>LDUD01000014.1:67450-97759 GCA_012184295.1 Dactylella cylindrospora
GCATCGGCGATCTAGAAAATTTTCACAGACAAGTCAGTTGAATGTTAATGAATGTTAGGCGGCGACTGCGATTAGGCAGGTAGACTTACGCAACTGACGACGGCACCCATATTGATTAATCAACTGGAATCAGATTTGAAGCTTTGTGATCCGTTTCTCTGTTGGGATTCCTCTCCTAGATTTTGAATTTTCTATCGGGGATATTGTTTGAAGAGTGATCAAATGCTCTAGAGGTTTTTTGTAATTTTGCTGATGTTTACAAGTGCAAGATTTGGCTGATGCAAGGTTGGGGTTGTAAAGTATTAAAGAAGTACGGATTGATTTGCGCCGATGGAGACACGGATTACATATTTATACTTCCACGCGGATTGTGATTGAGCAACTGGCCTTGGATGGAAAACAAAGCCATAAAAAAAAATATTACAGGCAAATTTGGGTGATGTGATGATGTATACAAAAGCTGGGTCAGGAGCTCGAATGAGCTCATACCTCATCATGACATGTATAATACTTGCAACATGCAACAAAAAGTCTACAACTCGAATGGTAATAGTAAACTTGACCAAGGTTTAAAATTCTTAGCAGGCAAGCAAGCATACACTTTTTCAATTGGGCAAAACAATGTCCCACACTTTGAACCCGTCTTGGAGTCAAGGATAGAAAAAAAACGTGTGAAGATTGTGCGAAAAGGGTATCCATGCTTTAATTCTGACGTCAAAATGTTTCCGGTGGGTCGGTCCCCTTTTATCTTGAAATGGTTTGAGACAATAAACCGAGAGATTTATTATATTGCAGCTATAGGAAAGGCCCGGCCATGAGAGACTAGGGAGAAAAAAAAAAAAAAAAAAAATTCTCCTTCAGGCGTGCATGCGAAAGGCCGTTTCCCGGATGGCCAGCGACTATAACCTTAAATCCATCAATCCAGATCAATAATACGAATACATGCACTTTCTATTTGTGCGTTTCGGGAATGACGTCACAGGCGCTCATGCAGGAAAAGCCTTCCCCGTTTTTTGTTGCACTTTTTTTTGGCCATTTTCGTTCTCCACGTTGCATTGGCTGGCTAGTCTCGCTGGCTTTGCTTTGTGCGCGCGACGCCACGCTGCGGCCAGCTCTCAAACATGCAACACCGCAACACATCATAGCACAACTTTGAACAAGCCTGTAGAGATTACCAAGTTGGACTCGCCGGTCTATTAATTTGACATTATCGTTTTAGGATAACCATATTATACACAAATGTACACGGTATCTATACGTTGTCGATAAGATATCGATTCGTCCACACTACTTTCTATGGACCAATCTAAGCCCCAGCCCTCTCCGTTCCCCAACCTTAATGTCCTTCTCCGTAATATCATACACGTCCATCTCTAGAGTCACCTTGCTAATGCTACCCTTGATAAGCATTGAAATTCTAGCTTTCAACTCCTCGTCCGTCTCGTCCCTCACACCGCCGTTGCTGTCGCTGACCTTAATCTTCACCGCCTCTAATCGGTGATACCTGAGCAGGGTCAGAAGTATAGCGGTAAATTCAACCTGTGCCATCTTTTGCCCAGGACAGACCCTCGGCCCCATTGACCAAGGTACGAAGGCACCTCTGGGTGGTTGAAACATCTTGCTCTGCGCATTCTCAGTCCCGGAGGCCTCGGCATTGATCCATCTGGTCGGACGGAACGTAAATTCGTCCTCGACCGCTTCTCCGTTCTCGTAAACCGTCTTATCAAGCGGGGACCAGTTCAAGCCCCTCCAGATGTCAGGATCCAGATGCACGACCACGCTGTTGATAAATATGGTTGTACCCGCAGGGAGCTCGACAGTATCCTTTGAGGTTTTGATCACCTGAGGGGCTTTCGTTTGCTTACCAAGATGGATAATCGGGGGGTAAAGCCTAAGCGTTTCGTGCAGCGTCGCGAGGCACCGTTGCACTCTTGGGAATGTCGTCGCGTAATCAAATTCCTCGTTCGGATCTTCCGGTAGGAGGTTGTCGATTTCTTCGAATAACCATTCTTGGTATTGTGGGTTTCGCACTAGTTCCACCAAGGCGAACGCAATAGTGTTGGATGTGGTGTCGAATCCCGCAGCGGTAAAGATGAATAGATTCCCCATGATTTCGCTATCGGAGAGCGAGATGGCCGATTTCCCCCTCGATTCTCCCCCGAGCGATTCTTTCTTTCCTTCCTCAGAGGCTCTCAGGAGCATACTTAGGATGTTGCTTCGAGTCTCGCCTCCTGGAGTCGAGTTTCTCCGTTTCTCTTCGTTCATTAAATCCGACGTATGCTCTCTAAATTCACCGACTGCATAACTGAGTAGTCGCATGGTATCGTAACCCGGAAGGAATGAAGGGTAGCTGGCAAGGAACCACCTGGGGAAAACTGCCGCCGCTATCAACTGACCTACTACAGCCTTAACAGCTTCAATATAGGTCAACTTGAAACCTGGTTTGACCTGTTTTGTAGCTGGATCCTTCCACGGTTGGCTCCCACCCATTCCAGCGTTCGCAAGCACAATAATGGTGAGCTTCTTCACCATGTCGAACATGTGGTCGGTTTCCGCGCTGCCACTGTTGGGCGTTTCTTCAAATATTTCTTGAACCAATCCCTTTGTGAGATTTGTGGCTTCATTGAAAACAACCTTCGAAATTCGCTCGTTTATCACCGATGCGACAATCTTGCGATGTCTTGCCCATACTTCGCCATCCGTCGACAGGACGTTGTCTCCGAACCTGCTCAGAAGGAAATTTGCATCCTCGAATTGCATAAAGTCTTTTGGTCGGCGTAGGATTTCCGATGCGATTTCACGGTCCCACGTAGAAAGTTCCACCCTCCCTGCTCCGGCTAGAGTAAAGGATTTTGGGGATCCGTAAGGGGTGGAAAAGAGCATGTAGGGCTCTAATTTTAGCTGATTCTCCCACCCATGGATTGTAATGGAAAGTCGGACGAATAGACTTCTAGGAAGGTAGTGACGTAGGAGCGGTCGAAGGGGTACTCCCAGTACCATCCAAAGGGGGTTATTCTGAACCAAGGGGAGGAACACAACGGGAAATCCTAGACGACGAGCATGTCGCCAGTTTCGAGCGAGTCTGTAAATAAATGATACAAAGTACGCGGCTGCTAGTGCACCAATGACCTTCCAGAATGCCATTGTTGTCGGAATCCGTCAATTGCGAACAGTAAGGTCGCGGGAGGAGAAGCAATTGCGGTTGACTAAATAAGAGATTTCGGCGGCCTTCGTCGCTACAACAAGGCCAAAGTTACATTTGGTAGGGGGTGCTGCTTTCTTTGTTCACAGAGAAGGTTAAACCACCCTATAGCCTTTTTCCTGTTAAACGCTTACAAAGATTTAATTCGTTCGCCATGGGCGAAAGTAACGTTGACCTGTCCAAAGTGGGTCCAAGCAGCGCACAGGCTTATTGTATCTGCCGGCGTAGATTATCCACACCCTGCCTTTGAACCTTGGGTGCTAATCATGCTTGTACATTCCAGTTGATTTTCTGTCTTACTAATCGATAATCTCACATGACGGCCAACTTCCTTTAGTTCACATTTAAGTGTTCCTGGTCTAGAAAACACGACAGAATAGTCCAGCGGTTTCATTGAAACAAAAATATTCCTGTGGTGGCTCTAACGCGACGCCTTATAATAGCTTAGAATCGACTTGGCTTGGCTTAACTTTTGTCAGACTCGAGGATGTGTGTTGAGCTAGCAGCTTTGGATGGTGCGCCCGCCCAATGGCGAGGTCTCTTTAGTCAGCCCATCATGGAGCACCAGGGTGTCGACCCGCAATAAGAACTTACTTTGAGAAGAGAAAATAAAGAAGTTTGGAAGTCTCGGGGGCACTAATAAAGTTCTATCTTATTCAAGAATATAATATTTGCCTTAATGCTTAAAATGGATTTTTGTCGAACGGAGGGATAACTTTGCAAAGAATTTGGGCTATCTTTCACAGGCCGACGTTGTATTACGGGCTAGGCGAGCACCCATGAGAACATATCCCCATCCAACACCAAAAGCATCGTGGCCTACAGCTATTAAATTCAGATGGTCCGTTGAAAGATATTTTCTCATAAAAAGTCATAGTAAAGTCCTTTGTTCTTCAAGGGTTTCTTTACCCTTCGACATTGATATTTCCTGCCAAGTTCGAGTAAACCTTACTCATCCATCTCAAGCCAGCACCAACTAGCTTACGAAATCACCTCTAAGCCTAAAGCGTTGGGACCCCATGCCCATGTCCACCTCGGAGATCGAATAGAGGCAACTAGCTGACATTACGATTTGAAACAAATGCCGAACCGCGAGACTAAGCTGCTCACAAGAGTGGGCAAGCTTTAGCTAGTCGCGTCGGCTCGGTTGGTGGCCTCAGGGATTGTGTCCCGTATCACCACGCTTGGCGGCTTTGTACCCCCGAACAAATTACTGATGCAAGATCAAACCAGAAAACGAGAAGGACCACGCGAGGAAGCCTCCAGATACATTCCCATTTCATGAACTGTATGGACGTTCTTCTCGCCCGAATTACAAAGCATCAATATTTTTGCCCCTCCATCTGATTATCAATATGGCTTGGAACTTGAAGTCGAAGCCTGAGGAGACTTGGGCTTCGTGGCTGGTTTTCCAAAGAGTTTGCGTACACATCGTACTCGCTCGGCTCTAGTATCTTATCTTCGTTTTCACCGAGCAGCCTCGCAGTAATTCCACACCCCCAAAACTTACTAACGTTATGCAGAGTGCGCTTGGCGGGTGAGGAAGAGTGCAATCCAATTGCGATATTGTCTAAAATTCCCCATGGCTATTGGACCATGGCATGGAGAAAGTGAAGGAGGGGAGGACCCACGGTGCATTGCCAGTTACATCGATCTTGAAAGTTTTCAAGGGTCCTGCCGTGGTTGATCGGTTTTTTCACCAAGCCAGCACTAATTTAGCGTATGCAATGCTGATTAGTGAACCGCACCCGTTGAAGTCGGACTTCCTCTTTACTATAGATTTTTTATCTTGACCCGGTACGAACTCGGAATTGGCCCTACCGGAAATTTTTATATAAAGGAAAGGGACGCGTCGCTAGATCGATCCGCAAGCCACCTTACTTGCATGTCGCAAATTACCTACTGATCCGATACCTATATCTCACACCGGAGATATTTTCCTCAGGAACCATCTATATACTTGAACTCCCGCATCATTACCCAGATCTGCGTCGGCCTCCAGTTATTGTATTATTATTACTACGACTTAAAGATCGCAGTTAATAGCTTTGCCTACTCGAGAATTACCAACGTTAGCGGAATTGATTGAGGGCGGCATACATTTAGTAGGATGGGGCACAGTGTCAAGACTATCCTGCTCCCAGATGGGAGACGAGTTCATGTCGCCCAAGATGATGCGCACCTCGAACAATTGAAACAGACTTACAGTAATGAGGAACATGACGCCGAATTCAACTTTACTATCCACGGCTCTCCAGAACATGTAAGTAAATATATGCGCACGCAAATTGTATCACGAAGCTGGATTTTTCTGGAAAATACCCAAGCTTCCTCCGAGCTTTGGATATACCTATTTGCGACTTGCAAAGAGGTTGGGAATTTTGTTGGCTGATAACGGAGATAACGCTTAGATCACTGCCCTCAAAGACGCAAAACAATATCACGATGGCCTCAGAAATGCGTTGCGCGAACAGAACCCGGACGTATTCGATGAGATTGAACGACTGCAGAGGCAGATGGAGGAAATCTCCAACGACCTGCATGCCCTCACCCAGCATGAGGTTCACCTCGAGGCGAATTTCGGGAAATATGGATATGCTGCCAACCTCAGGACGCATGTTCGGCCACCAAGCGAGAAGAATCCGTCAACTACCATTAAAGTCTGGAAGTGAGTGGGATCCCTTGCCTTGATCGAGAGAATGGGGACGGCTATAGATTGTAAGGTGGAAGATGCTGACAGATGTAGAACGCCTGTCATCCGCCAATATTTCCACAAGGGTTTACTATGGAGAGCTTCTGAAAAAGAAGAGGTCGCAAGCTTCGAGCTTTTCGTCGGTATGTGGTTACTCCTACGGTTTGCAGAGTCCCAATATTAATCCTAACATTAAAAGATCTTCTATATGTCGGCATTCTCGCTCTCAACGGCGACAGAGCTTCGGAAGAACCTTCAGCAAATGCCTTCCTTCGGTTCTGTGTAAGCGATTCCCTCGAACAGACCAATATACTCCCCTGGAAGCACAACTCACGCAATCCTTTGTGCATAGATAACAATGATCCCATCCTATAAACTCTTCAACGATATCGGCTCGCTCGTCAGCTGGTTTGAGACGGACGATTTGGCTCAGAGGTTTAGCGTCTTAGTGATCCTTGCATGTCTCTTTGGTTTCACGACGAATATTTTCCTCGCCGAGACTGTCACCTGGACCCAGATGATCGCTTTCTATCTAACCGCTCGTTTGTTTTACGCAGCTGTTCTGTACGTGGTGATATGAACCTAAACAAGAATTCTTATTCTAACTAATGTGATAGGGTCTTTGGAGGAATCCTTCTTCCGATGGTGAAGGCGACTATGTATGGGAACGCGATAACCATTGTTATCCCAGCCGCTATCTGGATTGGCAGCATTTACGTTGAGGAACCAAACAGGCAAGCACTAATCTGGATCGCCATATTCTTGGACCTCGCTCTTCCTTCTATTCTAGTTATGGGTTTGCGAGGTGTTCCTTTCATTCCCAAGAAGTGGAGTCAGAAGATCCAAGACCTGTTCGAATTTTATCCCGGTAAGTCAGATCTAAGCAACTTGCTGTTGCTGTCTTCAAACAACCAACTAATATTTTTTGAACAGCGCTCAACATTGAGCACAAGACGGAGAGAACTGGAGCTTTCGTTTCGCTCGTCTTTGGTTATTCCGTTGTCGCCTTACTCTACCAGAACGCAAATTCCTTCGGAATGAATGCGTTTTTGGGTAAAGCCCTTTTAGGTTTGACCCAAGCTTACTGCTTCAATTTGATCTATTTCGACATTGATGCCTCATGGCATGCAATGCACGCTATTAGACGAAAAGTGTGGTCGGCGACCCTCTGGCTCAATGCGCACCTTCTCTTCGTCCTCAGCTTTGTCCTTGGTGGTGCTGGTCTCTCAAAACTCGTTCTAGCACATGACCTACCAGGCTCAGATCCCCATGACCTGTTCCATGTGTACGAGGAAAGAAGTTTTGAACACGTCGAAGATGCCTTGAGGTGGTTCTATTGTGGCGGATTGTGTAAGAAACCTTGTTCTCCGCAGTACTCGTATAATGGATTATGGCTAACACGAAAACTCTAGCCGTCGCATTATTCAGCATGACTTTGATCTCGGTTTCTCACCTCCACAGGGAAATTGAAACCCAAAGACTAGCCAAGAAATGGAGGCTCGCGTATAGAGTTTTGGTCTCCGTTGTCTGGCTTTGCCTTCCAGCCGCCCACGAAAAGCTAAACTCGCTGCACCTTATTTCGATCACGACCGGTATGACTATATCCGTGGTTGCATTAGAGATCTACGGAACGAGCTGCAAGGGAGACACAATGTTTGGTGCCAAGAAGACTTGCGCGTACATTTGCGATGCTGAAATCAAAAAGCGCGATTCGGATGGGAGTTCCATGGAGACTGCGGTTGATCCTGAGAGGGCGGATAAGGGCGATTATGTGCTTAAGGATGACTTTGTTGGCGTTCAGTAATTCCAGGTATTCCTGGTCGAGCAGACACAGCTACAGATTGATACGTGATCCGGAAGTTAATGTTGACTGATGAGTAATGGAAGGGAGGTGGGCGTTTGGGGAAGGATATGGGAAAACTTCAACTGCGCAAAAGTTGGGATTCATGACTCGTAGGCTTATTAATTTAACATATTTAATCCATTACTTTATAGATATATTAGGTTTAAAATTCAATACTCCCGGCAATTAGAATTATAGTATGCCGCCACCTTCCCATTCCTCGTCAGTCTTCTCCAGATGCTTTCGAACGGACGTCATCACTGCTCCGACCAGCTTGGGAGGGAACGCATTTCCAACTGTAATAGTTAGCTTTGGTATCCAGATTCCCATTAAAGTTGTGAGAAAAGTATGCATACTCTGTCGCATTCTATCGCCCCTATTGCCATAGAACAAATGACCCCAGTGGAACGACTGTAAAGTAGCCAGCTCCCGCAGTGTAAACTTTCTGTTCCTATCCGGGTGCAGATTGTATTCGCCACCGGCGCACTTTATGGTGGATCTGAACGGCTCGTCCCATTCGTGTGGTGGCAGTCTCAATGAGCTAGGGGCAATTGTTTCCAAAATTTCAACGTTGTGGTCCGTCGCGAACGCTGGGATCTTCCCAAGCGCCTGGCGAAGCGTAACCGCAGGTTTCAAGCCCACGGGGATAGGATCCAATGGGTTCGGACTGTAGAAGTGGGTTGGCTTTGGGAAGTCTGCCAGGGTTTCGCCGGGGCTGCTCTCATTATTTTCAGCATTCAGAAAAAATGTTTCATCTCAAAGATCAGGATAGCCGGACGACTTACCAGCAAGCTATCAAGACTAATCTCTTACGTCGCGAGGGTACACCATATTGAGCGGCATTCAGAACAGCATATTTGACGCTATAACCCATCATTGTGAAATCACCGAGCAAGGTTCTAAAATAATCCGCAGTACGGCTCAACCCGATCAATCCATCCGTCTCTTCCACGGTAACCGCTCTAGGCCGACAATGATTCAACGCGTTCGGAACAACAAAGAAACTCGCCTCGTTCTTTTCATCGTCTTTTCCCGCAACGGTTCTCGCCCAGGAGAAGAACTGACAGGGAGGTGAGAGATGAAGAAAGTCAACGTAAGTTTTGCTTCTTGGGTTTCGAGCGAAGAATTCGTATACGTCTTCGTGATAGCCCAGGCTGCGTCCAAAATTTGATCGCCAGGCTTTGATGGCTTCTTCCTTGTGGTCTACGCCCCAGCGGATCTTGAAGCCGGCCATTCTGGCGCCGCAGGTTGCTCCGCCTGCACCGCAGAAGGCGTCGCCAAATGTGTACCTGCGTTTTGATTTACTTCGTTGTTCGTTTGTGTCTTTGGCTGTGAGGCCCATGGTATTCGGCATGCCATCTGTTCGAGGCCTTTGGGTACATGGCTCCAGGGTGGGACTGCCGCTGCTTCCTAGATTTGGTGAATCTTCATCATTATCGGGGATTATAATGACCGGCGTATTTCTAGGCCCTCCCGAATTCAAATTTCTAGTCGGCGATCCCACACTGGGTGAAGTTTGTCGTGAGGTGGGAATTACGTTGGTATCTTCGTCTCCTAAATCAATCACGTTGAATAAATCGCGCCAAGCATGCTTGTCCGGCTTGAAGGTCTTTTCGTCGGTCTCGTCCTTTGGTATAGCCCTCCACGCCGCCGAAAGATCTTTATCACCAACTCGGTACTCTAGATCAGCCTCCGCCTCGGTCAGCCGTCGGATGTATCCAGTAGCTCCGAGCTGCTGCACCCCGCTTTTCCCATCAAAGTTATATTTGATCCTAGCCTTCCATCGACATATCAATCTACCATTTACATCATCTTTTGCATCTTGATAGGATATTCTGCATTTATCGCGGCCGAGCTGGTTTGTCAGTATGATATTTCGAAGGCTAATAGCATCTCCCGCCCGGACTTCTGCGTTTTCCCTAACCAAGGCCACCTCGCCGGCAGTTTTAGGCAATATTCCACCTAATTCGCGATGCCGCCTGAAAAGGAGTCCCTTTATCCAGTCTTGAGTCATCTCTAACCCGCTCTTGTAGGTTTCTCTACGTCTGAAGATTCTCTTGATTCTCATAAAATAACCATCTTCTAGTGGTGGTCCATCTGAAACTACTGATCCGTATCGTAACTGTACATTATATTGAGGCTTCAAGATGAGTCCATTGACTTTTAAGTGATTGAAGTATTCGTTGTCCGTTTTGACCGCGGTGCTTCGCCTTTGTTTCTTGGGTCCTCTGGTACGTGCGGGGGGCTTCCTTGGTCTGACTGTTTCATATTCCAATTTGAACAGATTAGTTTTCTAGACAATAATATTAATTTTAATGAGGATATGACTTACTGCCTTCGAAAATAACATCGTCTCGGTCGTTGCCATCGCTGCAGCTACTGCCGCTATCGCTGCCATCACTATCAAGAACAAACACGGTCTCGGTGACGTCCATCAGGCTTTCCCTATCCGAAATTGTGCTCGGATCAGGTGACGCAGAGCCATCAAACACCCTATGAGCCTTCGTATCTTGGTCCAAGATATCGTCTTCATTGGTCAGTTCCATCTTCTCCGATGAGGCGATATCCTCTAAGACGTTTGGTTAGTCGATGCGTGCAAGACACCACCCGCTTCATGCACTATACCGTCGTCCGATGTTCGTGTTGTTTCTCGTGTCTCATCTTCTGTAATTAAACTTCAATGTCGGGAGACTCTACTGAAATGATACGTGGTGGGCACTCACCGGTTAGATCTATTATTTCTTGCGAGCTCATATTGGAGGTTATTTCAACCTAGACTAAGATGGTTACGTGGCGGATCCTAGAATTTGTAGATTCCCACGACAAGGAACGCTGCCACGAAAATATTTGAGAGAAAAGAGTATTTAGGAATATTCTTTATTGTAGGTTGGGCCCTTGGCTATATATTTAAGGATAATATTTATAGTCAAGAGGTTGTAAGATATGAAGGAAATCTAAGTTGATGAATACCTCAGCTCCAACTAGAGTAAGGCTTGTAGCTACACGCAGAATGGTAATGCCTGGAGCCTTCTGCACAGATAATACTATGTCTATAAAGTAGGGAGTTTGCCGGTTGCCCCCTCTAGATTTACCAATAGGGGTTAAGATCTTCAACCATGGAGGCCCCAGCCCCTCATGGGACATTGTGGCAGAACCAAGCACAGAAGGTCGAAAGTGTTGTGTTGTGTTGGATTTTGGGATACGGCGAAGATGCCTGTTCCCTCCAGACAGTCGCCGTGTTGCAGGGCAGTCCCGACTTGTCAAGAGGGTGCATACGCAAGAATTTGCAATTTGGTGCATATGCAATGCTTATGTTGATAATATCCTTATGCACCGTAATCTCAGATTCTTTTGCATTTCTCTTTTCAAAGTCCCTCAAAGCTCGCGAATTCTTGACTTAAACTTGTTTGGTATTGAGGGTCCCCGCAATATCCGGCAAAAGTGGAGGGAAAGTTATAAAATGCGCTCGATTCTCCTTCGTTTCAGGCGGGCGCTTCTCAAACCACGAACGCCTCAGGTGGCGGCAGTTCCCCTCACCATTATCCCCTCGGAGGGACAGCACCTGCAGTTTGAGCATAATAGCAAGATCTGCCTGTGCTTGATCCCCACTGGGTGATAATGGGTTGTTAAAGAGAGACAAACCCTATCCAGTGGGCCGTATACTTGAGGTTAGCCGAGTGGGAAGTACCAGCTGCGAATCAACCATGTGGAGTAGGTACGACGGTTCGCATGTCGCATGTTAATGCGACCATCGCCCCAGAAAGCGACGGGACTTCTGTGCCATTTTCCTGGAAAGAATAGGAGAGTTCGAGTCGCTCTTTTTTTATAATCGGCCTCTTGGCCCTCCGCTCTTCTTCTACTCTTTTTTTATTTTAGGATTCCTAACTTTTTACCTTTCTCAATCCACCTTCACTCATTTCGTAAATTGCTAAAATAGCAATCAGTCGCTCTTTTTTGTGTTATTTCGCTTCTTAGTCTGCGGTTTCTCTGGAGAACCCAGTGCCTTTATTTTTTTTGTCTGCCTTTGATAGGTTTTAGGTGGGAAGAGCTGGAATTGATTTATATGGAATCTCCGATTTGATTTCATTATACGACATCCGATTCGAAGTCATAAATCCGTATCCTTCCAGAGAATATACCGACTCCGATTGCCAACCTCTCTACAATCGAATCGATTAAATCCATCAAGATGAAACTTCAAACTCTCGGTTGTGTTGTTGTGGCGCTCGTATCATCCGCGGAATGCCAATCGTGGAATCCAGCATGGGGAGTTGGTCAGTAGAATCCTATCGCATTTATTAGATACAGAGATTTGATTGTAAGTTGGACGCCTTGCACTAACATGAATCGTTTTCCTGCGATGTAGGCCACTATGGCGGCGCCCTTGGTGTTTATTACCCATCCTCAACCTCGACGACCTCAACTACTTCTACCACATCATCCTTGGCTACTATGGCAGTCATGGCTCAGGCAACCGCTGAGCCTAATATCGAAGACGAGTTTACTTCGACTACCACTAGGATCGTTACGAGTTTTACTACCGTTGTCGTTACTCTTCCACCTGCAGCGCCTAGCGCCTAGCGCCTAGTGGAAGTTGGAATTTCTTATCTGAGAAGAAGAAGACATTTATACCTATACATGCCTAGCCTTCAGTTTCTTTGTTGAGATCAACATGTACTGTATACGACCTTGGTACAACTTATTTTCAAAGTTTCTCTAGATCTCTTGTAATCTTACTTGTAAATAGTACTCTAGGCTGGGCAGGACAATCTGGGCAGGATAGTAAGAGTTGTACAATCGACGATTACTAGCTCTAGCGGAGAGATTTTGTAGGACAATTAACATCCAATTGATACCCATAATAATTGCTAAGCTACGTAGTGTCGGTACGCACTAGTACCTGGCATGGATGTATCCTATAATGCAAACTCAAACGAAGTTCATTCATCCCAACTTGACCGATGCAAGGGACCAAGCATTGCTAAGCGAACACCAAGCCAGCTTAATTTCTCAACGCCAAAAAAAGGAAGGGAAATTTACTGGACACGCGATTGAAGTGGCATTAGCTGGCAATTTCTCATTAACTCCTTTTCGCGATTGCTTCGCCCGCGCCAATATGGCTGAATTCCCCAGTTTCGAGCATTTGCAAGCCCTTCTTCTCTCTTATACGGCAATTGCCACCTCAATTGTTGCTGCAATTTCCATAATTGCCATTTTTCTATGGACTTCTGAAAATACCGATTATGAAGACTTCGTTGTTCCACCCCCAAAAGCCTTAGAGGACAATTATGTTGGGGAACAGCTTGTCAACCCAACCATCAAGGTGAGAGACAATGCTATTCGACGATAGATACAGCAAGTTTGGTGACGAACTGTTCTAACAACTTGGGTATCATTAGACCAAGGACAATTACATTCAATGCTACTCTCCAACCACTGGCCGACTTCTGGACGTTATAAAACCCGCGTCCACTCGCGATGTTGATATTGCCATTACGAAAGCCGCTGAGGCTCAAGCGGAATGGGCTTGTACTACTTTTAAACAGCGTCGCAAGGTTCTACGCACTTTGATGCAATGGATCTTGAAAAACCAAGATACCATCGCACTCGTATCTTGCTTGGACTCCGGAAAGACCAAAGTCGATGCTTCGTTAGGTGAAATTTTGGTCACCGTCGAGAAGATCAATTGGCTGCTCAAGAATGGTGAAAAGGTACTTCAACCGGAGACGCGAGGAGTCCCGTTCTTGATGATGTACAAGAGAGCCGAAGTTCGGTATGAGCCAATGGGAGTCGTCGCTGCTTGTGTTAGCTGGAAGTAGGTTATCCCTAGCCGCGCCCCAAGAGGTATCTGTTGCTAACAGTGCAATTGCAGTTATCCCGTAGGTTCACCAACGCCATAAGTCACCAGATTCAGCTTTAATTGATCGATTATTCGTTTAATAGTTCCACAATATGCTTGGTCCGATTGTTAGCTCGATATTTGCTGGAAACGGAATAATCAGTATGTCGTTAAAACAAGGGCCGAGATTTTTGGCTTCCCATCACTAAAATCTGTCTAGTCAAGGGATCCGAAAATACAGCTTGGAGTTCTTCCTTTTTCATCGAAGTTGTAAAGAAGGCTTTGTCGGTTTGCGGACACAATCCTAATCTCGTCGCTGTAGGCCTGCCTTTCATTATAACGATCCAAAGATTTGAAATTAACATTTTTCCTTAGAATGTCAGCTGCTGGCCTGATGTGGCTGATCATTTAACTTCACACCCCGATATTGCCCACATAACGTTTATTGGCTCGAGACCCGTGGCGAAACTAGTCGCCAAGTCGGCCGCGGCGACTCTACCCGCCCTTTGCATTGAACTAGGAGGGAAAGACGCTGCAATTATTCTAGATGACGTCAAAGATCTTACTGCCCTTAGCTCAATTCTTGTTCGTGGCGTTTTCCAAAGCGTCGGCCAAAACTGCGTCGGCATTGAGCGGATAATTGCCCTTCCCAAAGCTTACAAGAGGCTTATTGAAATATTGGAACCTCGAATTAAGGGACTACGGGTTGGCTCAATTCTGGATGACCCGAATACTGACGTTGGTGCCATGATTTCTGGTGCTGGCTTTGGTAAGCTCGAGAGACTCATCAGTGATGCTGTGAAACAAGGTGCAAGACTTCTGGTTGGAGGGAAGCGCTTGATTCATCCCAGTTACCCTCATGGACATTTCTTTTCTCCTACCCTACTGGTAGATGTTACGGTCGACATGGAAATTGCAAATGAGGAGGTTTTCGGCCCTGTGTGCCTCCTCATGAAGGCTGAAAGCGTCACTCATGCGGTTCAGATTGCAAATTCAACTGAGTATGGATTGGGAGGCTCTGTGTTCGGTAGCAACAAGGCGCATCTGAACAAAGTTGTCAAGGAGATGAAATGTGGGATGGTGTCTGTGAATGACTTTGCTGTTTATTATCTTGCTCAACTTCCATTCGGGGGAGTTCGCGGCTCCGGTAAGCAACCTTTTACCCTACTCCAACGAATTTCCACTGACGGTAGAGCAATATACAGGTAGCGGGAGATTCATGGGAGCAGAAGGGTTACGGTCGGTATGTCATATGAAGTCAGTTTGCACCGACAAATATCCCGGCATCTCTACCGGAATTCCACCAAGGGTGGATTACCCCATTCGTGACTCCACGAAAGCCTGGGAGTTCTGTAAAGGTCAGTCTACAGGAAGGATAAATTTAATTTACATTATAAGATACAATTATAGCTAACAAAATGTAGGATTGGTCGAATTCTCTGTGGGGACCACTGTCAGCTCCAAAGTCTCTGGAATCTGGAGACTGCTTAGCAACTCGTAGCTTCTATGTGGATTCATTGTAGAACCTCCTGTTAATTAGAGAATAGGATCCCCCTTACTGTAGAGGCAATATTAATCTTAATTCCCCTCTGATGAAGCCTCGGAATATCCTTTAATGGGCCATCACCATCAGGTCCGAAACCGCCATGTTTCCTCTCATCCGGCTGTTGTGTTGGTGAGGAAAATAACACATGGGGCAGCTGAGCTTCCCAATTGATGCGCGACTGGTTCAACCGCGGCAAGCCGGGACAACATTTCATGGGGTTGGCTGCATACCTTTTCCTGATATTCTGATGATTTTTTTTCTTACCTGCATTCCAACCTCCAGCAGCTTAACATATCTCCTTGATTTATTGCTTTGTATTTCTTTAAGTTTCAATTCTAGTAATCGGTGCTTGAAAGCGTACTCGCTCGTATCAATGGCTGTTAGTTCGAAAGCTGGCCAGGCGGCCCTGCGTCGCCTTTGCTCCCCGGTGAGTGCCCGGATTTAAATCGGAACCAATTGCGAGGGTATCTATGCTAATTGCTGGATAAAACTTTACAGACCGTCACTGGACGATATATTGCGACCGGTCGTCGATATGCCTCGTCTCAACCTGACCTCAAAACTACCCTCAAAGAAGTCATTCCTGCCAAACGAGAATATTTGAAAAAGATCAAGACGGAGTATGGCCAAAGGAGCTTGGGCGAGGTAAAGGTTGAGAACGCCATTGGTGGCATGCGGTATGAATTTCCCGGGCCTATTTAAAAGAACAAATTGGCCCGCTAATGCTTGACAACATAGTGGTATCAAGGGTATGGTCTGGGAAGGATCTGTCCTCGATGCCAACGAGGGAATTCGATTCCATGGAAAGACCATCAAGGAATGCCAGGAGTTCTTGCCGAAGGGGTTGGCAGGAGAAGAGATGTTGCCAGAAGCTATGTTCTGGTTCGTCCTCACCGGCAAAGTCCCATCCACGGAGCAGATTAGAGAATTCAGCAAAGAGTTGGCGGAGAAGTCGTCTCTTCCACCCTTCGTCGAGAAGATGATGGATACTTTCCCGACCACTTTGCACCCAATGACACAATGTAAGCCCACCATCCCACAATTACGGCATTGTGGTTATTAATATATTTTCACAGTCGCTATTGCTGTCTCCGCATTAAACCACGACTCCGTCTTCGCTAAAGCCTACGAGAAGGGACTTAACAAGGCAGACTACTGGGAGCCAACCTTTGAAGACTGTATCTCTTTGCTTGCCAAGCTTCCAACAATCGCCGCGAAGGTTTATCAAAATACCTACTGCGGTGGAGGCCCTCTCCCAGGTGCCATTGACCCGAAGCAGGATTGGGCATACAACTACGCCGCGCTGCTCGGAAAGTCAGATAACATTGGTTTCGTTGACTTCCTCAGATTATACCTTGCATTGCACGGTGATCACGAGGGTGGCAATGTCAGCGCCCATACCACTCATTTGGTTGGAAGCGCTCTCAGTGACGCATTCCTGAGTTATAGTGCCGGTGTTCAAGGTCTTGCCGGTCCATTGCACGGTCTCGCTGCCCAAGAAGTGCTCAGATGGATTTTGGCAATGAAGGAGAACATCCCAGAGAACTATACCGACGAGGATGTTACAGGATACCTCTGGAAGACACTAAAATCAGGACAGGTTGTCCCAGGCTATGGTCATGCTGTTCTCCGCAAGCCTGACCCAAGATTCGAGGCATTGATGGACTTTGCTGCCAAGAGACCCGATATTTTGAAAGACCCCGTATTCCAACTTGTCAGGAAGAACTCCGAAATTGCTCCTACCGTATTGACTGAGCACGGCAAAACCAAGAACCCATACCCGAATGTCGATAGCGCATCTGGTGTTTTGATGTACCACTATGGTATCAAGGAGACATTGTACTACACCGTTGGATTCTCTGTTTCTAGAGGTAAGAAATATCATGTCCAAGGATCTACGGAGAGCATAAACTGACGTATTGCCGAAATCACAGGTATTGGCCCATTGGCCCAATTGATCTGGGATCGCGCTCTTGGACTTCCAATCGAGGTATGCTCAAATCCCAGTATACATATATTCTATTTTCTCTACATACATTGCTAACCACATTGGCTTTTCAAAACAGAGACCAAAGAGTTTGTCCCTTGAAGCTATTGAGAAGCTTGTCAAATAAAAGATGAGGCTGTCGGGATACGGGACATGACCCTGATGTGATATCCGAAGCCCGTCGTCCGGTCGCGGCCCCCCATGCATGGTGGCTACATGTGTTGCCCCTCCATAAAAGCTGAAGTGTAGAATATGCCGCCTCCACAACAAGGCACTTGGATATGTAAAATAGATGTATAGTCAAGCCAACTGAGCAATGAAAGCCATCATTCACCAAAATATCCTACCGTGAGAATAATAATTCTGAAGCTCTTCTCCTACTACTGCGAACTCGCCATGCCCATGCGTTGCTGGGCCAGCCTAATTTTTAAACGGGGAAAGGCACGAGAGCTGGAATGTGTGCCGACGATAGCCAGCCGTGCCCCCGCAGTCCGAACCCGAAAGCAGAAGCAACATGCGGTTTTCGGGATCACAAGGAGCATATTCGGACTAACGGGCAAGGTCCGTCGTGAAGCAAATCTCGTACCGAGCATATCTGGAAGGACCCTCAATTAACTGCTCTGTTGACATTCCCCGGATATTCCTCGCTCCAGAACCCCCCCTCAGCCACCGACTTTTATAAACCCCGGATTCTCTGCAAGATATTCTTTCTCCACGGTGCAGTGCAATTGTCAGTGATATCATCCGTCCAAGCGAAGTCCATAGATCCTTTCCAACTGTTATTGTTTATAAGAGCGAGAATTCTCAGTAAGTTTTTTTTGTGTTTTTTCCTGCCACTGTTCTGCTGCAGTTTGCCTCGGCCTAAAAGAGAAAAAAAAGAGTTTTGGCGCCGCAGTGACGTTGTAGACGTATAAAAAAAAATAAAAAAAAAAAAATTAGAGTGCATTCTCATAACTAGTGGAGAAACGTCGCTAACCGGGCCACCCTCCAAGCTAAACGGCTATCATGATGTTTGTAGGAAGACGCACCTGCACTCGTATCTCAGGCTTGAAATCCTCCCGATTGTACTCGACGTCGTTCGCATCCACTGCTCGACGTTCCACAGCTCTTCTTGGAAGATCAAGCTTCCCTAGAAACACATTCGCCTCCCGTCAGGCGCTGCCAGTTGCTGCGTTCTCCACAAAGACTTCTCTAATGTCTTCTCACACACCGGCAGCCGCCTCCCATGAGGCCGACAAGGTTCTCACGGACATTGCCGACTATGTTCACAGCTATGATATCAACTCGGAGCTGGCTGTAAGCCTAGAACACTTTGGTTACACCTTTGAAAATTGCCAAGTGGGTGCTGACCAGCATTTCCCAGTATGACACTGCACGATTAGTTTTCCTCGATACTCTCGGGTGTGGTATGGAAGCTATGAACTTCAAGGAGTGCACCAAACTCCTTGGACCTGTCGTCGACGGTATGAACTCGAACTAATTGACGCGGAACGAGCTAGAGACAACACTAACACTGCTTGTAACCAAAAGGCACCATTGTTCCAAACGGGACCCGAGTTCCCGGAACTGATTACCAGCTCGACCCTATTCGTGGAGCCTTCAATATCGGAACCCAAATCCGCTGGTTGGATTATAACGATTGCTGGCTCGCCGCGGAATGGGGACATCCATCCGACAACCTCGGCGGTATCCTCGCCGTCGCTGATTGGCTCTCCCGCACCTACAAGGCCGAAGGAAAACCAGCTCTCAAGATCAAGGATGTTCTCAAAGGTATGATTCAGGCTCACGAAATTCAGGGATGCTTGGCTCTGTTGAACAGCTACAACAAGGTTGGATTGGACCATGTCGTTCTCGTCAAGGTAGCAACTACCGCTGTTGTATCACGTTTGCTCGGTTTGACGAGAGACCAGACTGTGGCCGCCGTCAGCCAGGCTTGGGTCGATGGCCAGAGCTTGAGAACCTACAGACACTCCCCGAACACCATGAGCCGAAAGAGCTGGGCTGCAGGTGACGCCTGCTCCAGAGCTGTTAATCTCGCTTTGATCGTCAAGAAGGGCGAGACTGGTATCCCAACTGTCCTCACTGCCCCGGTCTGGGGTTTCTATGATGTCCTCTTCAAGGGCAAGCCATTTGAGTTCCAGCGCCCATACGGAACCTACGTCATGGAGAATGTGTTGTTCAAGGTTTCTTATCCAGGTAGGACAGAGATGGCATCATGATGCTAGATGTTGTCGCACAAGCTAATTAAGGTGTTATAGCTGAGTTTCACTCTCAAACCGCCGTCGAGGCCGCCAAGAAGATCTATGCTACCCTCCAATCGATGGGCAAATCTGCTGAAGACATCGACAATGTTGTCATTCGAACTCACGAAGCTTGCATCCGCATCATTGACAAGCAGCACAAGCCATTGACTAACTTTGCTGACCGTGATCACTGCGTCCAGGTAAGCTCAGAAGCACTCTAAATAAGGGTATCTTGACTGGTGCCTGGTTTGTTATCGTGCTAACAATACCTATGTGAACTAGTACATGGTTTCCGTGATGTTGTGCTACAACCGCCTCGAGACCACTGACTACCCAGATGAGTCTGAGGCCGCTCAGTCCCCACTCGTTGAGTCTCTTCGCCGCCGCATCTCTTGCGTCGAGGATCCACAATACACCGCCGATTACCATGACCCAGCTCTCCGAACCATCCCTAACGCTCTTACCGTCACCTTGAAGGACGGAACCGTCCTTGAGGAAGTCGCCGTCGAAGCTCCACTCGGTCACAGGACCAGACGCGAGGAAGCCAAGCCAGTCATCCTCGAGAAGTACAAGAGGCACTTGAGCCCTCACTTCTCTGAATCTCATGTCAAGTCGCTTATCGAGCTTGGAAATGACCCAGCTAAGCTTCTCGAGACTGATGTCGACACTTATGTTGACTTGTACATCAAGAAATAATTTATCAAATGTACTTAGTAAAAGTTGGTGTATCTAGATTCTAGGATTTGGGTATTATTCATAAATACGAGAGGCGTCATGAAGGTCTACATTAAAAGATTTACTACGTACACAAACATTGTACTTTGTAACAATGAAGAGATAATGTAGGGCCAAATCACTGGTCTCTAGAGCGATTCCGAGCAATAGTTTCCGCTACTTGGACTGCATTCGCATCTCGTTCCTCCTTTGAGCGGAAAGTCGAATTTCCTCGAGCGAGCCAGTAGCCACCGAGGAAGGTAAAAACGATGGCATAAACCACCGAAACATAGTTCATGCTCCCGGCTATCACGGGATAGTAATATGGGAAAGAGTACATGACGAAGGTGAATGCGGTCCATATGAGGACCACATAATTTGAAATAAGTCCAGCGGTGCCCATCCAGAATGGCCCCTTCTTGAGATTAGAACGTCCCTTAACAAAGAGGAGAAGGACGATAGGGATCGCGTATGAGAAGTAAAGGAGGACGATGCATGCCGTTACCATGCTGTTAAGACGGGTATTAGAAAGATGTCTCTAGAATTTCTCTCTTTAAGGTGCGATATCCTTACCTGTTGAACGCGGTTGAAGATGCAATATATAAGAAACCCAGAATCGCCACTAGCACGCAGCTCAACGTATGGGCATTCACCGGAACATCCAACTTTGTGTCGACGACTGCCCAATACTTTGAACCCGGAATACCACGGTCCCTAGCGAACGACCAAGCAAGGCGGGCTTGCCAGGTATGACAAGCAATCATGCACCCAAAACCGGTGCATATAATCAAGCACTCGAGCGCGACCGCCCCAGCAATGGACCCGAGCGCCTGGTTAAAAATTTCAAGAACCGGAACCCCGGTAGGAGACAAGTAGACCGCCTCGATATCCTTTATCGCGAAAAACATGGAAATCGTATACACAAACGAGGTGATGAACCCTATAACCACGGTTCCCAAAATGGCGATGGGAACCACCTTTTCCGGTCTGGAAACTTCCTCGGCGAGGTGGGTAGCGGCGTCGAGGCATGCGAACGACCAGTTTGGATTGATCAACCCGACGACGAACGCGATGAATGGGGAAGACCAGCCGTTTTCGTTCTTGAAGGTTGCGAATACGAATTGGGCGCTGTTCTTGGGACTGGATTTCGCTAGAACTACGATTGTGATCGTGATCATGGAGATTAGGGAGGTGTAGAGGGCGACCGATGTAATCTTTGGCAGAGCCTTGCCGTAACAGTTGAAGAAATAGCAGATGATATTGACGGCTTGGTAGGCGGCGAATATCGGCCACCTTCCGTTTATTTCAAGGGCATTGAAGGTGCTATAATTTTATATTAGCTGGTAGCATCCAACTTAAGAACACTCAGTAACTCTCTTGAAAACCTACAATTCAGGATTACAGATCTGGTAGACGCCAACCAAAGCACTTCCAACAGAGAGAGCCACACTAGCGGACGTGAAAATGGAACCGGCCCATGCGATTCCTCCTGTCATGTAGGCCAGAAAATTAGACCACTTTCGCGGTGCCAGTTCACTTGCCCAGAAGTATTGCCCTCCAGCGTTGGGCATCGCGGACGCCATTTCGGAGAGGGATATAGCGGCGCATGCCGATATTAAAGCTATGAAGCAGATTCCGTATATTATAACAACCGTTCCACCTGAATAAATTCCCTAAGACGCATTGTTTTCATTAAAATGAGCGCCTTGTCCTTCAAGCTTTAACATTGTCAGGGTTTCATCCTCGACTTGAGATCTTACGGTTATCAGACCAGCAGATATTCCAAACCACGAGTTTGTTATTGAGAATCCCACTGCCAGGACAGAAAGGACGGAGAAGTCTCGTTTCAGTTCGGGCTTGTAGCCCATCTCTGTATGCGCATATTAATGATATCGTTAGCCGTCATCTTGCTTGTGAAGCGGCGTCTGCGTTGTGTTGGAAATGCAAGGTCTATAAGTGCTATAAGCTTGAGCGCGAACAAGCTCATATGCAATCTTGAACTAAAATGATTAATGATGCTTCGCCATAGATGTATACAGGTGTAGCCCCTGGTATTACGTATTCACGATGTCCAATCCAATGAGAGAACTAAAATATCAACTTACGAGCCAGCTTAATAGTATCGGAGTCTAATGAGGAATCGTCCGAGACATCTTCAAAGGGATATTCGTCTCCTCTTTTACTAAAATTGATATCAGTCGCCATTACGATTGGGGTGCTGGCAGTTTCGTGCGTCTCGCAGGAAGCCCGAGGGTCGTTGATTTGAGATTGCGATAATCCTTTGCAAGGCGCAGTCCGTCAAGCATAGTAGACGTATAACATATTTACAGCAAGAGATGGTCAAAATATATAGCTCCCTTACTCATTGTGCTCCCCAATCACCCTTTGCAAAGGAATGCTAAAAAGTCCCTTTCTAGGCGGGTGGTTGGGCTGAAAGCGTAACCCCATTTTTCTGGCATTGTTATAGTTACAACATCTCGAGTATTCTTGGGAGAGTACAGGAAAGCACCCAATCCTGGTAACACGCACTAGCATGCATCCAGAAGATAGGAGCTGGAAAGCCTGGAAAATATTCAAAATCTGCAGATAAGAAAACATTGCATCGAGGTGCGCCAAAACTTTGTTCCAAAATGTATAAATTTTTTCTTATGCGATTTTGAATACTTTCTTTGGATGTATTTTTGCACTTAAGCACCTCCACATGTGTGGTTCACGCATGCGCCCTTGTCAACCCGAGGCTTATATCCTATTCGCTCGACTTTGCTGTTCGAGATGTCCGATTCCTCCGTCACGCATCAGCTGGACCGGGGTTGGCTTTCGTGCAACCATCCTACTTTGTCGAAAGGCCAGCCGTATTCTGAAGGCAGTCAACTATCCGGACCTAGAATTTGTAAAAGAAACATGCAGTATTCCTGTATTACCAAATCCTTCGCTCATGATCGTGATTGACTACGCTGAGTTCGTTCTCGTCTGCTGGTAAAACGCAGCTGGGAGATCGTGGGTAGTAGATCTAAGCTTAATACCGGAAGAGTATAGGCACAATGTAGGCCGTTCCATCTGCTATTAGCGAGTACGGTGTGATAACAATTTGTCGGCTGTGCTGTTACTGTAGCACGAGGTCGTTGGGTTCATGTTATGAGGGTTAGGATGTGATATTTCGGTCGCGCAACACAAAACCCCATTCAAGGACATGCCTGAGAGTTTCCTGTTGTTATTCGGAGGGTTAACGATCTAGCTTCGATACGGCGTGGGCATTCATTCGTTTCAAAGGCGTATATATCTCGCTACTAACCATAAATGAGTCTTTGTCAGCATAACGTTAACTTTGCGTATTTTGCTAGAGATTAAACGAGGGAAGCGCCAGCTGTAAAGGTCCCAGCAATCTGAGGGGGACCCGTAGTTGTGGCATTATGGATATTTGCAGGCCCGAATTTTATGTATATACGGTCAAATTTCGTAACTATTTGGGGGATCCTCTTGAGAGAGTTTGGGGGGAGGTTTTGATAGATTCGGCTTTCGTTGTAATGCTACGTGCGCGATAGGTTTAAGTCACCTCAGGCATAGGGATACCAGGGTAATAATTTCTTCGTAAGAGTTTGCATACGCCGATTTCGTTTCTAAAACGTGTTTGGGAGACTCAAATTGAGGAATCCACTGAGGCCGAGGAATGAACGTCGCCAATCTATCTTGCGATACCTCGTTACATTAGTCCCCGATACAATCTCGGAACAATTGCTTCCTCCAACCTCGATGCATCTAGACCCCTTTGAGAGATTGACTCACCTCTAGCGTCCTTCCAGAGATACGACAGGGACTCTAGGTACAACGAGTTACCCTCAGGTACAGAGCCCTCGATTCCGACTTCCCATTCGCAAAGCCCTAGTAGACTCCGCTGTTCATCCGACATGAGAAATCTTGGTGAGCCAATTTAGGCTCGACATGCCTAGATCCCTTCACGGGGGCAATAGGTTAAAACGGTGAAACAGGCGAGAAGGGTAAGGGAAAATATCCGTCGGGTGACCTGGTAGGAACAGATGACTAAGGGGCAAAGGCGGGTGAACTCGAGTTTCCGTTAGGACTCTGGTTCCGTGGCTTTGCCTCTAGTAGAACTACATTGAAAATGCTCTGCATAGTGGGAATGTGTGCGGGTCAGAGTGGAGTAGGGTTGCATGTCTCGAGGCTCAGAAGGAGAAGGAGGATATGTCGGTGATCTTGGTTTTGCGTGTACACGTGTGATGTTGAGTGTTCTGGGGGCTAGATGGTGTCAGGCCTGTTCCTAAATTTGAATACACCTCCATCGATAACTCGGAGCTTCTTTCCAATAGTTTCCCTGGTAATTTGAATGCGAGTCGGGGGGCAGTGCGAAGCCACCCATTAAACAAAATTCTCACAGGACGAAGAAAATCCTTAAGGTCAGGGAGGGGAAGAAATTTGGTTCTATTGGAGGCTTTAGGGGGCGGTATAACCCTGTAGCCTTCGTTACTGATCAATTTGGAAGTGATCGGTCGAGCCTCTTGCTAGCTCATGCAGCTAGAGCATCCGGCTAGAATGGAATAAGAAGTATCCATACGACCTCCCAGGGTCAAGTGAGTCTTCGAACCCACCGAATTCAAAATGGTATCTCATTGGTTGGGAAATAGGTTTTCGCCATCTGCTCGCCTTTCAAGCTAGCTTGGGCGGACAGGGTGGTATTATCAAATCACCTTCTCGCCCCACAGGCATGGGAACATATATTCAACTCAAGATTGGGGGAAATAGAGCCGGTCCATTGCTTCTTTCTTTATCATGTATGTGCAAAGATTGCCACCTGCCCATGTCCATGTCCATGGAGACTGGCCAAGAAGTGGCGCCGACCCAATGCATCATGTAGAGGGGTATAGGGGCATTTGATATGAGAAAATTTGTCGATCTCGGCATCTCTAGTGTACGAAGTACATCGGCCGAGGAGGTTCTCACGGAGACAGAGCAAGGAAGGGAAGGAAATTGCATACAGTTTTCGTTGAGTTGGCTGTAAGCTGGAGGCGGTTGAGCAACTGAGTTGATGAATAGGAAACAATTTGCGGCGCGTGGGGTGTTATACTGGCATCAATTGATATGATAAAACTACGCATCTGTTTCACTACTATGCATATAAAATTCGACTCCAAATCATATCTGAATTACATATGCATGTTTACCGTACTGAAACCATGAGAGGAGATTCTGTATGCATATACGTATGCACCTATTTTCTAACTGGAAAAGGAAATATTCTGCCCGATAGTAAATCCAATGATATACACAAATCTGAATACCGGAATAGGAAGTTAAGGGTTCTGGAAACAGGTGCCCTGTAAGGTATGTTTAGAGAAGCGACGATTCTTGAGGATTGAGGCTATGTCCTGCAAGTACGGAACATATTCATACCTGGCATGGCTTCTATGTCTAGGCCTAGGGGAACGATCGTGTTCCGAATTCTAGTTAACCGCGGGGGGGGTTGACATGATATGCTGCAGACAAGGTGTCTTGCATATGCCCAGCACTTTAAGAATTTAATTAATTAACCAACCTTGTTCTGGAGGCCCATGCTGTTAATTAATGTGCGTGGACGGTGGGTAGATGGGGTGCAGGCCGGCTTCACAGATGGGCTACACAACTTTATTCTAAATTACAAATTATCTAATCGCCGTCTGCCTTCGAAAATTAGAAACGTGACTGGATAGAATTTGAAGAGCAGTTCATGCACTAGTATTAGACCCTTTGACTTGTGGATAGCAAATGAAAGCATCGGTTGCTAGCCACTAGGGTGCTGTTCACTCATTTACAAGTTACTCCGAACGGTAAAAGAGAACATATTCAATAATGCACCAGATATTTTACTGTGGCTAACCTGAATCAAGGAGAGACCCTGCTGTTTTCCCGAATATCAATGCTTACCGGGTCCCCTGATGTCGGGCGTTAAGCTTAAGCAGCGTCTACGGTGATAGTTCCAAGACAGTGTCGCATTCGTACGACCTCCTTCGCGCTCAGAACGCCTTGTCGGATACCAAGAGAGGTTACAACTGCTGCTGGTTAGCCTACAGGCATATCGATTGCAGAAACACGGCCTGCAGCCGTGCAGATCTTGTGTTTAGACCTGCATCGGCCCCGACGTGGTCAAGGAGGATAAGCTTTCTGCGATTCAAGCCTCTTTCGGGCTGGAAAATCTAATTTTGGAATACCTGGTGTGGTTGAAAACATTTCCGGAGGCCGGAGGATAATATGGGATGTTTCTTGGACATATACGTATACATGCGCTTAGCTAGGAGAAGAAGAAAAAAAAAAACAGGAACAATATGCCCCATATCAAAGCAGTGTGTCGTGACTGTTGGATTGTGAGAATTCGAATTACTTTCTGCCAAGGCCACTCTGAAGTGGTGTGCTAGCTGCTACTCCAATTGTGGTCAAGTCAAGTGCTACACAGCCATCGCGAGTTGCATGGATTGGATTACACCCCTCCGAAACGGAAAATAAACGCGGACACACAGGGTTTATCGTAACGCCCGCTGAGAGGAGTCTAAACTTATTTGTGAGTGCCTACCTGCCATCCAAATTTCGACGTTACAAAGATTATTATTAAGCCGATTTCACCCAATCTTGCGGGATGATATTGGTGTCCGACCTCCAGACCTATCAGGAGGCTTTCTTTCACGGTCACATCTTACCCCCCGGCCAGGCTTGACAGGCACAGGGGAAATGCGCGTCTCATATTGCAAATATCCTTTCTATCGGAGTGGAGCATCTAAGACCAGGCTCGTCTTGCTCGAATCCGAATCCCCTGTTTCTAATCGGTTTAGCTCGACAATTTTAATGCGACCGCAAACAGACATACCAAAGATTTGTAGATGCGATCCACTCTTGGAAACCCCCCATGCCAGCATTCATTCATTTTGGGGTTAGTCGATAGACCTCGGTATCCCAAAGAGAAATGTCTCAGTGAAATCCTGGTCCTGTCGACTTTGACGGGTTCTGAGATCATTCTGAAATAGAATTTTCTTGGTATTCGATATGGCTTAAGGCACACCATTTTTGTGCACCAGAGCGCGGTTTCCTTGCAGAACGCCAAAAAAAAAAAAAAAAAAAAAAAAAAAAAAAAAAAAAAAAAAAAAAAAAAAAAAAAAAAAAAAAAAAAAAAATTTTTTTTTTTTTTTTTTTTTTTTTTTTTTTTTTTTTTTTTTTTTTTTTTTTTTTTTTTTTTTTTTTTTTTTTTTTTTTTTTTTTTTTTTTTTTTTTTTTTTTTTTTTTTTTTTTTTTTTTTTTTTTTTTTTTTTTTTTTTTTTTTTTTTTTTTTTTTTTTTTTTTTTTTTTTTTTTTTTTTTTTTTTTTTTTTTTTTTTTTTTTTTTTTTTTTTTTTTTTTTTTTTTTTTTTTTTTTTTTTTTTTTTTTTTTTTTTTTTTTTTTTTTTTTTTTTTTTTTTTTTTTTTTTTTTTTTTTTTTTTTTTTTTTTTTTTTTTTTTTTTTAAAAAAAAAAAAAAAAAAAAAAAAAAAAAAAAAAAAAAAAAAAAAAAAAAAAAAAAAAAAAAAAAAAAAAAAAAAAAAAAAAAAAAAAAAAAAAAAAAAAAAAAAAAAAAAAAAAAAAAAAAAAAAAAAAAAAAAAAAAAAAAAAAAAAAAAAAAAAAAAAAAAAAAAAATTTCGTTGTTCATCATAGAAAACAAAAGTATCGTGCGGGTTGAGGAACTCGGCCCCCCGCAAAACCCGCTCAAATGTTTGTCAGGTTGTGGCCTATAGCTTATCATGAGCTAAGCTTGGAGCTACATTTCCGGCCGGGGTTCATAGGGCTGCACCATCATGCAGCACGGCTAATGGGAGCTCAGTCCCAGCGAACTGCAAGATTGATTGTTCATTCTCCGACTTGACAGAGTAAAAACGTGGTTGATGCGGTTTAGTATTTAGGAATATCAGAGCTCGCGGAATGATATTACACTCAGAAGCCTTCCAGTGCGTCGAGGACTGACCGTCGATATGGGTATACACTCGGGCAGCGGCTGAAACCCCTACCGGTGTGGTAAACATGCAGCTTGTTCATATTTTCGACACAAAACTAAAGTTCCCGAGTCTCGGAGTTTTTTGGACAAAAAGGTAGGAGACAGCACCAGATATTTCAGATTCATATTCTCTCGCAGACAACAAAAGCTTACAACAGGAACCAGCTATAAGAGCTTAGCATTGTAGAGGGAAAGCCGTATATTCTAGGACACAAAAAAAAAAAAAAAGTGTGCAGGTGCTCGTGATCGCGATTTTGATCCCTCGCTTCGAATACCCATTCCTGGACTAGTCTGAAAGTGATGCATGCGGCATCCTCATCCAATCAACTTTCTGCGGGCCGACTGCTCCCCCAATCCCAAAATGCACAGATTAGAACAGTTCCCCATCCTTCCATCCTTCTAGAAACGCCATGGAAGGCTGGGTGGGCAAGGATGGTCCTTGTCGGGGTTCTTGTATCTATCGGGTGCAGCTTGCATGACCTGCTTGTGCCCCATTAAGGAGGAGGAAGAGAACGAGGAGTCGCCCGAGAGAGGTGCATCATATTCTCGTGTTCCGTTTGACTACGTCTATTTCTTCCAGAAGAAAGTCATGAGAGAAGAAGAAAAGCGGGTTGTCAATCGAAAGAGCTCCCCTAACCTAGATTCGGCGCCCTTCCAGCTCTCATACCTTGTGAGGATTCGAACGGCTTCTCTCTCTCAAAGTAACACGATCGATTCAATTATTTTGAACGGCCTGATGTTTGTCTCACCTATCCTTATGTTCGGGAGATCCGAATTAGACAGCCTTACCGCTAAAACCCCAGTAGCCAGTTAGCGAAGGAACCTTTTTTTCTTTGGGAGGGGTGTTCGTGGTCCCCAACGGTTATCTGCGCAGTTATAGTGAAAATGTTTGTGCAAACTGAAACGGGAATTCAATTGGAGATTCCAAATAATAGCGACACAGCTTGCAAGCATACGTATATCTCAGGGGCATGTTTCTGGGGAAGATTTCAGAGCAAAGCCACGCTGAATCAGCAATTTAGGTCGCCTAAACCTTCGCACTTTTGGCTCGCAGATGCCCATGATTTCGCGGGTAGACTTCCCCTGCGGAAGAGGACTCTGAAGAGTGGATGTGTGGTCGACAAATACACACACCCCTCTCTCCCGTTCCCTTGTTAAGATGGCTTAAACTAAGATATGCACACCCATGTCGAAAAAAAGATACATTTTTAGAAGCTAGAAGGCATCATTGCTTTTGCCGAACATTCCTTGCGTCTGCCCAAGATGGCTAAGTGTGGAGGAGAGAATGGAGAGAGAGAAAAAAGCACTTCCTTCGACATGGGGAGACTAATCCAACCGACACGGGATGATTGGGTTCGTACGGCCACGAACGGGTAAATTAACATGGAGAGGAGCGAGAGATGTTGGGTGACGGCGAGTTTGTTGTTTGGAGGCTAGTCGGATCAGCTGCTGGTACTGCTGCTGCAGCACAAAGAGTGTTACCTCGGTCGGCACCCTCGAAAAACACGGCACTACCTCATAACTTTTGAGAACAAGGGCATTCGAACAAAAGGAAAAAAAGTAAAATAGTACGGACAAACCACGATGACGAACGGATAAACTGTGGCAAGATACAGAGTATACAGAGGAGGATCACTCGCGAAACGAGGTTCCTGGTAGGGCTGCGATATAGTTTACAATGCATGGAGCGCCGTTCGCTTTACTATGCACCACGTTCGCCTACTCTCCCAATCTCTCTCTCGAAAACGAAGCAGAGTTTTTTCTTCTCATGCAGCGTGACAAGAGGTTGAACACAATGTGTAACAACAATATATGGGGGAAAGGAGTCTGCCATTGTAACTTTCCTCGAGAAGTTTCTCTATCCTTAGCTCGATCGTGGAAATCCAATCAATCCTCGATAGCTTCTACCCACCTATGTACCAAAAGTGGGTGGGCGGGTTCAAGCTCGCCGTATTCTGCACCATGCTCCTCTAATTTGCATTTGATTAGAGGTTGTCGTCAAAATGGTTTCGCGCAACGGCAGGGTGCTTCTAGGCAACGCCTCTACCATTTGATCAATAACGAGTGACCTCTCTCGAGCCAACCAACCAACCATACCCACCCAACTACTTACAGGTTTGAACAAAAAAGAAAAATGGGAACCCTTAACTCTGGGCAAGACAACAAAGGAGAATAGTCTTGCCAATGAAAAAGCAAATTGACGACGAGGGTGGAATAGGATGAAAAAAAAAAAAAAAAA
>LDUD01000014.1:97785-123924 GCA_012184295.1 Dactylella cylindrospora
CCATGACAGAAGGAGACGGGCAGGGTTCATTCTAGAAGAGAGGGCGGCTTACTTTGGGCTGCACGCTTGCATGGGGGGAGGAGAAGGAAGGAAAGAATAATGTGGGAGCAGAGACATGCAGATGGGGCTACCACCACCACCGCAATCCAGCATCCATCACTAGGGCTACCCACAATCCACCCCGAGAGAACACCTCGCAGGGCCAAGACTGGCCAAAAAGAAATATGCATGTATCTACATGCTGGTACTTTCAGTAACACACCACGACCTGGGCAGCTGGGTCGCTGCAGTTTTATTTCAATTTTGAGATACTAGGTTCGTGTGCGCAGGCAGTAGTATTCTGAGCATGGCTGCTTGAGCTCTGGAAAGAAATATAATTGCCTTGAGAACCCCATCCTGAGGCGATCATTCGCGCTTTTCATCTTCATCTCATTAGATTATTTGTTTCTCGGTATATCGTTTATACCCCGACGACTTTGGTCAGGACCCAATTCAGCAGTCCTCTTCTCCTCAGCAAGGAATATATTTACTCAATTCACAATACCTTATTCCTCACTCGATATAGATACCCTCCATTCATTTGAAGAGAAGGTATAATTGGATATTAGAAATCTCAATCACTTTTCATACGCAGGACTCCGGTCTAGACAACGGCATTCACATTATTATATAATCCCGAGGCCGTTGTGTTACGTTGGATCTCGGAAAACTCAACCCGCTAAGCAACCGTGCAAAACACCCAAAAAGTTCTGCGGCTTCTTGAAAATTACTTAGGTAGATTAGAAGCAAAGAAGAGAGAGAGGAAGGAACCATACCAACAGACAGCGGCACGACGTTCTCTGTCTACTTTTTTCTTTTTTACTTATTCCTCGGAAGCATCAAGTTTCTAAAGTTGTATGCAGAGTCTCATGTTAGGGTGCACGCTATCAGCTTAGACATCTCAGCGTACCTCGCCACACAGACCTGCTCCCAAGCGACGCAGCTACCTAGCCTGCCTGCCATTTTATCGTTGCTGGCCCCACCACCACCTGCAACATCTGCTAGCTAGCTCGCTCCCTTGCCAGAACACCCCTCTGGATCTGAAATGGCGGTCACCCTGCAGTCATTACAGCCGCACTTATTTGGTCCATCCGAAATGTCTTCTTCATCTTTTCCATCTTCCTTCTCTATGCCATCACAGTCCGGAGAGTCTCAAATGCCACCCATCAAGTCAAAGTCGAAAACAGGGACGTCGGTGGCATCGACCGCTGCCCAATCCACAGCAAGCGCCGCTGCTGGTGTCGTAAAACCAAAGCAAAGCAAAAGTCGCAATGGTACGTAGCATCCTTTTTTTTTTTTTTTTTTTTTTTTTTTTTAAAAAAAAAGGCTTCTTTCTACTCTTCCGTTTTCGCATTTGGTGCACTTCCAGCTACCTAGTCCGCCTGCCCCTTCATGCAAAAAGTACAGAAAGTGCCATGGCAAGGCGGGAAGCGAGAGAAGAGCGCTCTTTGGTTCACCCGAAGCCAGCGCGAAAATCCAACAGCGTCAACAACACAACGGATTTGCTAACACGGAATTTCGAAATCTCAACAGGCTGTGTTACTTGCAAAGCAAAACGGTTAAAGTGCGACGAGACAAAACCCACTTGTCTGCAATGTAAGTTTTTTGAATATAACATATCCAGAAGCTTAAATAGGGTCAACAAACGGTACAGTTAGCTGACTTAGTTACCGCCAGGTGAGAAACGAGGAGTCCCATGTGGCGGGTACAAGAAGGATTTCAAATGGAGAGCATTTGAAGAGTCCGACTTGAGTGGAAAAGGCTCCAAATCGCGCCCAAAGCGTATGTTGAGTTCTAGAGCGTTCTTGTATATATTAATTTGGCTACTAATACACCGCCGTGGTTATAGCACTTCCTACATTGCCCGCAAAGCCAAAGCGAACCGCATCGTCGGCGACTTCAAGTCCAGCCATGTCGGAAGCTTCCTTAGGATCGATGCATTCGCCCCTACACTCACCCCTTCCACTGACTCCCCTTACCACCCAATTCGATGCTCCACCAACTCCTCCCCTCCACCACCTTTACGCTCCAAATATTTACCCAATGGGACCGCTAGACGACCCGTATATTCAAACTCCACCATACACTGGCGCTGAAGTCCCTCGGTCACACCCTGTATATATGGACCACGAACATGGCGCCTCAATATCACCTAGACTGCAAGATCTTTTGATACCAGGAAGTGCTTTAAATAGACCAATTCCTCTTCCAGAATTCGTTGATTATTCGCAAGAACTCCCATATCAACCGATGGGTATGGACATGGGAATGGGCATGCCAACAGACGAAGATCAGATTGAAGAAATCCCCAGAACAATGATGGGAGATGCATGGGCACTCCAGGGCGTTACTTCGGGTTCTGAAGATCCCACAATTCTACCATTCCAAAGTCTGACGGACATTTTTCGACGACCTCGTGTAGATATCAGCAGCCCTGGAATGCTCCTCCTCCACTTCGACAAGCAAACCTGCGGTATCATGTCGATCAAAGATGGCCCGACCGAAAACCCATGGAGGACGTTAATATGGCCAATGGCGACGGAAATCCCCGCCCTTCGTCATGCTATATACTCCATGACCGCTTTCCACATGTCCCACAGCCGACCAGAAATGAGAGTTGAGGGAATGGAACACATGAAAGCCAGTCTTAGGCATCTCGCCACTAGCTTAAATTCCGGAGATATTCTCCCCGAGGCTGCTTTAGCTACAACTCTCGCGCTAGCTTTTGCAGAAGAATGGGATAGACACATTTCTACCGGAATCGAGCATCTGCGAGGAGCTAAAGTCCTTGTCAACCAGGCCCTGATTAGATATCAAGATAAGCCCATCAACAGCGTTGAAATGCGAAGACTCAGATTTTTATTCAATGTTTGGGTTTATCTTGATGTTCTAGCTCGCCTCACATCTCTCAGCGATGATGAATCACACTCAATCGAGTCCATCTCACCGCTACTAAGTGCTCCGATGATGATCTCTTCCGAAATCGACCCGTTGATGGGATGTGCCACCACCCTCTTCCCACTCATTGGAAAATGCGCTTCCTTAGCCAAGCGAGTTAGAAAGCTCAAGAAGAACAGCGTCACCATTATTTCCCAGGCTCTAGAACTCAAGACCGCCATAGAAAACTGGCAACCCGATGCAATCTACGAGCCAATCGAGGACCAAACCTCAAACATCGATCACTGCATCCAGACCGCCGAAGCCTACAGATGGGCAACGCTTCTCTACCTCCACCAAGCCGTGCCAGAAATCCCTTCCCCATCCTCCCACGAACTCGCCGAAAAGGTCATGTGCACAATTGCATCCATCCCCACCACCTCCCGCACCTGCATTGTCCACCCCTTCCCTCTTCTGGCAGCTGGTTGCGAAGCAGTCGGCCACGAAGAGCGCGAGTGGGTCGAGAAACGCTGGTCGGACCTTATGCAGAGGCTGTGGATCGGAAATATTGACCGAGCGTGGGACATCGTTCGGGAAATCTGGAATAGAAGGGATAACTACATCAGCGAGAGGCAGAACGCCAAGCTGGTAGCGGAGATGGATTACGCCCTTCGTTCTCAGCTTTCCTCTGCGGGAAGCACCCCGGCTGCGTCTGGCATGGAAGATCCAACGATGTACCTGGACTTTCAAAAGCTGAACGACGAGCTGAGCGGCTCTCCGAACCAGAGTGACATGATGTGGGGTGGCAGTGTTGCCGGGGACGTGAGGCGATCTAGCCCCGCTGAGGGTCTTTCAACAAACTCTAAGGTTAAAGGCTTGGAAATGGACGAGTGGGACTACGAGACCTCCATCCGAGGACGCCTTTCCTGGGTCGGATTGTGTGCCGAGTGGCACTGGGAAATTTTGATTGGCTAGAAGGCATTCAACATTTATCGCCTCTTTCCCCTTTTTTTTCTTTTTTTTTTCTGTCTTCTCTGTGTATATTTTTTTTATCCTAGTATCTACGGGTTGCTTTGAGTTCCTTTTTTTTATTACGTTCTGGAGTTCCATGTGTGTGAGTCTTTTTTACATTGGGAGCCTAGTTTTTGAGTTCTTTTATGAGCGGCGTCTGCATTCAGATATCCTTTGTATCATGTTCTGAAGCTGATCAATTTCACGATCGAGCACATTGTATATACTAAACCCACTTCGCATACTGTTTTTTCCTTGAATATAGAATATTATATCCCTTAGATCACAATTACGTTGCATCCATAACCCTGTTCTCCACTCTTTTGAAGCGGTATCGTCTTTCGAAACAGTTATCGGCCAATGGCAAAGACTGCCGAAAACTCTCGTCACCATTTCCGATAAGGTATAGTCGTAGATCTTCAATCACAAAGGCGAATATTGATGGGGATTGTCCAATCACCTCGTGCCGCGCTTGAAGATACCCTGTCTGTTGATGCTGTATTTCAAATAGCCCCCCTGTGGTGTGGCTTGCATTTTAACCTGATATGAGTTTAATCACAAAAAAGAGGGTCAACGGCAACGTGCCTGGCCTATCGGTTTGATATCTTCACATGGTCTCAAGGGGTATCGTCATTAAAAAGATCTACTAGGAAGCAAAGAGAGCAAATTACAGGTATCGAAAAATCTCCCAACAAAGAAATTCTCACACGATTTGCAACAAAACGTTGCCTGTCGCACGTTCGGGGACGTAAAGATGATCATGCATGCATAAAAGAAACAAGCCCCCTTGCAAGTCGCACAAAAAAGTCGTGGGAGAGCTTAAAAACGTTTCTAAAGAAAGCAACGGCGCCACATTCCGCAGGGATTGAAGGGAAACACCAAGAGTTAAAGGGCTATAAAGAACAGAGAAACCAAGACATGCAATTGGAGAGACGAGCCGAGGTATCGAGAGAGAAAAAAAGGTAAGAATTGAAGAGGTGGGTCTCTTAGACAGTTTCCATATAGCGTCTCGTTTCCCTGTGTAAAATGCAAATTGGTTAGCCCAAAATCACGATAGTATCATTGCGCTGGTGTACGTATGATTAAGCGGGGCTGTGCAAATGGATCTATGCATGGTATTGTGTTGAACCCGAACAGACGGGACCACGACATGGCATCCCAAGCTGGAGGCTGAAAAACCCCACACCCAAAACCTTGAAACCCACATGATGGGATTTCTTGGGTTAAGTAATCGGGCGAGAGAGAGTTCACGAGGCGAATAGATAAGGCGCACTCACCAATCAGTAACGGCTTCTTCCCATTGTCGACATTCATGCTCCCTGGTTCCTCCAAAGTGATCCACAAAGGTGTCGCCAAGAACCTCTCTCGCGATGCTCCCTTTCTCCATGAACTTCGCCGTCGCGGCTTGAAGCGACTTCGCTAGCCTCTCCCCTCCAGCCGCTTCTGTTTTCCCAAGTGGTGGAATTGTGAGTTGGAGTTTCTTTTCGATGCCTCGATATCCACAGGCCAGAATGGCTGCCAGCGCAAAATGGGGATTGCAGTCAGCTCCCGGGACTCGAACTTCCAATCTTGTCGCCTTCGCAGATGCTGTTGGAGGTGTAATAAGACGGATAGAAGCAGCCCGATGCTCTAACCCCCAAGAGACGGTAACCGGCGCCCAAAAGTTCTCCACCAGACGTTTGTAAGAGTTGATAGTTGGAGCGACAAGCGGCATAATATATGGCAAACCTTCCAACACACCAGCAAGAAATTGTCGTCCTAATTCTGAAAGATATGCGACATCCGGATAGGGCGGATTCGGGTCTTTCTCTTCTCTTGCGAAAAGATTCTTCTTTGTTTTCTGGTCCACAATCGAGATGTGGAGGTGGCCAGAGTTACCCGGTAGACCTTGCTTTGGTTTTGCCATGAAGCAGGGTGTGATTCCGTTCTTTGCACCCAGAGACTTCACGGTAAGCTTAAACAGAGAAGCCCGATCTGCCATTTCTGCAACGTCGGTGAATGCTAACGCAGCCTCATAGACGCCAGGGCCAGATTCGGTATGCCATCCTTCAAGCGGAACTCGGAACGCCTTGCATGTGTCGTACACGCCATAGTAGTAGTCTTGGAAGAGAACTGGGCGGGTTAGGGAATATCCAAACATTCCTGGAGTGATTGATGGAATTGCATCGGGCTGCTGGGTTCGTATATCTCCTGGAGACGCCGAGAACTGATAAAATTCATACTCAGCTGTGCGGCAAAGAGGTTAGCCAACAGTGGACGGGAAGTTTCGTGAGTGTGGCCTTTCTAACCTCCTGCCATAGCACCCATCCCATCCTTTTCGAACTTCGCCAGGGCAGTCTTCAGTAGTCCCCGAGGGCACGGGGCTATCGGCTCATCGGTGTCAGGATCGTAGAAACTGACCTGTCGTTTGGTCAGCACGGTTACGAAAATATGACTTGTGGGCGGCTCAAGAGGCCTCTAGACCCAATGCATACCAGAAAGAACGGAACGTTATTTTCCCATGGTATCCTCCGGAAAGTTGTCAGATCAACCTTGGCAATTATGTCGTGGTAACCGTTCTCTTTATTTGATATCAGAAGTTCTTTGAAATAGGTCTATGATTGATACCATGATTAGAACGGATGTCTTGCCAACTACCGAATTTTACACGAGTGGAAAGTACCTGGTCATGCATATCCCAACCAAAAACGACCGAACAAAAGCCGAACCCAGTGGTAATAATGCTCTTGAACTTGTCCATCGATATCATCTTGCCTCTCAGAATACCGTCCACATCGAGGCCGGCCAGTTTGACCTTGTCATCCCCATTCTCCTCAAGCACTTTGATAATCGATTCCGGCGTATGCTCTTCTAATACGGACATTTTCGGTGCAGTTATTCTAGCCGAATGATTATTACCCAGCTTGCGTCTTTAGCTTCGGACTTGCGGGTCGAGCCTATGTGTTGAGGCACACTGCTAGAGCTGCGATAGCAGAATGTGTAAAACCTCCTGATGTGGGGAGCTACAGGGCCTAGGGCACTCTCAATTAAGGATAGGAATTGGCCGGATCCTCAGATTTCATGCGACGGATCGAACGCTCCAAAGATGTTGACTTTGGTGTCGGGTCCTTGCTGCGTTGCGGGGTCCAAATGCTAAGGTTAGGCTGTCGCGCGTAGACGGACTGTAGATAAACCGTTTAAACCTTATTCCCGTCGGATCGTTACTTTGGAGCAGAGGAGAGGAGAGAAGAAGAAAAAAATAATACAGTCTAAGAGCAAATTGAAGCTGTAAATATATCTGTCGCTTCCCGGTACTTAAATAATTTTTTGTGCGAAACGGACAGCTCGCGTTTATAATTATGAATTCGAATACGGATGGAGGAACAAGTTGATCTATTACTCTGGCCCGAGTAGGTCGTTATATATACTCCATTCTAGTAAAGAAAGAAAAAAAAAAAATTTTTAAAATATGCGCACCATAGTTGAGAAGCACTACTACTAGTTACACCCGGCGAGGGGGTTCGAAAAGTCTCACCTTCCAAGAACTTAAGATGGCGAGGAGAAGAAAAGAAAAAAACCGGGTTCGAGCATGAAATATGATGGAACGCTTGAAGAAAAACGAATATGGAGGTCGTTAAAATAGCTAAGTTAACACTGCTCTCTGTCCTGGGTTTTTTTTTCGCAAAGGTCAGCACGAGACGTCAACAGGCCAGGAATTCATTCCACCTGGTTGGTCAACCCTGCCCCCCCCCAATTCTGCCAGTTGCCCTACCTGCCTGCCTTTCTTTGCATTCCGACCTCTTGTCTGTCTCTCAATCAGAAACACCAAGCTCGCAACGGATATGTCACCGATAGCAGGAGCGGGCCTGGTGGTTCTCTTTTCGTTCAGTTCTACCCGATATCTATCTTTTCTCTTAGTAATTCTTCATTCCTATCCTTCTTCTTCTGAATGTTTAGCACCTTGATATCTTACGAGGTGATGGTCAGGTCAAGTAAGCAGTTCGAGCCTCGTAAAATGTTGGCTCTGCAAAGGCGATGCTGCTCTACCATGGGTATTTGGACAGCCATAGGCAGCTTGTTGCTAGTGTGGGGTAGCTTTCATGCAGGAATTTGAGCTAACTATTATCAACAGCGACCAAATTACAACCGAGTACCCACTGAGCGATGCAGTTGGAATGCATTATGGCGAGGCTAGCGGCTCTCTTGTTAGAGGCATTTTTAATCCATCAGCATCGTCATAGGCGTGCCTCGTGTGGCCTTCTTGTTTGTTGGTTCCCCACCAGCTATTTCGGATGTTATACCCGCATACATCTGCGCATGGGATAACAACAAAAAGCGACATCGGAAATTTCTGTATCTCTAGATGGCATCGTGCAACCCCCCAGAAAGAGGATGAAAGGATTAACAGAGATCAAAAATTTTGCAATTTAAGAAAAGCCCTCGGTGTCCGTCGTGCAAATTTGATATATGCAAATGGCAACAATGCCATTATTATCCGAGCGCTGCAGAGGTCGCCTTTGAAGTAAGAGAACGGAGAACTCCAGTTCCTCGGGGGATAATGGGGTTTTTGGTGGCTCGCCTTTTTTTCATGCGCATGCAGGATCGCACCACAAAAGCTAAAAAGTCCCCGTCGCTTGCCAGGGGTTTGTTTCTCATCTGCATGTTACTCCGCTTCATGACATTGATGTTTAGCTCTCAATTCGGGTAGCCATTACAGACCTTGCAGCAGGGCGAGTACCCAGCGACTTGCTGCAGAAGGAGGACCTCAGCAGTAAGACATTCCCCGTCGCAATATTTTGACCTAGCACTTTGGCTTTATCTATTGAGGACCCGCTCCCAAAGCTATCGCGGTATCAGTACTAGCCATGGCACTGGTTTCGATTTATGCGTTGGACCCTATGCCTTACCTAACTGTACCCAACACACATGCGCGAGCTATCATCCCAAATACTCACTTCTCAACAAAGAAGCTCAAAGTAAAACTGCCTCGAGATGCTGAAAGGGAACCGGCCATTAGATAGCAGTTCTTCCTCTTCTTCTTCTTCTTCTCCCCAAACCACAAGTTCTTCTTTGGATCAAGTCGACCTCCTGAGGAACCCAATTTATAATCACTAATTTTGATAGCGTAACGTGACCAAACAGCAATGCTATTCGTGGTTTTCGTCTTATCGATACTAAGCATGTTATCTCGTGGAGAAGGTTCCCTCTATTCGAGCTACGAAGAGCTCTCGCGGGGATGGTCGAGGCATTCCATGCATGCAGGTCAGCCGCCAGCACAGAACGGGAGTAGGGCGGGCAAACGAGGATGCAAGCAGAGCGCATCTACAAGTACTCAGCCGGGTAGAAGCTTTATCAATCAGCACAGAATTTAAGGTTGAACAGGAACAAGTCGAAATCCCGGCCATCTCGCGGTACGGCCTTCCACACCTTTCGCACAGTGGCCTTGCACACACTTTCGCACCAGTTCCGGCGTCGGTGGTACCTACTTAGGTAGCTATCGCTGTTTATCTCAGGTTATCGGATGAAAAGAGTGGAGACCTTGCCATTATAGTTAGTTAGTGCGACCGAGACTCGCAAAGGTTCTTCGGTCTTCCTGGAACCTTGAAGTCCGGAACTCCAATCACTGCCCTCCTTTGACGTAAAACTTATCCTGCTTCGTATGACTCTAGACTCTTCGCCTCTTGGGTTTAATTGCCCGTGTGACCCCCGACGATTCGCATTCCATTGACCGATATTAACCAAATTGGCTATAGGAGGATATCATTCCGGTCCTACGTGTGCCTTTTTTTTCGCCTTCGATTGACTTGTATTTACATTTAGAGCTGCGCTGTATTTCGGATAGCTACATTAGAAGACCAACGGCCACCCGCTCAGAACTTAACTTTCCGGGCAGACACTCTATTTCTTTCCTTCTTTTTCTTTTTTCTTTTATTGCCAGCTCGTGACAAGGAAAACCGTTTCGAACAAAAGGTTTCTGTTGTTGAAAACCTTATCCCAATCAATTGTATACGAAAATTTGTGACTTCCCACTCGGAACGTTAACCTCAACGTTAACCTCAACGTTGATCAACTCAACTTCAATATCCTAATCTTTTCGCCGTTGTCGCCACCCTCAGAGTTCAGAGGAATATATAACATCACCAAGCATTGACTTATAAAAATGGTTGGAAGATTAGCTGGAAAAAATTGCATTGTTACCGGTGCCGCTGGGTAAGCCTTCCTTCCTAAATTAGACCGCCTACAGGCTATGAAAACTGACGTACGGTATCCGTGCCATATTTCTAGCGGTATCGGCCTTGAAACATGCATCCTGTTCGTTCAAGAAGGTGCAAACGTTGTCATGGCTGACATCAACCCGAAAGCTCTCGAGACCGCCACGAATATTGTTACCCATTTCAAGTCCGATGCCAAAGTTGAGGGTTTTGTTTGTGACGTCTCGGATGAAAAGTCTGTCGAAGCATTGGTTGCTGCTGCGGACGCTTGGGGTGGTGTGGATGTTATGTTCAACAATGCAGGCATCATGCACGGCGACGATGCAGATGCGGTCGAAACTTCGGAGAAAATCTGGGACTTGACTCACAACATTAACGTCAAGGGAGTCTGGTTCGGATCGAAACATGCCGTTTTGAGCTTCAGGAAGCACGGAAAGAAGAAGGCCAGCGTTATCAACACTGCTAGCTTTGTCGCCCTGATGGGAGCCGCAACACCACAGCTCGCCTATACCGCAAGCAAGGGGGCCGTCCTAGCAATGACCCGAGAGCTAGCAATGATCCATGCTAGGGAAGGATATCGGTTCAATTCTCTCTGCCCAGGGCCCCTCAACACGCCGCTACTTCAAGAATGGTTGGGTGATGATAAGGAGAAGAGGTTCCGTCGCGAAGTTCACTTCCCCGGTGGGCGATTTGGTGAAGCCATTGAGCAGGCACACGCCGTTGTCTTCTTAGCCAGTGACGAGAGCTCTTTCGTCAATGGGACCGACTTTGTAGTGGACGGTGGACTTTCCAAGGTATTTCGACTAACTTACCAAGGGGAATCCTTAGAACGCCTAGCTACGAAACTAACACGAATCCCCTATAGGCATATGTGACAGCTCTAGGACCGGCACCAGAGGCACCCAAGAACAACGCCTTCGGACTGTAATTTGTGAGTGCTTGAGAGACTATGCTAGTCGCTTTCTACGGAAAAGGTGGAGACTAATTCGAAATGATTCCTCAGGCCGCCAACCAATGAGTCGAATTTGAGATTCGCATTCTTTCAGCCTCTACAACACCAGCGGTCCGCCATGTGCAATCATCCGTGGCTAGAACTCGGTCTAAAGGTCTGTTACCAATTGGGTGATAGTCTACTAAAATGCGATATGTTATGAGCTCCATAGAGTTATGTGTTCAAGCTAAGTTTCTGGGAGCAACGGTATAGAAGGCGTTTATTACTGCCACATAATGTAGTTAGCAGAAGTTGCTATTAATGAAAAAAAAAAAAATCAACTCCCAATAGTTCATCGGTGGTCCTCTAGTTATTATAGTTCGGATATTAGACCAAGAGCTCTAAATGGTGATCGCACCCCTACCGTAGGCACCTATGCTATGAGGTTCTTAATTGAGCGATTCGTATTAACATATATTATTTTAGTCCACATGAATGAGTGCAGTCTCTATTTTTGCTACTCTTCAGAGAGATTCCCATTAGTAGCCTCGAGTAATATGCTGGGAAATCAGTACCCTACTTTGGCGTACGTGGTCTCCTTGAATTGAGCTTCTCGTAGAGCAAGATATTCAGTGCAAACACAAGCATATTATGCTGATAAGCTATATCAGAAGACTGCTATCGATAGCAGCTACCTAGGCCAATCAGAGCACTCGCTGGCGGCCATATGCTACGAAAAGGGAAAGTCTTTGAATCCTAGCGCGCAAAGGCATTTTATTTTTGGTGGTTCTGGAAGATCAAAAGAGAAAAAACTTTTTTTTTTTTTGCCCTGTTCGTCCCGTTCGATGCGAGTAAGCATGCAAACTCAACTAGCTGGCAACCTGTAAAACCAAGAATTTTTTGGTGGCCAGAGCTGACAATCCTTTTTCATACTCCTATCTCTCCTTACACCTTGTCGGCTTCAACATCTCACTCGGCACTACCTAGATACTCTCTATTTCCAGTGTATCTACTAGCTGCATCTATATACAAGGGTAAGTAAGCTTTTTTCATTTCCGAATGCAAATTTGCATGTGTTGCAGCATCTTCTTGGGCTCCACCTGCCGATATATGAGATAACAACCACCCCACTAGAATCCGAGTATTCGTTCAAATTTTTACTAACGAGCTGTAATATATATAGGGCTTGAGATACAGCTCAAGCTACTCGATGCCAGCTACTACTGTCGAGTCCGGCAATATGACGACCACAATCCACATGAAGGAGCCAGCCAACGGCTCGATCATGATGGAGCAGGACATTCATGGTCTCGTCAACGAAATGTTCACCGCAGCAACGTCGCAAGGCTGTCTCGATGCCGCTAACAAGCTCTTCGCGATCCTCGTTGCCCAACCTTATACCTTCCGATCCCTTGAACGGTTCAATGTTCTCCCGACACTTTCCGCTGCGGCCGCCGACAAAAAGGATGGCACCAAACGAGAGAGCGCAATGATCGCATACTCCTCTCTCTATTCAGTCTTCGTACCTGAATCTAGGTGCACGGAACCGTTGCTTTTGAATACCTTGGAAATTTGCTTGGACGGGTTGGCGGATAAGGGTGCCGTAGTGAAAGAGTCGGCCCAATATTCCGTCGATACGTTCTTCTCCTTGCTGCCGGTTGAGGCTCTAGTTTGCAGGCTGTTGCCTACTTTAATGGAATACCTAGAGCGACCAGCGACAAAATGGCAAGGAAAAATTGGAGCTCTACAGCTAGTTGCAAAACTGGCAAAGAAAGCTGTTGGGAGAGACGAAGAGGCTAGGATCTCATTTGAGATAATTGGCTCGAAGTTGGAACAACTAATCCCGGTGGTTGAGTCTGGAATGCATGATCTCAAAGCTGAGGTACAGCTTATCCTTTCCTGAATGTCATAGATACACACAAACTAACGCATGCCATGACAGGTATCAAAAGCGGCCATGAAGACGATGCAGGCTATCTGCGGATTGATCGACAACGACGATATCAAGAAACATATCCCATTATTGATAGAAAATATGTCAAAACCAAGCGAAAAACTTCTTAAAAAAGCTATCCACGATCTCTCTCACACAACTTTTATCCACCCAGTTACATCACCCTCACTAGCGCTCGTTACTCCACTACTCCACAGAGTGCTCTCCAACCCGACCACTTCGCAAGAGATGCTCAGGCAAACTGTTGTCATTATCGAAAATTTGACGAAGTTGGTGCACAACCCCTTGGAAGCTCGAACTTTCCTTCCCCAGTTGATGCCTGGAGTCAAGAGAGTTAGGGATCATGCCTCTCTACCAGAGGTCCGAGCCCTAGGCGATAGCACCATGAAGGTCGTGGAGAAGGCAATGAGAGGTGAGGGTGGTAGGGAGGGGTTCGTCGATTACAGAGTTAGCATCGACCAAGTCAGAGAGATTATTTCTGATAAGGTTAAAGGTGGTTGGGTTGACGAATCCGCCAACGATCTCAGATTCTGGGAGCTTCATGTCCGCGACTATGTCGTATCTATGGTAAAGGAGATTGTCAACGTCCGAGAGCCGAGAAGGGTAGGTGCTCTGTTAGAGCCATACCTTACCGATCTAAAGGGCGCTGCGGAAGCAAAAACCATCGCAGAGGAGCTTCAAGAGTATTACGTAAAGGAGGATAAGAAATGGGATGCTGAGGATGATATCCCAGAAGATGACCCTAATGAGGTGGAAATCGTTAATACACCATTCTCCTTGGCATACGGTGGTATGCTTTTGCTTTCACACACCACTCTCAGGCTGCTTAAAGGTCACAGATACGGGCTCTGTGGACGAAACGGAGCTGGGAAATCAACACTAATGAGATCGATCGCGGAAGGAAAGTTGGAAGGATTTCCTTCCAAAGACGAAGTTCGAACATGCTTTGTTGAGCACAAACTTCAGGGCGAGGAGGCGAAACTAAGCATTGTTGAGTTTATCGAGCAAGATGAAGACATTGTAGTTGAGGGGGGCAGCGACGAAAGAAGGAGGAAGATCAAGGAAGCTCTTTTATCTGTGGGCTTTGACGAAACCCGTCAGGCTCAGCCCGTTGGTGCCCTCAGTGGTGGGTGGAAGATGAAGGTAGAACTCGCAAGAGCGATGCTTCTGAAAGCAGATATCCTCCTCCTCGACGAACCCACCAATCATTTGGACGTTTCCAATGTGAGGTGGTTGATGGACTACCTACGCGAACATACAGAAATCACTTCGATGATTGTCTCTCACGATAGCTCTTTCCTGGATGAAGTATGCACTGATATCCTTCATTATGAGAGCAAGAAGCTTGTCCACTACAAGGGCAACCTCGCCGCTTTTGTGAAAAAAAGGCCGGAAGCAAAGACTTATTACACTCTAGACTCTTCAGTCGTTCAGTTCAAGTTCCCTAACCCGGGTATTTTGACTGGTGTTAAGAGTATGACCAGGAGTATCATGAAGATGTCAAACGTTACGTTCACATATCCCGGTGCAAAGACTCCGAGCATGATCAATGTCAGTGTCCAACTGAGTTTGAGTAGCAGAGTCGCGATCTTAGGACCAAATGGTGCCGGGAAAAGCACACTTATTAAGCTCCTCACTGGTGAATTGGTACCACAAACGGGAACTGTATCAAAGCATCCGAATATTCGTGTTGCATACGTTCCTCAGCACTCTTTGGAGTACGTCAACATGCATCTTGAAAAGACCCCTCTTGACTACCTTCGATGGCGGTTCCAGAATGGCGATGATCGTGAAGTCAACATGAAAGCCACCCGCATGGTCACCGAAGAAGAGAAGGCACTTATGGATACACCCATTGACATCGGAGATGGCAAAGGCCCTAAGAAAGTGGAGAGGCTGATCGGTCGACAGAAATTCAAGAAGAGCTTTATGTACGAGGTCAAGTGGCAAAACATGTTGCCAAAGCATAACACCATGGTTACCCGCGAAACCCTCATAAAGTATGGTTTCTCCAAGATGGTACAAGAGTTTGATGATAAGGAGTCTGCAAGAGAGGGTCTGGGATTCAGAGAGCTCACTGTAAATTCCCTGAAGCAGCATTTCGAGGATGTAGCACTTCCTGAGGAAATCGCTGCACACAACGAAATTGCTGGGCTGTCCGGAGGTCAAAGGGTTAAGGTTGTGTTGGCAGCCGCAATGTGGAATAACCCGCATATTGTCGTGTTGGACGAGCCTACCAACTATTTAGATCGTGAAAGTATGGGAGCTCTATCCCATGCTATCAGAGACTTCAAGGGTGGCGTGGTCATAATTTCCCATAACGCGGAGTTTTTGAAAGGGCTGTTGACCGAGGAATGGGTGGTTGAAGCCGGGCACGTCACCACAAAGGGAGGTGTCTACGATAACGAACTTGAATTGCCCAGCGGTAGCCGGCCGGGTAGCAGCGCCGCCTCCCGAGCAACTAGTAGAGCCGGGTCCGCCGCGAATAGTGCTGCTAATAGCGGTGTTGAAGATAACGTCGAAGGCTCCGCCAACATGGGCTTCAAGGCCAAGAAACCTAAGAAGAAAAAGTTAACCCGTAACGAAGTGAAAGAGAGGGAAGCTAGGAGACGACTAAGGCACATTGAATGGCTTAATAGTCCAAAGGGGTAAGCCTATATATCCTTTGCCTTGGAGCATTGAAGACGAGATACTAATTCATATTGTCCAGAACTCCGCGCCCACCGGACACCGACGATGAGGCTTAATTTCCCGATATACCCAAATATACTAGATATATATAGATTTGTCCTACGGACTCGGCATTTGATTTCCCTTTTTTATCAACACCTACACTATTATAGACTTTTTCTCTTGAGTTTTTTATTAATGCTACGGAGGACTGCTGTTTGTTGGCCTTGCGATGAGTCGATGGTTTTTGCCAGGTAGTTTCATGTTCCCTTATGATATATAGACACGGCCTTGGACTTGGATTCGGGTTTTAAAAGTTGTTTTGCATTTCAGCAAGGGGCGCTTTCGTCGATATTCTATTTACATGTAGATGGTTTTATTCTCTGGGGACGTTAGATGCAAGAAATTTCCTTAGACTTAGACTTGATGGCTTCAATTGATCGTTTATTGTTTTTATTTTTATTTTTTATTAATTCTTATTTTCTGCAGCTGGATTCTACCTCAGTCTTGCATGAAGCAAACGAAGGTAAACGCTTGAAAGAAAGTAAATTACCACACAATAGTACAGTACAGCAGAGATGTTCATTTCCTTTCCTCATAAAGCAATATCGTCAAGCTCCTTAAACGCCAGAGTCGCTGGAACAACAGAGTGGAGATACATAAAAAGGGAAGAGACACGAATCCGATACCATGCGCTTACTTAACCCGCAAAATGCAAAACACAAGAAAATTGCGCCGAAATTTATAACCTCTTCTCTTCATTCTTTATGCTCACTACTGCTATCGCCTTTGCTCGCCGACATCTTCCAAACCGCATATACTACCGTACCCGCCAGCATCCCATAACCAGCTCCGCCAAGCACACCTCTCCACAGCGGTAAGGCCCCATGGCCAAGCCCACCGGCGATAGCACCGAGCATCCCACCAGCCACGGAAAAGTCATCCAGCTCCGTCTGTCCTTTATTCCTCAATAATCTCCAACTCCTGTCCTTCCATTCGATTTCCTCTCTACCCCACATGCGTCCGTACGTCATGCCCACCATGACAGCGCTGGTGACGAGGAAGCCGGTCGACGTTGATCTTAGCAATTGGGTTGATAAAGGAAGGGTGGAGGCTCGGCGGAGGATGTAGCGGGAGGTTAAGGGGATTACGGATGAGACTACCGTGCCGATTGGGATGCCGCGTTGAACGACGTGGGTGAGTAGGATTGTGTGGAAGAGGCGCTGGTCCTCTGCGTAGTCTGTGGTCGGATAGAGGGCGTCTAGGGACATTTTTATTTATTTCTCCCTCTAAGGTTTTTATGAGATTGCGTAGAAAGAATATGTAGTATGATGTAGGTATAGTGCTCTAGGACTTCTTGAGGTCGGGTATTGACTGTCTACCCAGGTATATGTGTAACTTTTGGGGTATTTTTATATAGTATATAGGAAGGATTCACAAGAATTATTTAAGGGAATAGTATGTGTCAGTATCTGTTCTTGAAGTGAGAAAAAAGATTCTGACAAAGCAAGGTTCCGACGAGACTATCAAAGGTCCGTTATATACCATGCGATGGAGGGGATATGTGTTGTGGCGTGTTGGAAGTTTTTCGCTGTACGAAAGGGCACCCGACTGTTGTCTGACTTTTGCAAAAGATTCGATGAAATGTACGTTAAACGTCGTAGTATGATGACGATACCATGACTGGGGAAGATAAGGCTGTGGAATAGAGAAATGACGGCGAACCAAGCCGGTCCTTTTATATTATCACGATACTCGTCACCCAATAGCGTCCGCCTTGAATGCAATCCTCTTTCAGTCTCCAAAAAGCGTAAAATCGTACGAGAAGGGAGAAAAGTCTACGTAAGTTTACCACTCATCGAGGGGTAAGTCGGCCTGTAAATTTCAGCCCTCCGTCATGCATCACCAGCGTGGATATTGTGGGGATGGTTGATATCGAGGGCTCGAAAGGCTGCTGGTCCAATCGGAGGGAATGTATTTCAATCCCGACTTTGACAACAAGTGCAAGTGCGCTTCCCCGACCGGCTTTGCCCTAGCTTTTCGACTGTTTCAGGCTAGGACGAGCAAGAGGATGACGGTCGGAGAGACTTTGGACATTTTGTCTCCGACAGTGCAAAACTCTCCACCGGCCTAACAGTTCGCCAGCTCGTAGGCGAGAGGTAAGTTTGGACCAACAGGATTGCATTGCATTGCGCTGGTATCTAGCGACCGATCGACGGTTTTGCCTGCGCTCATGGTTGTTTGTAATCATACGCTTACTTCATGGAGCTTATTCCTCATGAGTAGTATAGCGCTAGGTAGTTCGGACTGTGAAGCTTCTGCAATATATTACCTAAGGTAGTCTTCATGAAAAAGAAATGGACATTCGCATTCAAGAGTCTGCGATAATAACGTTAAACATGAATGCATATTTAGCTTTGTCGGAACCCGCGGGTCTCGGACGAGAAGTAGCAGTGTACAGGCCTGCTACTACAAAATGGAATCCTTAAAGTCTAGGACTTGTACCCTCAGAAGAGTCTTTTTTGCCGAGGCGTAAATAAAATTCTAACCCAAATGGAGATGTCAAATATATCCCTTTCGTTTCTCTCGACTTCTTCTGCAATTTTGCATGGCATACTTTTCTTTTTAAGCATGATGGAAGGGAATAAAGTTGGCTGACATCATCCGACCTGCCAAGCCGGGTCCTCACTTTCGAGCCGAGGTGGGTCGGTATTTTGGTGTTTTGTGGAGGGGCTTATCGGCCAATGCAATGCCCCTCTATCACATTTCCGACCTGATCTCATACACTTTGAATGTTGAAAACGTTCCCAAGGTTACTGGTCTCTGCATCAATCATTCGACAACCTCTCAGAAGGAAGTTATATTGCCCGAATACTAGTCAATCAATACTCCCCAAGTCCCAATTGTCCACCAAACGCAGATATTCCACCATGGATAAGGTTTGCGAAGCATGCAAGACTATCCCACCTGTTGTTGATCAGGATTCATATCAAGAGGTACTGCGCCAATGCGCCAAAAGCAATTTCGTGTAAACCTTATGCATCAGAAGTAAATACTAAAGATATGGTGTCTACAGAAAGGAACATATACAGACGTCAATGGGATCAATTGCTGTAGGCCCATCCCTAACGTCTAGCATCAGGCGCTGGAGATATCTCTAACATGGTGCGCACGTGCAACTCTAGACATCGCCGCCCCGTCCCCAACTCCAACAACGGGAATTCTCTTCATCTTTGATATCTTTGGGTAAGCCCCAGGGAAGTGAGTCGCAGCTGGAGAACTCTAACAGATAGCTAATACCCTCTTCTCCGCAGCTACTATAAGCAGACCTTGCAGGGTGCTGACATTCTCGCTCTGACCGACCCTGGCCATGTTGTCGTCATGCCTGACTTCTTCTTTGGAAAGGTTGAAATACCAGTCCTCCCCTACAAACACACATCAATCATACAATATAGGAACGTAGCTAACCAGCTGTTTTCCGGCATAATGATTAGCCAATGCTACTAAGCAACTTCCCACCGGACACCGATGAGAAGAAGGAGAAACTCACCTCATTCTTTAAAAATGAAGCGGCAATCCCATTGACGACCGAGACTGCGACGAAGGTTGTAACCGGCCTCAAGGAGAAATATCCGACGGTGGAGAAGTGGGGTATCTTTGGGTACTGGCGGCTCTCTACCTTCTAGCCTTTCCCTTGCCCCACCGGTCGCTAACTATCGGATGGTTTCAACTTAGACTCTGCTGGGGTGGGAAGGCTGCTACCCTGATTGCTAACTCGACTAAGCTTTTCGCTGCTTCGGGACAGGCGCATCCGGCGTACGTATCGCATTTTCAATCAAACCCAAGTATTGAACTTTGAGCACCCAGCTTACAATGAGACAGTATGCTTGATCCCCAAAACATTGCCGATTCCCCAGTTCCGCACCTCTGCCTCTCTTCCAAGGACGAGGACGTCACGGCTGCCCAAAAGGTTATCGATATTGTCAGCCAGCGAACCGACGGTAGCTACTCCACCATCTACGCCGAGAATATCCATGGTACGAATCAAAATCTGCCCGCCCCGTAATACCCACCCTGTAGAAATAAAACGCTAACCGTAATTCCTAATTTTAGGATGGATGGGTGCTCGCAGTAACCTCAAAGACGCGTTTGAGAAGGAGTCCTATGAGAAGGGGTATAAGGAGGTTGTTGACTTCTTCAAGAAAACTCTGTAAGTAAACAATGAATTCTCCGTCCTTAATGCGATGGACTTTTCTGACAACAGTCGGGCTTTTCAGGAGCTGATTCAACTTTAAGATCGTCTAAGGAACAACCCAAGCTCTAAGTGCTGAATGTAATCCAAATTGAATCCCCCAAATCCGAATAGTACTCAATCATTACAACTTTCAATCTGCCACCCTTTGTTCATGATGGGCTAAGCGTATAATGAGATTAAATTTTATAAAAAGTCCAAAAACTATCCACCATTTGAAAATGCTTTGGAACGAAGTTTGCACTCGCTATATTACAGAGTGAACTCTATAGAGATGCAAGTGAAAACTTTTCCCTAGTGTCTAAATCCGAGACTAAGATGCAAGCTATAAGAGGGCACATCTCTACCAAGTTGTCTTTAAAGGTAGGTTCCGAGAGCTGTTGCCGACGTAAAATGTAAACTAGGATCCTCAAAGTTAGTGGCATTCGCCGTTTCAAGATGAATAAGCCAAGTCAACCTACCTCTCCAGTAGTCGGCATGATCCAATTCTGCCTAGCCACACACCAATAACTAACATCCCTTCTCAATATTGTCAACTTCACCGTCTTCTTCTCCCCTTTCTTCAACTCCACTTTTTCAAAGCCTCTCAACTGCTTTACAGGGAAATCAACATAATCCCCCAACTTTTCGTCATCCGGATTTCCAGTCTTCACTCTTGGTTCCTGATCCGGGAAACCGACGTACAGCTGCACAACTTCCTTGCCAGTGACCTCTCCCGTGTTTTCAATCGTAACGTTGATTTCACCCACTGGTTCCCAAAGAGCTGGGTTGCCGCCTTCGCCGCCACCTGCTGCGGATTTTGGTCGGACAATATCATAGCCCTCTGGGTACGGGAACGGCGTTCCGGTCACGATCTCGCTGGCAGAGTTAATGTACGGGTATACATATTTGGTTATCTTTCTGAAACCTTTGGGAAGGAGGGCCTCTTCGATAGGTGGTAGTTTGTCTGAATACTCGGGAGGTTCAATCGCAGCGGGAGGTGGTGGAGGGACTGCGGATTTCTTTTGTAGTGGCTTGAACTTGATATCTGAAAGCTTGAAAGTGGTGTACGATAGGCCGAATCCAAATTCAAATCGCGGTTGGATGTCGTACTGCGCCGTTGTTCATCAGTAACAAGCCAGGAAATGTGCTTTCCTTTAATTTCGCTTACCTTATCGAAATGGCGATAGTCAATGTATACACCTTCTGTGAAGTTCATCTATGAGATATGTTGTCAGTATATGAAGAACTATCGCGGAAGCCGTAAAAATCCCGTACCTGAGGCTCAATGGCATTTGGGTAATACATAACAGGTGCACCTTCTCCGTAGTCCTCGAGGCTTCGTCCAATTGTGTATGGGAGCTTTCCTGACGGGCTAACGACTCCGAATAAAATGTCCGCAAGCGCATTACCCGACTCTTGAGCTGGAAGGTGCGCGTAAATGAGGCCCTTCAAATTGGCATTATCGACCCAGCTCTCAACAGTGACAGGGCCTACATTGTGAATAACCACGATTGCCTTCTTGCAGTTCTCAACTACTGCTTTTGCTAGCTCCTCACCATTGTTCTGAGGAAGAATGTCGTTACGGTCGCCCTTAATATCGCCCACCCGAGAGAAACCTTCTCCAGCATCTGCGTTGATGAAAGCAATGCAAAGGTCCTGCTCGGCGGCCGATGCCTTAACTTTCTTGACAGCATAGTTGTCCAGGATTGAAGTAAGTTGAGTCTCGGTGTCCTTCAATCGCTCTGCGATCGCCTGGAGCGGATCAACAAGGTAGGGAAACTCGACAGCTCCAGAGCCCCATCCAGAGGCAAGTCTACGCTAGGCGTTTAGCCGGGTTGTCCAATTAAATCAGAAATAAAGGTGTACTTACGTCCCGGAATTGCATGCCCGGTCCTTGCATTCGTTCGGGCCGCCTTTGCTTGGGCCGGCATCGGAACCGTATATACCGATCTTCTTGTACTTGGATACTTCGAGTGGTAGAACTTTTTCTTCATTCTTAACAAGGACGGTTCCTTCCGTAGCCACAGCTCTCGCAATCTTTTTATGGTCTGCTTGAACATCGATGAATTGGTTGACAACGCCGGTATCCTTTTCGCCGCTTCCAAAATGCAACGCGCCTGTCTTTTCTCGCACCCAGCTTGAGAAATTAGGGGCGAAGTCTTTAGGAAACCGAGTTTCGTCATCTTGCCCCACTATAGGTAGGAGAGCTTTAGCCAATATTGTCTACGAATCTAGATTGGAAGGTGATCAGACGAACTTTGATACCAAGCTGCTACGACACGAGTGACCATATCATTGAACCGATCTAATGGGACACTCTCGTTGAGAACGGCTCTTGATAGGTGAGGCCCCCAAACCGAATTTCCATCTGCCCAGCGAAGGCCGTCACCTGGCATAGTTACATCCAAACCGTTACTATACCCGTCAGCCGCTATGGAATCACTCTTATTTGTAATTGGAGAGAAAACCCACAGCGCAGAGGTGACTCCAGATCTTTGAGCCAACCAATCACTTTGGACGAATCCTTGGAACCCAAGCTCATCTTTCAAAATCCCATTGAGAAGCTTGCTATTTTCGCATGCATACGTATTATTCACCTAGCAAAGGTTAGCATAGTATATTCAACTACCTTTGGATTCCTACGGTTTACCTTATTATAGCTACACATAATACTACCAACACCTGCTTTCACGGAGTCGGCGAACGGCCAGGCGTACAGTTCGTGCAGAGCGCGGTCATCGAGATTAGAGCTGACAGCATGCGGCGTCCCTGTTATATTATTAGATTGCCTGCAACCCATAGAACTCAGCTAGATGTCGAACGAATGTTTTAGCGTACCCCATTCCCATGGTTGACGATAATGCTACGGGGGACAAGTGGTTAGCAAGCATTAACCAATTACACATGTTGGCTCGGGTTATACGTACTTCTTGCTCATTCAGAAGATAGTGTTTGGCTATCGTTGTTATTAGCTCCCCGCATCGATGGATAGTAAGCCCGAAAGTTGCAATTGTGGGTCACCTGTGGCTATGATTCCGGTCGACTGGATTCCTTTAATTGTTTCAGCAGCACAGATTCCTATCCGTAAACTGGTTAATTAACCAATACCCATGATTCAAATTGCTTGCTCATATAGCTCCATACCACTGAGATAGCTGTCAGGCGAGAAACCCTCCCAATTTCGACCTAATCAACTTGAGTTAGTAAACAGAGAGTGGCTAGACTACTTTTTTTATAAATACCTCCAGCCGGATGTCTCCCAAGAGGTCCCATAGCTATCAATATCGTCAGTATGCGAAAATGTATCCCATAGTTTTGCCACTAGTTATTATACCTGGCCCTAGCAAGATATTGACACCCTTTCCACGCGCCTCGGTACCATGCGCTTCTCCTCTTGCAAACCTATATTTCGAATTAGACCGAAATAGGGAGAGACTTTCAGAGTTTCTCACATGAGTTCTCGATTCCACCCAGCAGCAACGGTCAGTCCAGCTGGAAACGCGGTACTATGGTCCGCGAATCGAAGCCCCAGCGGGCCATCTTGATAACAGAGTGCAGGAAACCCAACGAATGAAGCGGGGCCGGTATTTCCGACACACATCTCCATCTGCCATCCAGTTCCTACGAATTCTATTAGAGCAAATCCATCATATATAGGGTGGCTATTTGGGTGCTAAATACCTGTCGTGATATTAACCTTCTCTGCAAGCTGTACAAGGCCATATCATCCGCTGTTAGTCGATCTAAACGTACAATAGTGCGATTCCTCGCGTCCAAAGGTTTCTTACAGTCATCTTTGACACAAGCGCTTGGGCTTTCTTGTACGACTCCTCCCATGTTTTTACACCACCCCCCTTGGCTATATGTTTATATTAGAAAAGAGGAGCTTCCCGTACGTGAAAGGAGCTAGAACTCACGAGAGGGATACCAAGGTTCGCTGGTGACTTTCTGGGGCGAGAAGAACTTATATGCTGGGTTGAAAAGGGACCCTGCAGCTAGTAAAGCTGCCGCGACAGCCCCAGCGCCTATCAGCAACTTCTTTGTCCGTTTCTGATCTCGTCCATTCTTGACGGTCTTCTGGCGCTGCCCTTCAATCGAGCCCCTGGAGCTCGACCTTCCGTCGCCGTCTGGGTGAGAGAGGAGAGCTTCCCGAACATCGTCCTCTTCGGACTTTCGCTCGAACGAAGAAGCTCTCGCCTGTGATCGAGTCTGTCGAGTTGAAGCCATCAGTTCTATACAGGTCCGTTAATCGTCGATTGCGACCACCAATTGATCAATATATCAATGATACGAAGGCTTCAATTGAAGTGAGAGCCGAAAACAATCATCACGAATTTACCTCACACGGGGTAAGCATAGACTTACTTCCAGATCACGTAACTGGAAAAACTCTGTTACCCCACGTTCTTCGTCATGCATGGCTTCGGTAAGCACATTAGCCAATGGACACGAGGCGGCGGAAGCTAGCAAGGTGTCCGGTTATACGAAGATCGGTTAAGGTACGATGGTAGGATTCCGGAGCTAGCTTCTTCTACACATCTTCTACGGAGTTTCTACCCCGCTAAGACCTCAATGATCGACGTTTTCTCCGACGGGTACGAGTAAGTACGAGTGCGACGTTAAAAGCTGTGTCTAGGGAGCTTGTGGGAGCTTGGAAGCTGCTTGTCCTCACGTGAGCGGAACTATCGGCCCTAGGACCCGTTGAGAATGCAACACGACGCAACACATTTTTGAAGGCACTAGTTTGCCTGATTGATAGAGCATCTCCATAACCCACCCAAGCTTCACAAATTTGAAATCTAGTCCAGAAGTAGCCGGCCATATATTTCAAATAAAACAGCCATCAGTCATGATGATGGGGAGTGGAGCTTCCGACAATCGCCTACTCTCTACTCGAAGAACTTGGAATTCGTGTTTGGCGCAGATAACGTTATCAATTTGTAGTATTACTCACTGATATTCTAAATAGTGCGGCAGATGAACAGTTGTCTCCTGCAAGCCTCCATAGATTGGCGTCTTCTCAGCTATATGTGCGACTAACATATTAATGGCTTTGAAGCCTCGTGATTTCGCCACCCATTAGCGTAGTGCATCTATGCGGCCCGATCCTGATCGCAATCGGAATTTCAAGGCCTCATTCTCACTTCGGTCTATCTCGAACTTTCGCAGACCCAAGTCCCAACCACGTCCGTTCCGCGAGTTCCTACTTTGAAAAACTTTCACATGAGACTCAGATGTAGCATCTAGTCCAGATGGAACAACCGGCCGTATCATATTTGAGGTGGATGCCTTTTAGGTTGTTGATTCTCTTGCAACCTCGGTGATCACACCAATTTCCTGTAACGTGAGAACTGATGCTCAAAGGCTAGAACATTCGCATTACAAGGAAATATTATTATAATTAAATGGGGTTGATTTGAGGCTCAGAAAGTATTTTACCTGTGTAACCACGTTGAGGCTGAAGCTCGGGATCGGGTGCTGCAGGTCCAGCTGCGATCGAACCAGGTGATGATCTGCGTGATCCTTCGGAGCAGCACCAGTAACTCGATCATGAGGAGGCAACCCCAAAAATATCGCACAAGGAAATAGAAAATTCTATGAGAACCAATGCTCAATTTCCATGGATCAAGAGTGCTAATATTAAATTTACGTGGTCGCCAATCGACCTCTCTCCCTGTTAACCAGGTTTAGAAAAATCCCGAAATTAAGTTTCCTACGGGTAATCGGTGACGTAAACTCGGAAAGTCCCAGCCGGATTGCCATCTGTTATCCGAGTTGTAAGGATGAGCTCTGGTTGTACCGCTGATTGTTGGGGCCAACATAAGGCACCTTGGTAATCACCGCCTTGACTGTTCTGTGCTCTAGAAACGGTGGCGGCTAATGATATTGGCTCCGGTCATTCAGCTCCTTCCTTATCTATTGCTGATAGTCTTTTTTTTTTTTTTCTTTCAACGAGACTTGTGTGACCAGGCGCTAATTTGGAGGGCGACCAAAAATAGTCGTCCTCGTTTTGCTATGCGAGATTGTCAAGTACAGCAGAGGAGTAAATACCGAATTGGGTGGGCTCCTGCATTCTCTTGGTATCAAGATGCCTCTTTTTTTCCTGTTGATATCTGCCCTCCACCACAAAAGGACTGCCAGCGAAGAGAGGAGCGCCCCCCACTCTCTTGACGCACAAGGCTTTACGATTGATTGCATTTACGGTGCGGGACTGTCAGGGATGCCAGGGGAG
>LDUD01000014.1:123995-138288 GCA_012184295.1 Dactylella cylindrospora
AGTCTTCGCTCTCTTTTTGCTGGTCGCGTTACACACAGATTTTCCATTCCAGGAGACCCTTGAACTTTTCAGGTGAGGCTGAGCGGGAGAGACAATTTGTGAAGTAAACTTGCATGCATGCACAACAAAGGAGTCTGAAAGGAACCGAGATTTCGTTATCAACCCTCGGCAAGATGGAACCGTCCAAAAAGTTGAGAGAGATAAAAAAAAAAAGAGAGAGCAGAGGTTTACTAGGTGTGCGTGGACACGCGAAATTTTCATTGCTTGAGTGGTTTAAGGTATTATTGCCATTTTGGCCATTTCCCAAGATAAGAAAGATTTATTAGGCGTTAGAACCTCGAAAGGCTGCTCCACGGAAATTGCGGCGTCTTGGAAGTTGGACATCCGAAGACGAGGTGCATCTCAGAGCGGCATCTTGCATCCCCAATCAACGCCCCCCCTTTTCTTTGAGTGTGGTGGTGACGGGAGAGGCTCACATTAGCCTGGGTCTTTGATGCCATCACCATCGACAGGTACATCCAGGTTGGTATACACAAAGTAACGGAAAGTGTTGGAACGTGTTGAAATTTCTCTTAAAACATTGTAAACAATTGCTGTAGAGTTATTAAGCAAAAATAGCTTGATGGATTATATCCTTATTCAGCTCTTAGATTCGTATTGCGGGATCAGTAATCCGGCCGGATAGCACGTGGGAATACGGGAGTAAGAAGGTTATTGGGAGGACCAACGACGGTCTCCCCAATACTATCCCGGCCTCTCTGTTGGTCATCCCAACTCAGATTCCGCGATGAGGAGGAGCAACCGAACGAAGGTTTCGTCTTCCGTCTCGGAAATTTTGTCATTGTCGCTCAGCCTAACCCATCACGTCCACCAGCGCTCACTGTTGCACAAACCCGCTCCCTTCCCTTCATTGCCCCTTCCAAGTCGCCGAGGCCCACAGCACCGGGCTCCCCGGGGACAGGCCCTGTTAGGCTTGCCCCGCGACCGAACATGATTTCTCCCAGGGAGGAAAACGCCCAGATATCCGGATGCGATGTGTTGTTGATACCACCATAACGAACATATGGATGCATTTGTGAGCGACAAGGGGAGAGGCCAGCAGCCTCGATATATTCCAACTATTCTCATAAGCGTGATTGAGCCTTTTCCAGCTGTCAAATTGAGGGGCATGGCTGTATTCCGACCCGCTTTTATGGTCATGGACGAAATTATAGCCCATTTTTCTATGTAGAAAAAAAGTATTAATTAATTTTATTCTTTTTGGTCAAATCGAAAGCTGTGTGAACTTGAGCCAGAGTAACGCCGTCAGGTTAACAATGGCCGTGAATGCTTTCTGGAAAAATTCACATTAGTGGCCGTGAAGCTTGAGCCAGATAGATTTTCTCGAAGAGAAATAAGAAATTCTTTGACAAGAGATTACAGTGCCGCTTAGATTTTTTCTTCCATGCTCTAGGCTAAAAAGCCTGGCGCTGATGGCTGATCAAAGTCGTGGAGCCAGCCTTTGGTTTCTTCCCCTTAGTTCGTCTTTGCCCTTAGTCTGTCCGGTTTGCTAAAAAGAAACGGGGTTTTGTTCGACTTGCCCAATTCAAGGTGGCTCACTTGATTCCCCCCTCAGCCATGACTTAATCTTGATCTTGCAACCACCTTCCCTTCTGCATTTTGGGTTCCCCTTGTTATGCATGCGATTCCACCACAGCTGCGGGCAAAGGCGATTCAGACTGCACTGTTCTCTCCCTCCAGCTCCTTTCCCAGCCAGATTGGGGTTTGGCTTGGTATCTCAACTTTGTCTTGTAATTTTTTTTTGCCTGTTCCTCGCTATTCCTTGCTGTCCATGTTTCCTCTCATTCTTTCGTCAATCACAGGCAACTAGTAATTTTTTCGCCCCACTCTCGTTCTTTCTTTCTTTAAGCAGCGGACCGGGCCCTCAAAAGGCAGTTACGTTTTCACCTGGTTTGATTGTCGACGTGCAATTGAAGTTTGCAGGCCTCAACGCTCCCTTTTTTTCCTTTCCAGTTTGAACAACTCGACAGTTGAGTCCCTCCCAAAGTAGCCGTCTGTGAATAATTCGCAGCGGCTTCTTCACCTTCGCGATGGACCCAGACAGGTCGCAATTCTCGCCTTTCGCGGACCCGATCACACCAGTCGGAAGTGTTACGCCTTATGGATCTCAGCCAAACTCGAATAGAGGGTCTTCGTCCGCGCTTCCCAGCATAAATGGGCCTCACCAACGATATTTCCACTCGCGACGGGTGCCAAAGGGAACGGTGGAAAAACCATGGTTAGCGAAGAAGGATCCCAAGGAAAAATGGGTCACCATCATCCCTCTGATTGGAATTTTCATTGGGCTTGCAGTTTCTGGATATCTTGTCTATGACGGATATACGTCGGTGGTAAAGCACACGTATTGTCCGGTGTTGATGGAGGATTTCTCAGGCGGATTCGATACCAACATTTGGACTCGAGAAGTCGAGGTTGGCGGATACGGGTAGGTACACCAAAACAGAAAACCACATTCTCTATAATTTTATTTTTGCAAATTAAGATGCATCCGTATTGGAAGCTATAAAAGATGATTTGTGGAAAAATCAAAAGTTATAAATTTTGAAGGGTGGAATGCATTGGAAATATGGTTGAAGATAATTTTGGTCGACTGCTAACAAAGTATCACCCGCGTTGTGTAGAAATGGTCAATTTGAGTACACCACAAACTCAGAGGAGAACTCGTACGTCCAAGATGGCTTGCTGTATATCAAGCCGACTCTCCAGGACGAAAGATTGATCGAGCAAGACAACACGATCAATCTGATCAAGGAGGGCATCTGTACGTCCAATATCGCCAAAAATTGTATCATCTCGACAAACAGCACCAACGGCACCATTGTCAACCCGGTCAAGTCAGCTCGTATCAACACCAAAAACTCCTTCAACATCAAATATGGCCGCGTCGAGGTTCAGGCCAAACTCCCGTTGGGCAAGTGGCTCTGGCCTGCAATTTGGATGTTGCCGGTCGATGATACCTACGGACCTTGGCCTCTTTCCGGTGAAATCGATATCATGGAAAGTCGCGGAAACGACTACCGCTACCCTCAAGGTGGAAACGATATCATGTCCTCGGCTCTCCACTGGGGCCCAGACGCCGCACACAATGCATGGTGGATGACAAATGTGAAACACCGCGCTCTTCATACAACCTACTCTGCTGATTTCAACACTTTTGGAATTGAATGGTCGGAAAAGTACATCTTCACATATGTGAATTCCAGGCTTCTGCAGGTTCTCTACACCAAGTTTGAAGGAAAGAGCATGTGGGAACGAGGAAACTTCCCGCCAAGCAGCTTCAACGGAACTCGTTACACCAACCCTTGGATGCATAGCTTGAACGCCCCATTCGATCAAAGGTTCTATCTGATTATGAACGTCGCAGTCGGAGGAACCAATGGCTGGTTTCAGGATGGTGTTGATGAAAAGCCATGGATTGATGCAAGTCCAAATGCAAAGAAGGACTTTTGGGACTCCAGACACTTGTGGGCCGCGGACTGGGATAAGAATGATAACCATGCTTTGGTTGTGAAGACCGTCAAAATGTGGCAAGAGTGTGATTGAGCTGGAACGCCTCATGCAGTTTCCTTTCGCTTGAATTTCCTTCAAAAGATATGATAGACAGGATTGGCTTTAGTTCCTTTTTTTTTTTTGGTTACCCACGCATTACTCTTTTTGTCACTTTTTTCACTTTCCTCCATACCAATACACGAGTGGCCGCTCTGAGGCACATGTCCGAACACTGATGTGCTAGATACACAGTGCCTGACTTGTCACCCTCAGCGGCACATTATTCCCCTTTCAATGATATCCAATGTGTGTCTACACGGTCAATTTTGTAACATAGAATTGATCGCATGTCGCCTCAGTATTCCTATACTCATTATGTTTGTCCGGGTTCATGGTTTTTGGCGCTGTTTACTGCTTCTGCTATCTCTATTACAACAAATCTTAGCGCTTTAATATCATGAGGATTTTTGGTGGGAAGGGTGGAATGGCTTTTTTGTTTGGCTCTGGTTCCTATACAGTTCCACTATTTCTTGTCTATTTGGATATATCATCATGTATAATAAAAAAAACAACGTGGTATTCATAAATTCACATTGCAGCTTTAGTTTGGCACGTTTTCCTGTGATTGGAGTATCATTGCCCCTCTTGGGAGGGCTTCGGGGTCTACGGGTCTCGGAAACTTTGCTATGCTCAGACCGCTGGGTGTGACACTGATGGACCATCGACGCAAGGGTGGAGTCCCAATGAAAGTTTCCCCGTCGAGAAAAGGATGCCCGAGTCTACAGACAATTGCAATCGGTCAGACAAGACCGAATATACGCTTCTGACCGGGGGGGAAGACACGGATTTTTTACCCTGCCCTGTCGTCGTTCCATTTCAGCTCGCTTCAACCGAGTCAATGCAGCCATCGAAACCGCCACAGGGAACGACTAATTATAACGGCCCACAGGCAAATACAAGAAAAACAAACCTGACAGACGGCGTTGTCAGAAAAAGGCTGAAATATTAGATCCTTGTAATAAATAATATGCTTTTCCTCGTGTAGCAGTAATATATTGTATTGCATATTTTTGCGCGATTTCCCAAAGTCCGACCGATAGTAGCCCACGAGCTCATTCACTTTTGGATCTGCCAGGTTTAAGCTCAAGGGGGAGGAACAAGATTCCGTCCACCCCTTCCTTTCCCATTCCCACCTGCTGGCCCGCTGGGTGGTTGGTTGGTCCTTTTTTTTGTTTGTTTCCCCATCACGGTGTCTGTGCCAATTCAGCCTGCAGAAGAGACATGAAATAGCTTTTTGTCAATTGTCCCCATCGTGCATTCAACTCGCAGAGAGGAGGGCAAAAGAGTGCGTTGGGTGACCCCCAACCTCAACCGCTCGCAAAGTGGAATATCAAATCATACCCTTCCTCTTCCTCCCCCTACCACTTCCCAATACCCACCTTTTGAGATATTCTAGGGGCCAGGAACAAGCATCAATTGCAGCCCATGCACTGAAAAGTTAACTGTCTTGCGTGCTGGGTTTCCCGAACGTGGGTCTTCTCTTCTCTTTTACTATCGAAAGTGGGTATTCTCTTTTCCCACTTCCTTTCTTTTTTCCTTTCCATATTGAACTAATTGCATGGCCATGCTTCGCTCTCACCTGCAAGCACCACTTCTATATCACCCTCGAAGATATGCTGCAAAAACTTGACTCGTACAGAAGGCTTCGCTGCTCAGGCCTTATAAACATATACTCCTAGAGTCAGCCGCAGCATTTGCGAAATAGACATGGGAATCAATTCCAGCATTATTTTCGCTGTGCTGATACAGTCAGCTGAAGGATATTCGTGCTTCCGACGGAATAGAATGCCGAACGCACTCGGTCATGTAGCAATGGAAGCCATGCGTCGTCGTAAACTATATCTTGCTATAAGTTAAGCCTTATCAATCAGTTACAATAAACTTGTACGTAGTAGCTTATCCTTGAGCGCAAAGCATATTGGCAGTCTCAATGTAGCGTATACCGCTGGAGGCAAAAACATGCAACCGGATCTATCACCTTATCTTTAGTGCTGCTATTAGGAATCAACAGTTGGCAATGATGAAATCTCGGACCTTTTTCGATCAATTTAGATACCCTGACCTTGATCGAGAAAATTTTTTTCTGGAACGGACTTATCGACCGGATCATCACTGTAACCCTAATAGCTAAGAGCGAAGAAGCCGGAACTGGTAAAGCGACGGTGACGGCTGGCCAACCAGGTCGAGTAAAAAAAGATCCGAAGAAAAAAGGGTAGTTTATTTTCTTCTTTCGCTTTTCTTCTCGTTTCCTCTTTTCGATCGATCCGAGAAACCCACCATATGCGGATTTTGGTAGGCCTCGACTTTTTTTTTTTTGAAGTCGTGAATATGCGAGGGATGAGACTTGCGTGGTGGATGTGATAGGAATTCGTTGAGGTGCATAAAACACGAACGTCTTGCTTCTTCTATGTCGCGGGCAAGCCATACGAAGCTTATCGAATCAGCAAAATTAGTCGTACACCATTACTCTATTTGATTGATTTTTATTTTTCTTCTTTTTCAATCTCTTGATATCAAGAAGATAATTTCACAAATTCGCGTGCCTTTCACTGAGTGTCCCCGATAAGTCATGATCATCGATCGAGGTCCTGCAGGAGGGAGCACCCGTGGTTTCCCACACCTCTTCGAATCGCGGGAATGCCAGGTGGTGAACACAAAGAGAAAGAAAAGGCACGGCTGAAGCGTAAAATGACAGCATGACTATTACCGAGCACCCGAAACGAGCCAGCAAGCATGAGGAGCATGTTCTCTCTTTGTTACGGGTGTGTGGACACTCTGCTTGGGCTGCAAACCGGGATCTTGCTAATTGCGGTGAATGAAAGAGTCGATCTTCCGCACTTGAAAGGCTTGAGGGACCAGTAGGGCTGATATAGTTGACGATCATTTTTAATTTACGGCCATGCTATCAGATGATGTTGACGAAGGCCCTATTTGGCGGTTTCACGATCGCAACGTCATGCCCTATAAGTCATTTAAAATCCCCTTAAAGGCGCAATACCTATTCGCCTCGGTTCCTTGTCCCCTTGCAATCGATCGAGCTAATATCACCCGAGACTAGTTCTCAAGTGACAGAAAGCTTTCCCCCCTTTTAACCTTCAGAACTCATATCTTTTCGAAGCTAGTGGGCGGGACAAGAACTGAAAGAATCGACTAAAAAAAAATTCTCACAGGCAAAAAGGGAGTTTGAGCCTTCTCTTCCAATTTTTTTTTTTTTTTTTTTTTAGTTTTTCTCTGTCGACCTCCCGCGTTTTCGAAGCGGGCCCTCAAATTGGAAATGAGGTCGGCGCAAGAAGGGAAATTACAACCTGCACGATAGCGGCCGACTCTAATCCAAAACAAGCATTAGCGAGAATGGGTCTGGGCTACAAGAGAGGGGACCCACTTGAGTCAGTTTACCCCTTCCAACTGGACGGCCAACACCGCCACGCGTTTGCAGATAGGATTAGAGTTAAAATAGAAATATCCTTTTCGTTCCGTGGGCTCTCTTCATTTTCATCAATCTGATAGGGATTATTTTCTTTCTTTCTTTGCTTTTCTTTTTTGACTTGAGTTTCCAGAAGTCGCTTCACAACGCACTATATAGGCTTGTAAATCTCGCAGTGAGGGAAGTTATAGCCAGAAAATCGATATGTGCATTAGAAGCTCATCTAGACTTGGGCCTAAGAGTTCCTCACAGTAATATGGCGCCGGAGGGCCGGTGGAAGAGAATATTTATCGTGAATGTGCTGGCGAGTGTGCGTCCGGGAACAAAAGCCATTGCTTGCTGAAAGAAGGTATCCTGGAAATTGTTCATTATGAAGTTTACAGTGGTTTGCATGTTGGGCTGCAACCTCACACCTCGATTAGGAGAGCTGAAGCTGCCACCAATTCTTGGCTCCCAGTGCAAGCGCTGTATAAATTTTATTAAATTTTATTTTATTTTATCTTTTCCTTATGATTCCAGCCCCAGAGGAAAGGGGTATAACACCGCAATTAATGGGCTCACCACGGCGTTTTGAGATCTATGGGTCTCTCAAGAAAAATGTTAGTCGCTGGTAATGTTTCAATGGTGCAGCGCATTTTGCTTCTTCACGAGGAGGATGTCCTTTCCTTTTTCCCCCTCTCTTGCCAATTTTATCGTGACCTCTACAAGTACATCGACAATCGATAGTTCTGCTAAACGACAAACAATTAGATAGAGCAACGTAACCGTCCCAACGGTAAAGATAATTGATCGATATAAAACGGGTAGATCGGGGAATGATTGCGATTTTGGACGGTTCGAGTCAATGGGCTGTATATTGTTCAGAAAAACTGCACAGAGTCGTGGTGTTTAGTATGGTTGCCTGGGTATCTCTTGCATGATGTCTGTTTCCTTTAATCTTCATCATTTGACCCGGGTGTCCGGGCTCCCACGGAGAGACACAATGTTCTCTCCCCTGGGGAAGCCTCGGAATCAGGATAAACTTCTCCCTCAAGTAAAAATAAGTAAGGAGCCAGGGGGGATCAGTTTAAGCGAGAGCGTGACGGACAAAGGAAGAACATTCCAGCTTTTTGTTGCGACCATGTTCACGAGCAAGGAATGCTAGTTGGCACGCTTCTATAATTATCGAGCTGGTTTGTTTCATCTAGAATATGTGAGAAGCAGAATCTCCAACCATCTTGTGAAGAGTGGCCGTCGACGGATCTGGTGAATTTTAGCACCAGCGGCCGAGATTAAGTCTTTTTTGGCATCGTGATTCGAAATTGACGGATTGTGTAACAGCCCAGAAAATTTACTAGTCCCTCTCCTTCTCAAACACGCCACTATTACAACTTCTGGGTCAAACGTAGTAGCGCAGTCATTTTTGGGGGGTTCGAGAGTTCCCTCCCGCTTAAGGAAACAGCGAAAAACAAATAAAGTTATCCAGATGTCTACGCCTGCAGAGAAGAAAATCGGTGAGAAAATGGAAAGTCGAGGTGGATTCGGGTAGTTGAAAAGCGGCAGTTCGCAAGGACCCGATGTTAGGCTGATCGAATTTACCATGCCCCCTGCTGTTGGAAGTTGGGTTTACAACCACCACCTTCCCGTATAGACTAAAGGTTCTTTTTGGGGAGGCCAGCGAAGTCTCTTGGATATCCTCGGGAAACGGACCATTCTGAACAAGACGAGGCCTTCGAAACCCCGGTTCTGACGGCGAAGAGAGCTTGCTCATGATGTCTCATGAAGAGGGAAAATTTTTCCTGTCCTTTGAATGGATCGAGTTTCTAATCCACGAACAAGTGATCATAGGATTCCGGGCTCAGAATCCTGTTTAGAGGATTACGAGAAGATATTGCTCCCTGGCTGGCCAGGCTGACAACGCACGAGTTGTGGTGTACGCCGCCGTCGCTCACCGTTTCAACGTCAATCCCGCTTTGGTCCTCACCAGACTCCTCCTGGAGCCCGCTGCCGCTACACTGTGCTTCTGTTGCAACTAGTGCTGCGGGTAAAAAGAGACCGACCTGGGTAAAATGGCACAATTGCACTTTTTTCTCTTTTATGCCGCTGTGCAATTTCCAATCCGTAGTTCTCTCGACATCTACCGTTTCTTGAAAGTCCCTTTGGGGGGTGGGACCAGTTCATCCCTTCCATGTCCCCGTCTTGTGCAACAGATCTGCTTCGCTTTCATTAAAACTTTGACGTCAACATGTTCATTTACTATTTTTGATTTTTCTCGCCATGGGAAATACAATTAAAAACAACAGACACTTACAACTTTTTTCTCGGAAAGCGGGTTGGGTTACGGGGTCCCCCCAAGTCAAATTCAGTGTTGGGCGCGCGGGTGGGTGTTTGGTGGCCACGGGCGGGTTTCTCAGGCCAATTTCCCCTATCTTGAGCCAAGCCTCTGACCCCCCCAAAAAAAGAATACAAGGCGGTCTGGCATGTCGTTCCTGACGCTCATTAACCCTGGTCTCCTTTTCGGACTATTAATTTCTTTTTCCTGCCTTTCGTGCATTTCTCCCTGCAGTCCGGCTGAGGTTCTATTGACCGTGTCTGGGTCGATTGCTTTTTCGGCCTTTTCCTTCAACTTTGCATACATCCTTCATGGGGGAAGGGCTAATCTGGATGTTCTGTCTCTTCCCCTGCACTGCATGCCCCTAAACCCCTGCCACTCCTTGGTTGAGTCCATTGGTGTAAAAGACAGGTGCGCAGATGGGAAGAAAGATACACGTCCTGTCCAGGTAGCCCACCAAGTTTTGGGTGCAGGTCCCACTAACGCCGTCCCAAGCCATCGTTCACCAACTCCATCTGGGATCGTTCACGTTTACCCATAATTCCCTGGTCTACCCTCTTTCCTCTTCCTTCCATTTCCTTCTTATCCTCACCCTCAGCCTCTCGTTAGTCTTTTGTCCTCCAAGTTCCGGAGATATCAACTGGCGTGCTCTCTCTTCTCTTTCGTTCAGTCGTAGAGTTGCAGTTGGTTGATATACCTTTTGAGGTCCTTTTGGTTTATCGTCTCTCAGACCCTTGTGTGCTCTGATAGACCGAATTCCTAGAGCATCTCTTGTCATTCGCTTTTCTTTACCATCGTTTCTTCCCCCCCCCCGCCATTCGTTACGACCTTTCGCCCTTTAGATTCTTTTTTCGACTTGGGGATTGCAATCACGACTTCAATTGACGAAAGGATAGAGGATAATATACTTTGGGGATCGCTTGGAAATATCGACATTTTAATAATAAGGAAAGGAACGTCGCTGCCGTTTGCCAGCGCTCTTAATCGCCATGGGTCTCAAGAATTACTTCAAGGCCCCTCCGCCAGCCAACACCAAGGAGCCAGAAAGTCCTCCACCTCAATCTGAGAAGCCAGCCCAGCGTACTCCAGCTGTCGGTGGCAGTCTCGAGATGCCGGGATTACGGAGTCCCTCTGGCATGTCGTCGAGAAGCTCGCTGAATAGCCCCGGCTCCTCTCGATCTTCAGCCTTTATCGATGACATCAAGCACGAAGTCATGGTCAACTACCTCTTCCAGCAACAATGCTCCCAGATGTGGGTAGCGGATGTTAGTGGAGAGAGCGAGGGGGTTATCCTTCGTAAAAGCAGAAACAACTACATGGCTTGTCCACCAGAGTTGGGGAGAAGTCGGTTCGCCGCCGCATGTGCCGCTATGAACGTCCAGGTTAGTCTACCACAATACCACCTCGGATCCGAATCGAAAGGCACTAACTGTTCGCCAAAATCTAGGTTGCCATGACTGTCAACTCCCGTGTGATCAAGACTTTCCTCCAGTGGTCTCCCGACGCTGTGGATGTCCCACTCATGAACGGTCTTCGTATTCAGATTTTGCCCACTATTGACGACCTCCCACGAGCCAAGAAGCATCAATTTGCAGCATTCATCGCTCACGAACAGATATTAGTCGTTTGGGATGACGATGCACTGCATATTGTCCAAAGAGCCAAGTCTATTGAAAGTGAACTCATGGAGTTGGTCTGGAGAACCCATGAGGATATTGAGGCTGATAATGAAAAGAAGGATCCTGCTCATATCGAGGTAGAAGGATTGGACGAAGAGAGCGGAGAAATCACGCTCGAGAATCGGCCAACCCACCTGATGAACACTATCCTTGTGTCCCTTACTCTTATTTTGGTCATTGTCACCCTCGGTGCAGGTTATCGCCAACTTGCTGTTGAGATCGCTATCGATGGTGACTTCACCAGATTGGCATTTTTGGCTCTTACGCCCGTCCAGATCTTCTTGACTCTCGTAGGTTCCCTAGCTCACATATTTGACGCTGATGTGGGCGTAATCCCTGACTAACATTCCCTGCTTCCAGTTCTTTGGTCAAGTTATCGTTGGTTGTCTTGCCCAGGTTTTCGGTCCAGTTCGACAAATGTCCATCAATTCCAAGTTTTACTCTGCTAAACCCCCAGTCCGCATCAGGACTCAGATTCTTCCCCATGTTACCATTCAGTGCCCAGTTTATAAGGAAGGTCTCCATGCAGTCATTGCCCCGACGATCAAATCAATCAAGCAGGCCATTTCAACTTATGAACTGCAAGGTGGCTCCGCCAACATATTCATCAACGACGATGGTCTTCAGCTCATCGACGAAGATGACAGACAAGCCAGAATCGAGTTCTATGCTGACAACAATATTGGCTGGGTTGCTCGTCCCAAGCATGGTGAAAATGGCTTTTTGCGACGAGGAAAATTCAAGAAGGTTAGTTTGAACAGTATTTTTTTCTCTTAAAATAAGCCCCAAGCAGAAGGTCGGTTAGATCGCAAGCCGAGATCTTGGTATCCTAGATATCGAATTTGGATGCGGTTGTTTTACGGCTGAAGTGCATGAAGGAGATGGGGATAGGCTTTTCCTGCTTGATTATTCGCCCATCGAGGAATAACAGTAAGCTCACGTGGTCAACACATTTTTCTTAATAGGCATCCAACATGAACTTCGCTTTGATGATTTCATGCAAGGTCGAAGAAAAGCTCGCTGCCATCGAACGCTCTGAGGACTGGACCCAGCACGATGAGGCTCAAGCATATGAGGAAGCTCTCAAGGAAGTCGTCACTGCTGACGGCCGCGCATGGGCCGATGGTAATATCCGTGTTGGCGACTACATTATCCTGATCGACTCCGATACCCGTGTCCCAGCCGACTGTCTTCTTGATGCCGTCAGTGAATTGGAACGTTCTCCTGAAGTCGGAATTATGCAATACTCCTCCGGTGTCATGCAAGTCGTCCACAACTATTTCGAAAACGGTATTACCTTCTTCACCAACCTGATCTACACTGCCATCCGATACACTGTCTCCAATGGTGATGTTGCTCCTTTCGTCGGACACAATGCCATTCTTCGCTGGTCCGCTGTTCAACAGGTTTCTTACATGGATGAGGATGGATACGAAAAGTTTTGGTCTGAATCTCACGTGTCCGAAGACTTTGACATGTCCCTGAGATTGCAAGTCAATGGCTACACAATTCGCTTGGCTGCATACACTGGTGACGGCTTCCAGGAAGGTGTGTCTCTCACTGTCTACGACGAGCTTGCCCGTTGGGAAAAGTACGCCTACGGCTGTAACGAGCTTTTGTTCCACCCTATCCGATTCTGGATCATTCGCGGACCATTCACCCCACTTTTCCGTCGCTTCCTGTTCTCCAACATTCGTATGACCTCCAAGATTACTATTATTTCTTACATTGGAACTTACTACGCCATTGGTGCCGCTTGGATCATGACTACGGCAAATTACTTTGCCATTGGTTGGTTCAACGGTTACCTGGACAAGTACTACATTGACTCATGGCGTGTGTGGTTCTCCATCGTCATCGTCTTCAACGGTCTTGGAAATATTGCTCTTGCTGTTATGAGATACCGTATTGGCGAGAGGACTTTCCTCTATGCTTGTAAGTGTTTAATGCCGTCGCCCATCCAATAGTCTCGTCGCTAACTCTGGTTACCTTTTCAGTGTTCGAAAACTTCAAGTGGGTTCCAATGCTTGCCCTCTTCTTGGGTGGCTTGTCGCTGCACGTGTCCCAGGCTTTGCTTGCTCACATGTTTGAAATCAACAGTAAGTTACCGTGAGAGACCAATTAAGTTACAATGCCGCTAACATGACCACTCTAGTGACCTGGGGTGCCACGGGTAAGGAAGTCGAGTACTCGAACTTCTTCATTGAAGTTCCAAAGGTCTTGAAGCGATTCAAGTGGAGTATGATATTCGCCCTTCTTGCTATTGCAGGCGTCATCATCCTCGCTGTCGCTCCATTCGTGCCATACTCATACCGCATTACCGACTTCACGCCAATTCTGCCCATGGTAAGTGTTCTTCCCCACCCCTCCTTTCGGATAATATAGACGACACAGAAGACTAATCGATATCCAATAGTGCACGGTCGCGGTGTCTCACTTGCTCTTCCCACTTGCGCTCAACCCAGCCTTGATGACATTTTCCTTCTAAAAGAAAAGCACGACTATATAATTTTCGGTTCTCATCTCATACAGCATGTTTCCTTTCCATGATACCAATATTCCATTCGTTATTTTTGTCTTGGCGGTCTTTCTTATATTGGGATATATACTATTATAAAACAGGTCTTACTTTAAAGGGTGTCTTTATGTTTGTTTCTTTGTTTCCTCATTCATCTCCAAATTTGGATATTTGATCTTTCCATCATACATCCACATGCTTTGGCACGTAACGGCGTTGTCTTGTTCAAGAAGTTGTTGTTGTTGTTGTACCTCAACCCCCTCCCCCCATTCAAGCACTCTTCCTTCTTAGAAAAGGTTCAGGCAGAGCTGTGTATAGCAAAGCGACATGTCCTTGCAACTATTCCACCGCTCGTCCCCCCTTTTTTTATTCACTTCATATATATCAAGGCTCTCCCTTGTCACAATTACTTTACAATAAAGAACATAATTACTAATACCCAACCTCTTCACTTCTTTGTTACCATTGAGACCTAGAATTGTGCAATTGTGCTTTATTTGGGAAACGCAGAGCTTGAAATTTTTTTCTTATCTTAGGCGGTGGAACTTGTTTTATTCTTTCCATGTTGGTCCGATAGCGTGCAGGAAGCAGCGTGCAGGGGGGTTTCTTTCTTTCTCATGATATTTTTCGGCTTCTCAAACTTCCAAGCTCCGGTTTACCAATCATGTACAATCATAGCGCCTTGAACAAAAAAATCTATAGAAAGAAATCCTGTCCCTTGAAAGCGAACTGAAGAAAAAAAAAAAAAAAAA
>LDUD01000014.1:138338-182633 GCA_012184295.1 Dactylella cylindrospora
CGAAGAGCTTCCCTCTAAGAGCTTTTGTGGGCCTTGCTTGGCTTGGGTTACATCCGCATTTTCAATAATTGCTTCAAGTAAGGTTCTCTTTCAACGACAAGCATCGTGGTATCGTATGTAGCAGGGTTCATGCAGACGCACTTTTGGCGGGCGAAGGGGGAAGGAACCATTCACGTCTCGTCGATCGACACGAAAATGCGTACAGGCGAAGAGTTTGAGCCACACAGGCTGCACGAAGATGCACTATGCAGCCTGTCAAAAAGAAAAAAAAAATATGGGAAAAGGATGGCGCACTGGGCAGGTTTTCTTGTTGATGAGTTGGCGAGCTGAGAGCAAAGCACATTGTGCTTTGCTGGAGAGGGATGGGGGAGACTGAACGGATTGCCCGGCCATGGATGATACCATGAAGTATCCCATGAAAGTGTAAGAAAGCATGGGGAAGTATTAAAAAAAAAAAAAAAAAAGGTCGCATTGGCTATCCTGGTTTTGAATTCATGAATCCGCCCTAGCCCATTGAATGAATCCATTACTTCGGGGCGGCAAGAAAGAAAAAGGAACAAGCAAAAAGAAACAAGAGAATATTCTTTTTCACGCGTGCAATAGAAAATTGGCCGTGAACCAGAGGAACATTTTTTCTCCGCTATAATTAGCATAAATGCGAGAGTGGTGCTAAAACAACCACGCAGCAGCTCTAAACTCTCTTTTTTTCTCGCGATGCACGAAAGTGGAACAGACTCAACGCTGAGTTTGCTGTTCGGGTGCAATAAGCTTAAAGTAACGTTATGTCTCCATCTTCCGGCCACGATCTCGGGACGGCGATGGTCGAAAGGTAGGAATCTTGAACGCTGGACAGCTCGGTTTCTCCACTATCAGATCGAGATTTTTGTTTCACCTCGTGCTTCAAAACTTGGCGAAGTTGTGGAAGCGAGTTTTGATTTCCTAAATCCATTAATCTTTCCAATCACCAGCGATCCCCAAGCTCAGCTAAACCCCCAACGAGAAGGCTAAGAGTTCTTTTTCTTCCTAAACTTCTAGCGTAGGCTGCTGTTGGCAAGTGGCACCATTGGCAGCTGGTGGCTTTCACCGAATTACAAGCCATTCCGTGCCATCCGAGTTACCCGAGGGAGATAGTCTTTCCGTCTGGTGTGTAGTGATTCAAGTTTCATGATGGTGAGGGTGGAATAATTTCTATTCAATATCATAGTAATAGAAATATGAAGCCTGCCCAGGTACCCACTTCTTTTCTCCCCAAGACGCCCAATCCATGCTCTGCTTCTCAATGACCTGACCCTTGGTCTAGCGAAGGAGGCAACTGAATCCCCAAAAGCTGTCGGCAATTGCACTCGCAATTATTTCTTATCGCTGATTCGATTTTCCGCCTCGCTGGCTGCTTCGTACGACCGCTGTTTTACTCGCCCACCATCTTTCTTTTCCCTTGCTTCGCATGCCCGACTACCCGAATAAATTAATAAAAAGTGGACCTGGCATTAGGAATTATCCAACAAAAACCAGCATTGCTAGCCAAAAGGGTACATAACGTGCCCACTCTACTCGCCTACAAGCGAGCTTCCAAGAGGACAACACTTTCATGATGTCGGTGGCTTAGACGTCCCAAACAAGAAATACTTACCCGGAGCCCTGAGTCTATACAACTCTGGTTCCTGAATTCCCTACAGCTTAGCTCGAGCGATCCGGGAAGACTGCCGGCGCAGAGACACACGGGTAGACGGTGTAGCTTAGTCCTCCCAAGGGATTCCAAGGGACCCCAAGAACTACTCGACGGATTGAGATATCACTGTTGGTTCTCCTTCAGGGAATCGACGGGACAAGACAGATGGCCTATGCTTGTGTGCATATCTAACATGTTGCTCCCAAGGCAGACAAGACAAGGACAAGAAAAGGGTAAGAAGGAAACAAGAAAGAAACAAAATCCGACCCACACTCGTAAACTCGTATATCCCCATCTGTAGCTCGATGCGGGAAAAGATAGCAATTGTTCACAATCAGATGCGTTCGCTCACAATCGGATGCATTCCCTGGCTCCCCCAAGTCGTTGGATGCTGGTAACGACGAGGTCCTAACTTTTTTTTTCCCTTTCGTTATCTAGTGTCACCGTGTACCTGTTGGTTGGATCCCGTGCAGCTGATAACCTGAATGTCGAAACCATCCTTCTGTTTTTCAGTGAAGTTCGATAGCCTGTATCAGTAGAATTAAATTATTCAAGTAGAGGCTATATACATGTTAAAAAGTGTACATTGGCGGTACAAAAGAATTTGTCAGCTCGCCTAAAAGCAACATGCAGGCTTATCAGCCACTCACCCGCTCCACTCGACCCAATGAAATCTCTCGCGGAATCAGCTGCTACAACGGCTTTGCACCTTTTCTTGTGGAACCTTTCAGCCCATTCCTTTCGTCGTCGACATCCAAACCCTGCATGACAGCAAAACATCGATCGGTCGCCCTCATAGGCGAAGCGTTCTAGATTGCAATTGGTGGGGTTTTGGGTGGCCCCCACTGCACTTTTGATCGCACATGTACTCAAGCCGTGTCGAGTGCTTGAGAGTATACGAACCGTAGTTGCGTAGACATGACTCGATGGGTATCAATCGCATGGTACCACAGGAAGCTGTGTCAAGGTGTAGCTAGAAATTATGCTTAAGAAATAACCCGGCGACCATGGGCTACAATACACATATATTATAGATTCCGGGCTAAATTCCAGCCTTTTCAGCTACGCCGAATTGCTATATTTACACGGAGCACAGCATCCACCTAGAATTTACAGCAAGGAAAGAAGGCCAGTCAGGTAACTCAAATCCAACAATTGATAGAAAACGCCTTGCAGAAACCCTAGACGAAATAAAGAAAAGAAAAAGGCGAAAGCTGCCGTACGCGTACGACACCAAAGCGAAACCGGTCAAGATGGACAAAACTCCACCCAGTCGTCTAACTTCAAATGTTTAATGATTGTCGAAAACCCTTGGGCTCCATTGTCAGGTGAACAAATTTCAGCAACGGTCATGTTGCTCTCATCCGGGTATTCGATGTGGAAAACTGGGGAATTATAATCCAAGAACAGGTGATACGGTTGGCACTCGTCGTACGCGACGCAGGATTCTTGGACGCAAAAGTCCATAAAATCTATCACCTTGTCGACAATCGTGCCACCGTTCTTTAGGCCGATTGCCATACCTCGTTCGTGGGACTCTTCGGCGAGGAATTTGAGAAAGTCGATAGCGTCGTCTTCGGTTTGATTGAACCCGGTGGGGTTTTGATAGCCGTTGATGTTATCCGGGTCGACAGCGTCGCAGCCCTTATCCTGAGCGAGCTGGATCCGGCTAGTCATGATGCTTCGGACGTGGTCGCTGTTTATATCCAGCCACCATTCGCCTTCCCATCCGTCCATGGCCTCCCCGTAGTCGCTCTCGGTGAAGTTCCCGGCATCTTCCCTCCAATCTTCATAAGAGCCCGCGGAGAAGTAGCAAATGACCTTGTGACCCTGTGATTTTAGGTTTGCGATGAACGATAGAGAATTGTCAAAGAGGTCTAGGTCGATAGCGCCGAGGGATGCCTCGGTGTCATTTGGAGGTGCAATTAGTGCGATGTCCCAGGTTGTTCCCGCGGTTGGCTGCCAATACGCCGCGGCAGCTGTTTGCGAAGGCCGGATTTTATAGGTGGTGGTGGGACTTGTGGTAGCCGTTTGGGATGTCGCACTCGCAAAACCGCTGACGACATCTTCATTACTAGATGGTGTATTATTGACGTCCTGACTATCAGAACTAGACCGCCTAGTGAGTCCAACGCCTAGACCAACACCAAGGCCGATCGCCAATACAATAACAGCTCCTAGAATCCACCAAAGTAGGCGACTACATTTGAGTTTTGCGAGGGGCATTGCAGACTCGCTCGCTACCGATCCTCTCTTAACCACTCCTTGTTCAGTAGTTATTAAAATGTTCCTTCTCATCCTCGTCGGTCAGGTTTCCCAAAGCGGTTGCGTTGTATGTTGGAATATTCACTAGGTCTAGGGACGACATCCGAGACAGCAGACAAGAGAGTTCGGGAGCCGAAACGGGATACCAATGCTTGTTTATATTTCCTTGGCCTGTCAGGTATAGGCGAAAGAGGAGGTCTAGAACTTTTTTTCTCGAAGATGCGATGTCTGGCTTGGGGCTTGTTGGTTCCTGATCCAGAGCCTCAAGACTGGGCGTTAATCCGCATGCAGAAGTTTGAAGTCTAAATTCTCCTAATTGCCGGAAAGGGAATATTCAAAAATCAGCTGTCGCTCAGCTGGTGGCGCTCTGCGGCGGAATTGATATCCTCCTCCTGCGGATATTGCGGTTTCGTCCTGCAAAGTGACGTTAAAGGTCCGAGTATCGGATGTTAGACTGTCGCATCCCTCAAGACGATCTGTAAATTATTGAAAGTCATTGTTCTCCTTATATTTCAATCCTGCAGTTTCACACTCCGTCAAAAAGCTTGTCTCGAGATGGATATTGAATAGGCCGAATTTGAGTTCGTAAGCATACGAAAGGATGTTAACTCCGACCAGCGCCACCGCGAAATAACCAGCTTCATCCTCGTTGACACCATGTTATTCTTGTTGGAGCTTCTCCTTCGAGACGCGGTGTAAGGGACAGAGGTAATAATAAATTAGTAGCCATTGTATTTTTGGAAATAAAGGAACCACCACCCGGCAGTTCATCATCAACTCCACATCACGACATTTTTAAGATGGAGATTGAGAATTCCCCATGTAATTCCGCATGATGCGAATATCAGGCGCGCGGGGGAATAGGAGATGTGCATGTGGGGGAAAGTGTGTTGTTTGGCCTGTTCCTGTTTGTCGTGAGCGAAATAATATACGCTGCGGCAGCAGCAGGGAGATGCCATGTTGGACAGTCTGTCTTCAACTTCATCCGGTTTCTCTCTGGTGATACTGTCGACATTTAAAGATAAATTCCTCCCTACAAAATCCAGTCCCAAATCGCATTTTTCTTTGATCGCTTGCGAGTATAGAAACAGTATAACATCTTCTCAGGTCGTCCACCTACTTTTAAATCAATTGAGAGCGGCCACCCGCTACAAACCGAAACTCTAATTTCTTTGTGGCTTCAAAAACACCATAAAACTCGTTGCGCTATGGCTATTCCACCAAGTATAAATGCCGCACTGCAGGCATCGCTACTTTCAGCATTCTCGAACTTCCTAGCTCAGATATTGGCTGCATGGAAGGAAACAGTACGTGTTTATCCAGCTAGATCTATATTTCCTCAAGAAATAATATATATTATTTGAGGTTACACACACCTGCTAACCACAGTTACATTCCTCCCTAGCGACCTTTTGAACTCTCCTTCGGACCGATCCTCCGCTTTTTCATCTTTACCTTCGTTACCACCCCACCAAATTACAAATGGCAAGCCTTCTTGGAGAATATGTTTCCTACCTACCCTCCCGTTCCGAGCAGAGAATCCAAGAAGACGGATGATTTGAAAGAAAAGCCAACTTCGCCAACTTCTCCATCCGCTGCAAGCCACGAACCTGGCAGTATCAACAAGGGAAATATTGTTCGCAAGCTGCTTTTGGATCAGGGCTGTGCAGGTCCAGTCAACAATGCCATCTTTATCATTGGTATGGGCTTGTTGAATGGCAATCCCTGGGAGCAAATCCAGTGGAATCTCCGAAGGGTGAGTTCCTTGCTTAGGACTTTTGGTGTGTCGCATTTGATCTAACGTTTATTTCGCTCTAGGACTTTTGGATGTTTCAAATCGCTGGTTGGAAGCTCTGGCCATTAGTTGCTCTAGTCTCATTTAGTGTCGTCCCATTCGAACGCCGCGTATTGTTTGGAAGTTTGGTGTCCTTGGGTTGGACCATCTACCTAAGCTTGCTCATCGGGGACGCCTAGGGGTCCATTCACCTCATATCAGAAAACAATTAGGGATAATTAGCCACCTGTTACGACGAGACGACCGATTGGCGACATTGTACATATAATCGATACCATTTTTCATGTGAATTCCTTTTGTTCTCTTTTTCTTTCCCTGTTCTTCCTGCATTCAATTTTCATCACGCTAGGTATTCTGGGTTAACCTGTGATTAAATCGTATTAAATAGAATATATTCAACTAATAATTTGTTCGATAATCGCACCTGCAGTGACAAACGGTAGCAAATAGCAGCGCCATTAATACCAATCTATTCAAAGGCACCCCTTAGCGTAGCTAGTAAGGAGGCTCGTTTGGATTACCAAACGGTATCCACTATAGCCAGACGCCACTTGAAATACAGATACTGTTGGTTGGACCTTTGGCGGCTCCTACATCGCGAGACTACTTGAGCCATTCCTTTTCCACCAATTGTTATGGCCATGATGGTGATTGTCATGCCTCCCGCCCGCGGTCGTGCTACTACTCTTCTCGCATACCGTTTTCAATTCCTTCAAGAACGAGTTTCGCAGTTCCTCCTCAATCGCCAATACCTCTCTTTGCGCCTTGAGCGTCTCCCTTAAACTTCTAAAGTTAGACTCATAGATCTTTCTAAGATCCTCCATTCGTCCTTCATTCTTACTCGGGTTCTTTCTCAGCCCGGTCAACTTTTTCTCCAACGACACCCGCTGGTGATGCATAGTGAAGAAGACGTCGTTAATGGCGGCATATATTGAATTTATATGGTTATCAAGTTTGGCAATCTTGTCAAGGAGCTCTTTGATACCGTATAGCCGTCGGGCTTCTGCATTTTCGCTTGTTTTTTGAGCATAGTCCATGACGGTTTGCAAGTTTTGGTAAATGGGGCGTTTTGGCCATTTGTTGCGGTTGTCCAGATTTTGGCGCAAGTACTGCTGCCGCGGACGTATGAATGAGATGTAATCTAGTTGGCCGTGCTCAAGGAGATGTAGCAGCTCGCTTTGCTCGAAGATTGGTAGGGGTGGGGGCTCCATTTTGGGGCCATTGCCGCTGTCGCTGAGAGAGTTGGAGGAGCAAAGTCTGGTGAGCAATTACTTGGGAATCATATATCACTACAAGATCTTGCAAGATGCATGAGGAGCATATAAGGCACACATTTGTAGTTTTAAGTTTCAAGTATAAGGTTTTAGCATGCTTTTGGATTGGCTTTTATCAAGTTAGGATACCACACTTTGCGGACCCTAGTATTCGAAGCGAACCCGGGAGCGGATGGAGGCAGTTTGAGTGGATTTAGTAGCCGCCAGCGTTCCACAAACACCAGAACAACCTAGATCAGGCTTTGCGAAACCTTGTATACGCTGCTTGGTGCTCTAACGTTCAGTAGCTAGCATCTTTGCCAGCCACCACTTGATCCAACTCCAGCTCGTTCGACTCAATGGGTGTGTAGAATTCGTAGTTATAGAAGCTGGGAGAATGGCCGTACAGGGTTTAGGTATCTTCATATCAAATAGTAGATATCTCCTTTAGTAATTATTTACTATTTGTCCAGTCGAAGAGTACGCATAGCTTTTTTGTCATCATGAGCCAAGGCTTAAGCAACTTTCCATACGAAACATGCGGTGTAGATATCTGCAATAGGCCACCACTGCTTCAGTTTACCAGATATACTTTATTCTGGGACCTAAGGTATGCAACTAGCTAAGAGTTAGGATTATTAGATACACGGTTCCATAGCCCTATAGCTAGAATTGTAATTGCTAGATAGCGGGGCTACGGATAGCAACGACGTTGAGGTTCAATGGATTTGACAAATCCAACATGATCCTTCTCACTGGAGTTGTGTTGCGACATGCAAGTCCCCAAGGATCCGTCTAAATTCGGTGTTGTTGTGCTCCACCAGCTAGCTTCCTTTGTCTCGTTCGTTTGAACCTTTGCATTGTTACAATCTGCATCTCATCATCGCCATCTAGTCGACGGATATCTGGTATATAAGTATATCCCAATATCCCCTCCAGGGCAGCTTTTGATAACTTTAACTTTAGCGAACTATCCCCTCGCATTCCAGCCAATAAAGATTAACCATCTTCTATTTTGCGTAATTTTATTGGGCCCCTATATATAATTTCGAGCTGCGGTTTAGGTCTACCGCATGCACAGCCGTTGAATTTGATAAGCCTTATTGTATCTAAACTACAACAAGAGACCGAATCGGCGTATTAGATCACAACCATGCCCAACTTGAAGGGCATAGCATGCAATATCCACATCGATGACCTTCCTGCGGTGGAATATGGAATTCAAGTAGAAGGTTCAACGGTCACCTGCAGCATCGTATCCGAAGACGATGCACCGTTCAAATTCTATTTCAACTTTCAAGGGTCACCCGCAGAACGCCACGATTTCAAGGTTTATTGCGACGGTCTTGAAGTTTGTTTCTTAACGACTACCAAACGGATCGAAGAATGTCGCGAATCATATAAAGTAATTGCGGGCCAGGCGCAAAGGCGAAGACTACAGTTTGCGAAGCTCGAAACAGGTATTTAATTGGAATATTTGACTTTAGTGCTCTATTAGTTATAAATTGATGACTTGTCGCGCTCGCTGTGTCCGTTGAACTCGCTAACTCGAGTAATACAGTTGACCAAAAGGTGGATGGCCTCGAAAACAGATCCAACATTCTAAAAGAGGTCGGCACCCTCAAATGTGAAATATGGAGGGCGCAATTTCTCGCTCCACCTGTGGTAGCCCGCGACTCAGCGGATATCAGCCAAATCGACAATGTTCACGAGAAATCCTTGAAAGGAAGAGGCGTATCTCACAAGACGGCTCTTGGACCTGCAGCATATTACCCGCCCAACACCGTCTCGACCAGCAGACTTGACCCCCCCAATGCGCCATACGCCACTTTCATCTTTCGCTATGCTAGCAGACGTAAGAAAAACACCCTTGGGGCTATATCTTAACCCTACGGGCTACAAGCGCCTTTAATCTTTTGCGACGGCTAACAAATACATCCTTCAAACAGGCCACCTACAGAGTGAAGGGCTAATCCCTCGATCACCATCCCCGCTGATAGTGAAACATGGCGGTGTTGATGATGATGACGTCATCCCAGTCGAAGCCATGAGTGCAGATGCTCTTCGCCGCGAAGTTGTCCGTCTTCGGGTATGTGTGTCGTGTGTTTTCTAATCATAACGTGTTAACTGAGACTAATCATGTCCGAAACCCTATAGAACGCCGGCCGGCGAAAGAAGCCCGTCAAACGAGAAAGAGACGCAACGCTTGGACCTGCGTCTCCAGCCGACACTGATGAGGTCACGATTGTGTCCGCTCGTGAGGTTAAGAAACCAAAGCTTAGTGAGATCGAGGTTATAGATCTTGTTGATGTTGACGACTGAATGGCTTGTCGGCTGTTGTAATGTCTCGAGGGTTTTACGGGTTTCCGAGTTGGCCATGACAGACGAGCACCCCATTCTTATCTAACTCGGCTTATTTTTATCTCTCAGCTACTTCTATGTCTTATTTTGGTTATTGGTGCGAATTGCGTTATACCCAAAGGCGTCCGTGTTATCCTTCAGCACCCCTCGACCTCAGTTTCGGGTGCAAATTTATCCAGCATTGCAGGTGTTCATCGATATCTTTGTAATATTGGAGGAAGCTTTCTTGGTAATTGCTATATTTTGTATTGTTTCATATCCAAGTGGTATTGTCTCCATGAGCATTGACAATGGGACGCAATACCTAGAAACTTCGTCGTGGTAATATAAGTAGTAGTATATACATGCATGTGCTCAGAAACCCTCTTCCCCTAATATTCATTGCTCAGCTCCTAATGTTGCATCGCCATCTCCAGCTCAAAAAAGCCGCATGCTTAAGAAGAAATAAAAAGACCAACTTGTGCTTTTCCGTGATCCCTACTGGCCTCGAGATAGAGGACCAAATGTTGAATGAATGAAAAAAGAAACCCACAATCTCTTACTAAAATGGCTATTAAAAAGAAGTCAAAGAGAAGAGAAAGAGAAAGGAAAGAAGGAAGAGGTAAAATAAATAGTCGAAAATTTCAGAAATTACTCTGCAGCAAGCTCATCCTCGTCATTTCCCGGTGTGCTAGGTCCCCACCCTCTTTCGCCCCGGGCCTTTTTTCCATCAACATCATTCCTCCTCGACTCCTTCTCCAACTGAAGGTGTAATTCCTTCATCGGCTTCATCATAAAATTCGAGTACTCCTTGCCCAACTCTCTCTCCCATGTTTCAATCAACATGTTTTCGATAATGTAATCGCATGCAATATTTCTGGTAATTCGGGGCGACGCCGATGATTCACTGCTGCCAAAGATTGATGATAGTTCATAGATGTGGTCGAGGCCGACTGTTCTTAGGAATGCAAGGAGGTTTTCGATGAGTTCTAGAAGAATAGAATGTTAGTATTCGAATAAGCTTTGGTGGAAATGAATCAACGTTAAAACTAACCATATCGCTCCTTGATTCCTAACGGCTGGTCATCGAAATACACATCTCGTCGGAACTTGTCGGTCAGTTCGACGGAATAAGCAATCTCGACCAACGGCCGTAACAGCACACTTAGAAGCCCGCTCATCTCTATCATCGCGAACAACTCTTTCCTTCCAAATCTCGACAACCATTTTCGGTGTTCATTGATGCACTCCTCTGAGACGGAATAATTTGCGCTGAATATTAAATTAAAGCACCAAATATTCCACAGCGCCGTTCTCATGCTGCTAACTTCCTCCTTGTTCAAAGGGTCCAACATTTCACGACGAAGGAGGCCGGGGCATCTCCTACGAATGCGAGAGATCAAGCCATCGATGACACCAAGGCAGCTAATATAAGCGGATCGGAAGGATTCAAAATTGTTGTCTCCTGGGAATAAGATTTGGATCAAGTCGTATGAACTTGGATTATTTCTTTGGATGAGTAGCATGTTGTTTGCGGAAATGAGATTATTGAATTTGGAATTAATGAGGCGGGCGGACATGACGGATTCAAGGGAGGGTAGTTGGGAGAGTATATTGACAATAATATCATCGGGAAGTGATTGTAGGCTGATAGAGGTCTTTTGTCGCTTCGGAACAGCTTTTCGTGGAATGTTTGAAATGTTTACTGGTGTTCGAGAAACCGGTTTTCGGGCGGGAATTCGGGGTGTATGAGAAGGAGTCGAGGAGGTAATCGGAGGGGGAGTTTTGGAACGGGATTCAACAGATGTCGATGTAGAATTCGAAGTAAATGACGGTGAAGATGAGAGAGTCGATCCAGATGAGAATGACGGGAATCCAGATATACCTGGTAAAACTCGTTCATGATGGAGTGGTAAAGGTGTGTATTCTGGGGATCCGGGAACATTGTCTGCATGGTCTGAGAGAGGGGATACTGGCGAATGAGAAGGTTTGTATCCTGTCTCATCGTATTGTTCGGTTTCGAACCATGCTATTGTTTGCTCAATAGAGTGCTCGAGATTTTCGTCACCGCGCCTAGGCCTCGAAAGCTCCACCTTAAGATCCGTACGGATTGGGACCGGCTTCCTTTTTGGGATTGAGCTGTGAGATTTTGTTTGATCCATCGATTGTCCTCGAGTTCTCGCAACTATTGGCGAGCGTGGAGTGTTCTCTGGCACCAGCGAAAAAGAGCGCTTTTGTAATGGTCTCGAAGCCGGGACACCAAAATCTTCCAGATGTCTACCTGGGGAAGAATCTCTTCTAACCGCCACTGTTGGTGTTTGCTCGGGCGTGTCGAGGAAGGCAAAGGTTCTCGTTTGTGGAACTACGACGCTCGGAACCGGTTTTCTTGTTGGGATATTAGTCCGTGGAGACGGCGATGGCATAAATGGTTCCTCCATTCTTATCGTCGGAGTTGCAACTGAACTAGAAGCCAAGAACGAATTTGGGGTCGAAGATCGAGGTTCTTCAGGCGGTGTCATTGGAGTATGTATCGATTCTGGCGGAGTTTTTGGAGAACGAACGAGTCGGATATTGGTGAACGACCTTTTGGCTAGGTTTAGGAAACGCGGTCGCTGCTTCTCGGCCTTGCATGTGCAGAGCTGAGTACATTGACAGCTCTGCACTGGAATTTCTGTAAACCCTTCTGGGTCCCCCATTTTTTTTGCTACAGTTTTCTCTAGACTGTTGATGTCGAGAAGGTGCGAATGCTACGTTTGTTCGGTTGTTGATAAGATAAATATGTTAGGATGACTCGCGATCCACGACGGAGAAATCGGGGTCTTTTTGTTCGGAGAAAATGGCGACAAGGCTCGATTATATTTCATGACCTGAGATTTTAGAGGTCAGATTTTTGTCTGGTCGGAAGTTGACGAGGGGGGCTTTTTCTTGTACTTTTGCTCGGGCCCAAGGAAGTTTTTATCTGGTCGTCAATATGGCGTGAACTTGGTTTCAAGACGTTCCAGGAAATTTAACAGCCTCATTTTTTTTTCTTCAACTACCTTTTCACTTGCATGAACGAAAAGAAAAAAGTTCCGTTTGCTTGTGAGGCTCACACACACTTTTGTCCCGCTCTTGCTGACAGTTTTCCAGGCTATCTGTAGCAGCTGCTTGGCCCAGCAGCGTTGGCATAGCGTCTGATGGAGGGCCGTTAAGGCAAAACACTGGCTAAAAAACCGAAGTGCTACGGCATTCCAAAGGCCTTGGCCTGACTATTCCTAATCCCTTCCGCCCACTGGAACGGATGCAGGCCTACCATTGGCGGGTGGCAGGCGAGGGGTGGGAGGCTGCCTCGAGTGTCAGCCTTCGATGAGTCGAGTCCTCCACCGGCCTCCTCCTACTGCGCCGGAAAATCGCTCTAGAACCAAATTCAGGTTAGTCTGTACAACATGTATTCCAAATGGTGCTCTCTGGGTCGATGCCCCACAGGCGTTCGACTTTTTTCGTTCTCACCCTGGAAATCGAGACTAGTTTCGGGTGCCAGTTTAGGTGCGAAGGTCGCGGAACAAGCAGGCAGAACACTGCCACAAGTATTTAATGTGGATAAATATGATCCTTCGAGGTACACTTAACTTTAGACTTCTTTTTAACCCCCTTGTGTACCAAAGGAGGTGCTACCAGCAATAGTACAAGCTGCTGTCAGGCCCAGTACTATAGATTGTTTTATCGAAATTTAGGTCTCCGCCTGCGGCAGTGCAGCCTGTTTTGACGCCAAATTAGATGACGAAGCTTGTTCTGCATGGCTATACACACGGACGGCGTAAGAAAAAGAGGATCTTGTGTACCTCCATGGGTATTATCGTTTCCAGATAAAGTCATGATTACCCTTCCCCAGTTAATAGCTGATTGCTTTATCGAGGCAGCCGAATCGGGAGGGGGGGTTTTGATAGCAACCAAAGAGGCGACACTTCTGGAGAATGGGGAACATGCATATGCTGCTGCCGTTGAGAGAGAAGAGAGAAGAGAGGCGTTGCGTTGGCGTGGTCCTTGAAACCTTCCAAGCACCACCACCACCAATTCGATATTCGATTGTCCGTCCTCCTGTCAGACGAGCTCGCACAAGCATGCAGATAGCGAGCACATGCATGAATGGGGAATTCAATTTGCAGCATTTAAGATATCTCGTGGTGGAGGAAAAGAGCCCAGCAGAAGTACGAGCGGAAGCAGGAGGACGGCTAGCAAAGGGACCCCAAATTAATCTCCTCAAGACGCCGAATGTTTTACGCTGTCCGTATCCAGAAAGCGGACGGGCAAATCGTACAGAACTGTTTGCTGTGCCTCCCCCCTAGCAGAAGCGAAAAACAGATATTCTGCAGCTGCAAAAAATGATCAAATTTGCCGAGTAGCAATTGCAAAGTCGCAGGTCAGGCACAATGAAGCAGAATCACAAAATGTAGAACATTACATTGCCCAAACCAGTAAACCTTTGCTCTTTCATAATGGTATGACTGGAAGGAGATCGAAAGGAATGCAAATTGGTCTTTCGAGCAAGAGAGAGCCTTCTAGCTGTTCGTCTCACTGACTATCAAGGCGTATTTGCATTTGAATATTAATAATGTGTCATGAGGAAATTCACGTGGCAAAAGCCATGCATGAAGAATTTTTGTTTGTTTGTGAGGAAGTATTTTATAACTCCACGCTGGTGTTACAATCAGGTCTCTCGATTTCGTTTGCTCCTGCGAAGCGGGGGAGGGGAGATCTCAGCTGAACCGCTGTCCTTCCTCTTCGCACTTGTCTTACTCAGACCAACCGTCGTCTCCAATTCCTCGGGAACCTTTAGCCTAGCAATTTCGCCCTTCGCGGAGGATATTGATACTTTTGTTTTCTTCCCCTTCTTTTGCTGCTGTTGCTGGCCAGCCACCTGCTCTCCCAATTGCAGCTCCGACACGGCTATCTTTTTTTCAGCCGGTTCACCCTCCTCTTCCTCTTTGTTGACCGTAATCCCAAGTACAGCTTCCTGACCTAGAACCCATCCGACCTTTTCTACATCTCCAGCCTCAACACCGTCGCCGTCGCCGTCCGCAGAAAGTGTTAATTTTCTGCACAGAACGCGAACTCTTTTGAAAAATTCAGCGTACTCTTTTGCATTATAGTCAATTTTCCTATCCCATCCTCCAGATTTCCCCTTCTCGTCCATCATCAACCAGCGAAACGCTTCGTCGGAAAACATCGGGATGGTGTCTGGGAACACTGCAGATAATATAGCCGTCGCCGTCGCCGGACCAATTCCCTTTAGCTTTGTGAGAACCTTAATCATCGAGGAAACATTTTCTAGAGCTTTATCGTCCTCCTCTTGAGTATCTAGAGCCGTTACCCGTTCATGTGGAGTTGTCGAAAGCGCCTCTTTCACGGTCGCCTCTAAAACCCCGATAGGGTTCTGAGATACGAGGGGAAGAATCGTAGGCCGGAATTTGCCTCTCTTTCTGAAATATTTTATTGATTAGTCATATATAGATAATCTGCGATAAGAGCTCTGGATGCCGTCTTACAGTTTCCAATTTACAATCTCTTTCACCGTAGACGCGTCGAGAGCGAGGTCATCCGTAGATTTTGATTTACCCTTCTGCCGTCTTACCAATTCTGGCACACCATCTCGCCATTCGTCGAGTTCTTCGAGTGACTTTGAATCTCCGCCCTTGGGTTTCTTGGGCTGTTTCCTGTCAGATACTAGTTTGAGTACTGCAGGATACCGAGACCTGATGGATCGGAACTCTTCCAGTGTGATATTTGATCGAAAGATAGATGAAGACATCGCGATGCCTATTTGTTAAAGGATACCTAGCGCAGATGGATATGTTTTTAAGGCGCGTCGGGTTTACAGTCTTGGTATTACTGCCAGCCTAAGTTGGGAACATCAATGGCATGTGTGAAAAGATGCTAGATGGGAAAGTTCGATGTGAATGCAAGTGGTACTAGGCTTCGAGCATGCTTAACGTTAGGGCCCCCAAATGTCAAGCTTAGCTATGCATGCCCTGTTGGGGAGAATGCCACACGGCAACGCGCCCATTGTGCACTCTAACCACATGCATATTTGCAAGATGGCTAAATGCAAGTTGCATTCGGGTTATACAGATATTACTTATCATTGGTCTCGGATCCCAACGACACCAAACATAAATGTAGCCATCTTAAATATTAGTTAGAAAGAAGAGAAGAGAATATAATATGGTAACGGCTAAGTACAGTTGTCTAGCCTGGATAATATTAACATTAAAAATAATCTAACAAATAACAAGTCGCTTTCTAACACAGGAGCGGTAATATTATATTTTCTTTTTGACTTCCAGAAAGGAGAAACCATTCTATCGTGAAAACCTCCCAAAATTGTACAATCTAAATAAAAAAATAATCCAACGTCCGGCAGGATTAAGTTTAGGCAACCTGCTCAACCTTCTTATTCTTATCCATCTCCTTGGCGATCTTCAAGTTCTTATCCTTTGGAACTCGAACGAGGTAGTACATACCGACAGCGGCGAAAACGTTGAAGACGCTGTAGGCGGAGAAGATGACCCAGTTTCTCCATCTCTGAGAGTATTGAACACCGAGACCCGCGAGGAAAGTGTTGGTGTTGGTAACGGAGCAGATATCGCAGAAATCGGTGGAATCAGGGTTGACGACGTTGGCGGTGGCCATCAACTCGAAGGCACCGAGGTACTCTCCGCAGGTCATGCCATCAGGAGCGTACACGCGGACCAACTCGCGGGCGTTGCAGATGACCTCGCTGTTGGCGAGACCAGCTGAGAGGATACCGCCGACAAAGTAGGTGAAAGGAGAAATGTAGTAAACTATACCAATAGCGTTAATATCGGGTGAAAATGGAGTGATAGGGTGCAATATACTTACGGGTATATCGCCAAACGGCTGGAAGGGCTGGTGGTTGGACGAGGACACCACAGAAAATAAGACAAATCGAGAACAACAAGTTGGCAATGTTACCACCGTTTTCTATAAAATATTAGTTAAATTTGAAGCCTTACACAGAGGTAGAGGATATACGTACCGGCAAGCTCAACACCGGCAATGATCATGGTACCAAAGGTTGAGGTGAAGATGTAGAAAGAAAGGCAGTAAAGGAAGAATAGACCACCTCTTTCGACCTCGGTATTGGTGGCTAGTGCATTCTTGTACATTCCGGTTGGGAAATAGAAAGAGAAGTACACCAAGATAGAGGCGAGAGTTTGCCATGGAATCTCAACAATAATGTTTGAGACCATGAAGGCGGTCCATTTGTAGGTACGAGAAGGTCGTTCACGTGCTTCATATAATGCTCTTTGGGTGCAGAAGTGTGGCATGAGTTGCTGGACTAATTGACCGAAGGTTGTAAGGATCAAGAAACTACGATTTTCCCGGTTGTATTAGCACTGCACATTCAATTTTAGGGAATAAATGGCCATCTTACATTGAGAACATCTGTCCCTGCAAACCAGCAAGACTGGTTCCTGCATTGAAGAAGGAGAATCCGACGAAGAGGGAAGACACTAAGCTGGAGTTAGCAAAGTACGAGCTTCGATGTACCATACTGGGGATCCTTACGAATGCAAAGAATCAACTTGGCGTAGATGTAGCTAGGTGTTCTCCAGTATTGTTGCCAGACACGGATGAAAACATAGTAGAGTTGAGTGCTGAAGGGAACGGCGAAGTCATTCTTGCTGCTTGGGAGGTTAGACATGGGGCTTTCGACGATCTCCTGAGGAAGCTCCTTCTCCATGCGATCCAACTCTTTCAAGACTTCGGCGTTCTCAGGGGATTCGCGCCAGACTCTTGGCCAATCAATATCCGAATGACTACCAGGAGCAGCGCCAATAACTTCCAACATCCATTCAGCCGGGTTGGCGTCTGCTGGGCATGGGAAACCACCGTTGCGTTCGAAGTACTGAATCAAGGTTTGCGATCCATCACCGATTTCACCAAAATAGATCTGTCTTCCTCCAGAAGCCAAGAACAAAAGTCTGTCGAATTCCTGGAAGAGAATAGCAGATGGCTGATGGATAGTGCAGAGAATAGCCTGGCCGTTTCGGGCGAGTTTCCTAAGAAGAGTACAGATTGACCATGCGGTTTGAGAGTCAAGACCACTGGTAGGTTCATCCAAGAAGAGAAGCAATTCCGGTCTATTTACTCTACGTTAGTTTGTCATTCTTAAACCGAGGTTGCGACTATCCGTAATCGATAGTAGTAAGACAGAGGAGGATAGGAGCCTACCTAGCAGCCAATTCGACCTAAAATAGCATTAGTATCTTTCAACACTCGAGATTAACTAGAGGGGCTTGGAAACTTACACCAATGGTTAAACGCTTTCTTTGTTCAACGTTGAGCTATAATCGAACATGTTAGGGAAACATCCTAAACAAAGGGATGCCAATGTAAACTTACACCTTCACTATACGCGCAAAGATTATATTAGCTAACGAATGCCTTTTGTGGAGTATCATGTTAGACTTACCCAGGAACACCGACAATAGCATCGACGAATTCTTCCATTTCCAGGATTTGGATGACCTCCTCGACGTAAGCGAGCTTTTCTTCCTTGCTGAGTTCTTGGGGTTGACGAAGCAGGGCGGAGAATTCCAAGGCTTCTCTGACGGTAGAAGTTTCCAAGTGGAGATCCTGTTGCTGAACATATCCGGTCTTGCGCTGGAAGGAGCCATCACGTTTCTGACCATTGACAAACATATCACCAGTAATAACACCAGTAGTTTTGCGGGAAGCTAGGACATCAAGGAGAGTAGTTTTACCAGCACCGGAGACACCCATGAGAGCAGTGAGAGTACCGGGCCTGACCCAACCAGAAATGTGGTCAAGCAATCTCCTTTCGCCGTTCTTGACAGGAATATCGTACACAACATCCTTCCAGTGGAAAATGGCAGTTTGCTTTTGAATAGCGGCGACGGAGATTTCTCGGCTAAGGACAGCACCGAGTGCCTGTTCTCTAGCTGCGTCCTTTGGTGAAGCGTCCTCAATGTCATCACCCTTCTTCTTGTCCGCTACTGGTTGTCTTCCTTGTTTGAACACGAGGACTTCACCCTTGGACTTGGCGGCGGTGATTCTGTCGGTGGCGATAATGTATATGGCACAGAAAAAGACAACATATGCCCTATATAGATGTGAGTTAGAAAGGTCGTAGGTGAGGAAGGACTGGTTTTTGCCACCCACCAGATGATACCCAAGTTTCTCCACATGTTCTCCTTGTAGTATGCGAACGAGACGTTGATATAGTCATCTCCACTAACGAATTCTTGACCTGCAACCGCGGAGTTGGCGGCACAGACACGAGAATCCCCAGTGGCATTTTCGTATCCTGGACCAGATGGAATGTAAGAGGAACAGGTGTATTGCCTGCCGCTGAACTCATTAACCATCAAGGTCTCGAAAGAATACGAAATCTAAAACCTAATTAGTTCTGTTGTAAATGCGAAACGAGGGGTGCTATGTACATACCGGGTTAACGTAAGCGATCCAGCGAGCCCACCCGCGCATCTCTACGACGGGAATAGCGAATCCAGTGTACATGACCAAACCAAGGATGAAAATAGCAGCTGGCGTTAAAGCCTGGTGGAGGGTTCTGCTCAGGGAAGCAATGGTTCTAAAGATCATAGACATTGCCATGGTTGTCGAGAACGAGAACAGCAAGAAGATGAAGAAAGCACCAGGTTCTCTGCGGAGATTTGTCATGAAGTAGAGAATCAAGTTGAAGGTGATAGCCGATATGATCTTTTGAGGCATGTCGACAATCATGGACGAGACGGCTTCGGCGCTGGGACGGTACAAGGCATATTTATCGTGTTTCTCGATGATAGGTCTAGCGAAAGTTAGCAAATAGGTTTCATTAGGAGTTATTGAGTCAACCTACCTTTGAGCGTAGAGAGTCAAAATTTCCAAGGCACTGGAGAAACCGTTGAGCAAAACAGCGAAGAAGAGTAAGGAACCACGGGCGAAGAAGGAATCGGTAGTCATTTGCAAGTTGTAAAATACAGATGAGACGATCAAAGCCATAATACCGTTACCGATAATACCGCTCAGGGTAAGAGAAAGATCACCTGATATATTTAGTTAGTTCATGTTGTCATAGGTTGAAATGATATAGGTGTGACGGTGGCTTTGATACATACCCCTAAGTCTCTCAAAACCTCTAGACATGCAAAGGCTGACCTGCATAGGGAAACTGATGGTATAGGGGCTGTTGGAAGAGGTGCTCTTTGACTTCATAGCACTTCTGACCTGCTTGAACCGATCAATGTTCTCTTGGCCGATCGGGTACTCGGCTTCGAAAGCAGCGATTTCCTCCAATAACTTCTTGCGGGCATCGCTCTCCTTCCATCGTTGAGCAAACTCGTCCGCAGTTCGGGGAACTCTATCTTCGAACCCGGGTTTGATGCGGCGCTCAGCAGGGTTGGTGAGAGATGTCAAGAAATCAGCCGTGGTAGCGCGATCTTCAGCCTCGAAACCCATGTCCTCAAAGAACTTCCTTGCCTCGCCGGTGGGACCAAAGTAGATCTGACGACCTTCGTAAAGAACGATGGCTTTGTGGAATTGGTCGTATGCGGACTGCGATGCCTGATAGATGGCCACGAGGGCGGTGCTACCAGTAAGTTCGGCAGCCAGTCTGAGTGTTCGAATGAACTCCAAGGCATTGGCGGAGTCGAGACCTCTGGTGGAGTTGTCCCAGCACTGAATCGGGGAACCGCTAACGGCTACCTCAGCGATTGAGACACGCTTTCGCTCACCACCGCTGACACCTCGAATGAAGTCGTTACCGACGTTGGTATCCACGGTGTGCGAGAGACCAAAGGCGGCCATGACGACGTCCTTGAGGTGGTCGGCATATTCGTCACGACTGATGCCTCCGATACGATGGCGTGGGGTACGAGCGAGAGCGGCGAATTTCAGGGTTTGACCGACAGTTAATTGAGGGAAGTGAACATCAGTTTCGGCCTGATACATGACTTCACCTCGGAAGGCCTTGTGCATAGTATCCATAGGGATACCTAATCGCGACTGTCAGCGTTTTATTTCTACAGACCGAAGCCAGAAAGCACAAACCTTGATAGTTAATAACAGAATCATCGCTCAAGTGGAAACCGTAGGTGTCACCAGCGATGGTCTTGAGGAAAGTTGAACAACCACTATTTCGCACTGTCAGCTAACAGAACCATGCATTGAATGAAATCCAGATGTGATGAGTCTCACCTTCCAGGGCGACCCAGGACCACGCAAAGCTCGGAGCTCTTGACAACACCTTCAAAGTCTCTCAAAATCTGAATCTTGCGTTTCTTGCCAAAGCTGAAAAGGCCTGCAAGCATGCTGAACCCGATATTTCCAACATTTTTCTGGTAGTCGGTAGCGTAACCAAAACCGTGAGCGCTCAAGTTTTTGAAGGAGACACCCAAGCTTAGTGAGGGATGTTTTTCAGGATCTCTAGCAGTTAAGCCAATGATGGACTTCAACCAGGCTTTCGGGCTGAACTTTTCACTTCCCGGTTGGAGTTTTGGGTTCTCAGACGTAAACGGATTTTCTCCTTCGAATTGACTGTATCTCGTTTCGGTCTTGGTCAATTCGTTGCCGCCATGAGAAATGGTTCTACTGAGTCTCCTAGCAAGAGCGATCACTCGCTCCTCATCACCAGGCCCGAATTCGGCTTCGTGATGCTCATCTCTACTTTGATTGCGACTCCCAGTTGAAGACTCCACCTGAGTGGCGGAGCCCTCGTCTATAGATTTGCTCATGTTCATATACTATCAGGTATATAAGTTTTATACACGCCTGAGGTTATATTAACGTTTGGAGCCGAAGCTCTTCTGACCGTCTGGCGTGTTGCAATCGATATCTATGTTGTGCAATGCAACAGATCCTTGTGATTGTGGACGGTACGGGTTCTGATTGTCGAGAATGCAACAAACACGTGGGGTGGCCTGAGTTTTTTGAGATTAACGTTCCACAACGTTGTCGAAGGGTGGGAAGAAGGGGGGGGGATATAGTGAGAGGGTCGGTGCGGGCCTTGTCGCTGTCAACCACGCGAAAAACAATAAAAACTCTAGATGCCCTTCTAGACGGTGTGGATAGAACGATTGAAAAAAAAAAAGGCAGAGGTCGAAAAAAGAAAAACTCAAGAGAAGCCTCTTTACCCGCAGACGGGGTCGCCCGCTATATGTACCTTCCAGGCCCGCGAAGGGTAAAAAGAATAATAATATTTATTACTCCGAGTGGGAAGGGTCACATCCACCCCCCAATAATGTTATTTTGTTCGTTCGGCAACTCTGCCATCCGGGTACGCCAAAAACGATAAAATACGATTACGCCAGAACCAATTGCGCCGGGTTACATGGGTACCCGCAACCCGTATCAGGGATCTTAGTATGCAATCGGGTCCAGCTTTTTTCATGCAGACGAAGGAGATCCTCACTCGGAGTCTCTCGGACCCTCGGAGGTCAAAAGCTCTCCTTGAGGGTGTTTTGCTCCAAAGGAGTCTGCCCAGCTGCCCAGCTTATTTAACCAGACCCCACGAAGCGCAAAAAATTCTGCTTAGGGCCCACCACCACCTCCTGAATCCATCTATAAGTCCCACCACCCTGGATGCCGTGCTTACATCTTGGTGCGGCCTAGCACGAGAGGGCAGAAGAAGTAACGGGTTCCAACGGCGAAGGATGCCACAGCTATAGCGAAATCGCTGCAGCTTGCTATTGATCAATATCTCCGTCCCAAGCACTCCTTAACAAATTTGCTGTCCCAATGCAATGGCTATATTTGTTTTCGAAATTCACATATACACCTCCAGCTGGAAACTGATATCTCGAGCATTTCACGTGTACAACATGCTGACTCAACGTGTAACTGTTCCTCCGCTGTTGCAGGCAGGCAAGCAACAAGCTGACGAAGACATATTTTTTTTTTTTTTTTTCCTTCCCTAATTCCGGTGCTTCTTACTGCGTAAAATATCTCTTAGCCAATCCTTTAAGGTTCAATTATTTTGATTACTTGTAGACGTCATGAGCAGCGAGAACATCTTTGTGCGGTTTCCGGATGCACTAAGTTCCGAGAAGCCTCTTGGCCTTGGCTGTCACCCCCTTCATACTGCAGGAGGGTCATCCCAATTGTTGGAAGTGGCCCGCCCACACAGTCCAGCAAGCTCGAATCGGCAAGGGTTTGGTAAACGCACCCAGGAAGAAACTACTGGTCCACCCCCCAAATCTCGGGAATGAATGCTCCATTTCCTTCTCCATTTGAAAGTAAAAATATGAAGCCGCCGGAGAGAGGCAAAAGCAAGGCTTCTCCCTTTGAGAGCTTTTTTTAATTTTTCAATGCAGTTTCGATCCCAAGCCTTGTTATGAATCTGGCAGCCCGGAAATTCTTGCTTCCGAGCAACGCAAAACAGGAGCTGTTGCATATGCTCGAAACGTACAACAGCTCTGCTAAAAGATGTTTGTAACTTGTAACATTCGATAGGGCTAATTGAACACTGGGAACTCGGATATCCGCAATCCGAGAGAGGGAGGATATCTATCTGGCCTCTACCTGTTTCACGACGGAAAATTAGAAGGGGTTAAAAAATGGATCCCGTCTTCTAGATTCTTCTGTCTTTAGTAGATCTCGAAGGACAAGAAATCATTGCATAGCCTGTTTTGGTATCCGGTTGCGTGATTCGTCGACACAGAATCCCAAGTCTGGATGGGGTTGTCATCACGATACATCTGGTTTCCGCATATGCATCTACAGCCTTGCCGGAGCTCACGTTCGGCAAATAATAACTCCTACGTCGAGGGCTAGTTGTTCACCGAGTTCGCAGCCAAGACCCCTAGACAGGTAAAAATTTCACTCTGGAACAACATCTATCTTGTCAGCACGTATTTCGAATCATTTACCGGATATAATATAATTATTCAGCTATGTTGGTCTATTGTCGGAGTAAATGCAAAAGAGTCAGCCAGACACATTCCACAAGCCCACCAGCGGATATTAACCTTTGAATGCGGGTCCGCTTACTTCGCTACTTAAGGTTATAGCAAGTCGCACCAATAGAGTTCTAAAGAAAGCCGTGTCTGAATATAAGCTACTTGGATACATGTGACTTTAATTATTCTGTCCCCTATCTTACATTCTTACGATAAGACATCAACGTCCCGCCTCCATCATCTTGTGCAAATACCCAATCTCAATGCTATACTTTTCATCAATCCCAGCTCTCACCTTGTTCGCTTCCGCTTTCGCCAGATCCAGCGCATCATGCAGGATCTGAGAGGGTGATTTATGCGCATTCCGGATATACGTCCGATGTGCATAAGTGAACAAAAGCCTCCCGATGTTTTGAAGTTCCTGATCCGGTTTGCTAGATTGAAAAGGAGGTAAACTCGGTGCTGATGCGGACCGCGGACGCCGCGGCGACGACGCAGTTGCAGGAGTCAGAGGCCTCAGTGCTCCCTCTTTGGTCGAGAGTTTTCCATGAGCATGAAAATTACCATAAGAACCATCGTCCTCCTCATCGCTATCGATGATGGACTCCGTAGATGTCCAGTAGGACTTCATATCCGCATGTTCGTGATCATCATCCGCTTCACCAGGCAAAAAATATTCACCAATATTGAATATCCCTTCCTCCAGCCTTCGAAGTCCTCCTGCCACCTGCCCTTTCCCCCACTCGGTGTAGACATCCACACCGGTCCGGATATTTTCTCTCGGGCGACACACCCATGTTTCGTAGCCCTGCTTTACTGACGATACGCGACTTTCTAGAGCCCTGTCAACAGCGGTTAATCCATCGTCGACGGCAGCATCGAAGGGGTCGGGAAGTCCCGGGACGTTGTTCAGAAGCAAAGAAGGCAGATGAAACGGTGCGTAGTCATTGACAATGTGGTAAGGCTTAGAAAGTATAGGATAGGTTGCGAGATGATTCCTGATTCGGGATCGCGAAGGGCGAGAGCTCATTGTTTCGGCCGACTGATTACTTTCTGGGCCGAATGCGGGGTCCGCGGGGCCGTTGAAAATGGTGTTGGTAGAGCTGTTGGTGTTGCTCACTCAAACCCGCATTTCAGGCTGCCTGGTTGGCGAGAGAGGCTAGCTAAGAGATTATTTAAAATAGCCGTCAAGATTTCGCACCAGTAAATATTTCGGTGTTTGTCAAAGATTTGGCTTCAAGCTTAAAAGGCAAGTAGGCGAGATGTATGCATAATAATATAGGCTAGACCCTCAGAGGCTCCATTACGTAGCCCGGTTTCTTGTTGAGAGCTGAACATCACACAACCAGCCAGCGCACAGGCCAAATGTTGTATTTCGAATGAATGGCAGGCAGGCAGCATGTGACTATTTTTTGTTGCGACAAAAATTTATTTAGGAACAACACAAAAATTGGCTGGTAACGAGACTGGCATGTGACGCAAACTGTAAGTGATTGCGCAACACAACAATGCAGCTGCAACATTCTATGCATTCTCAACCTGCAGGTAACCGAGGATACAGCTGTTAGCTGCAAGATACCGCCAACCTACGTAACCACATAGATGTACTTTAAAACAATTTCGACATCCATAAAGAACAGATAATCATGCCGGGGCCTACGAAAATCTACCTCGGTGGGACTAGCTATCAGGTAGGTACTACCAGGTTGAATTTCTTGGAGTAGGCCTTCGAGCTTCATATTCCACACAATTATACTTGCTGATTAATTGTTGCGACCGAATATCTGAAGATTGGCTACGACCATGGCAGGCTCTTAAAGGAGCAGATTGCTCGCCAAATTAGTATCTACTATGAGATGTTTGCATATACATCCAAGCTTGATGTCGACGGCGTACATCAAAGAGCTAAGGAATACCAAGCTACAATCCAATCCCTCGTTCCACATATTTACGAGGAAATGGTTGGTATCGCTAAAGGTGCAGAGGTTGATATCGTCGACATCATCTCACTCAACGTGAGAAGCGAAATTGCGCTTGGCGAATTCAACGACGGCTGCACTAGCGTTAGCTGCAGAGTGGTAGATGCAGATGGCAAGGCTGTTCAATACCTCGGCCAAACATGGGACTGGGTACGACCTGTTCAGGAGAACCTTGCTGTGATCGAAATAAAGCAAGAGGGAAAGCCTACTATCAAAATGGTTACAGAAGTAATTTCCCACTAATATAAATCTATCCAATACATCTATCGTTGCTAATTTTACTTCACTCCTCTGTGCTAGGCTGGTATTGTGGGTAAAATAGGCTATAATAGCGCTTCCGTTGGTGTCCTACTAAATGCTCTTCGTTCGACCCCAACGGACAAAACCAAGCTCCCAATTCACATCATACTCCGTCTATGTTTAGAATCGGCGTCTAAAGATGAAGCAATCGACACCATTCAAAAATATGGAGCTGCATCTGCTCAGCATATTTTGATTGCTGACCCTCAAGGGGCTCTGAGTTTGGAGCTATCGCCTATTGAAAACTTCTATTTACAGCCAGTCGGTGGATATCTAGCACACACCAATCACCCCATCGAAAACAAAGCCATCAGGGAGACTTTGCCGTTCGCAGGGTCTCATGAACGGCTGGAGCGCGCTTGCAATCTTCTAGAGTCGGTCCCGCTCGAAGGTTTAAGCACAGAGACTCTAAGAGCTAGGGTTTTTCTAGATACGGCTAATGGATTTTATGCAATCTATGGGACAGAAGACAATAGTAAACCGAAGTGGCTACGGACAATGACCCTCTTTAATATCGTTATGTGTTTCAGGGCTGGAGAGCAGCCTTCGGGAGAAGTTGTGTTTATGGAGGGCTCCGAAGGCGGCACAGGTAATAATGATGTAGTCTATTTATAGTTAATGTCCACTTAATGGCTAAAAATCCGTTTCGTAAATTCAACTCGGCGTTGTAAACAAAAAAGTAAAATCGATGGGCTTTCGCTTACGTCTAGGGGCTAGGGTTTTGCCAAATATTCTGCTTGGGTCTATGTAACAAAACATGTTTCTGTGAATAAGGATTGGTGAATAGATTTCGACTATTCGAAATATACTAGTGTTTATCTTTGAGGGGTGTTTTTCCCCATGTTTAAACGTTTCCTTCGTCTAGGAGCTAGTACTAATGCTAGTTCCTTGTTTCTTTCTCAACTCTTGGGTTAAGGCGAGCCTGGACTGTTAGATACCGCTAAGCAGATATATCTATATATGTGTATATCAACGTCCCGAGAGATTATATTTTGTATATACCCCATGTCATAAAAAATGGGGGAATGGACTCTAAAACAAAGCTAACTGCCGCTTTAAAAGCGTCCTAAAGAATAAACTTTCAAATTCCCGTTTGCAGTGAAACAGAATATCCGTTCATTTAGACGCAGGCGCTTCCGCGAGGATTGAAGAGCCTCGAATTGAAGCTAGATAGTACATGTTATGATTGGCCAATGCTGGGCCCATCTTCCAAATATGGCAACACATAAGCACAGGAGAATCTCCGACTGGAGGGGCGGTTGTTGAAACTTTTTGGCTGCCTACGTACGTTGGTAGACGAGTACGAGTGCATTGCATCGCAATGTACCTTTCGGCCATACAAAAGAAGAAACAAAAGTTCCAATGGATCAATCGGGTGAGGATTTTTGTTTAATTTCGCAAAAAGGATTCCCACATACGCCGTGCCTCCGCCATCTTCAAGGCCAAGGGTTGTCAGCTGGACCCAGTAAAATCGAGGATTTGGGTGACGAGGACAAACACCCAAAACCAAGGCACGCGCTTGAAAAACCGCCTAGCAGTTCGTCTTTTCATGCAGCAAGGAGTCATCATCTGCAGCAGTCATGTACAGTCCTTGTACTGTGCATGTATAACCATACCCGAATCGGTAGTTGGTAGCTGCACGGTGCTGTATCAGATGGTCATCGCAGCAAGGAAGCACAAAGAAAAAAAGAAGTTAAGGCCGCGACCAAAAGGATCTATTCCCAACATGTCCATAGCACAATTTTTTTGAGTTCCCAGTACACTTCGTGCTAAGCTTTGGAGGCGAAGCTGTGGTGAGACCGGGTACTGACCATGTACCTGTTCTGTATTATTGGAATCTCCACACTCACACCCACCACAACAGCGTGCTATCAGCTCAAGCGAAGAAAAAGCTGATACGTTTAATGTTCCCAAGTACAACAGCATTCCTGAAGGTGGATACCTCGTATCATTAACCCGCATGGGAGCTGGATATAGGCTAACCCACCAACTTGGGTAAAGAACCGTCGAGCCATGAGCATGCGAAAAGTTGGTCTAGGACTTTTTTAAAAGCTGACACCGCCCCAACTTTTTTTTCGCGGTTTCCCGGACGATACATTTATCCTTGAAGTGTATTTATTACTTGACCGTTCGCGATCCAAATTCTCTCGTTCTTATCTTTAGTTCAACTTTCTATCTTTCACTGCGACGAAAAAAAGTTCTTTGGACAGCTATATACTACTAGACCCCAAGCCTATCGCGATCAGCGATCGATCATCCCCTAGAGACCTCATCTCCAACACGCACAACACACAAAACAATCTCATTCGCGATGGCCCTCTCGCGTTGGAAACCTCATGCCACGTTTAGCTTGAGCGCTCATGGTTCTCTCCAGCGGGAAACCTATTGCAATCAATGCCTCCGACACTTTGTCTCCTCTGATGCCCTGGAAGAACATTTCCTAGAATCAAAATTCCACTTCTACTGCAGGTTGTGCGCCCGACACTTCCGTGACCCCAAGTCCCTGGAAAACCACCACAAGACCAGCCGTAACCACTACCACTGCGAGAAGTGCAACATCGCGGTGACCTCATCCGCCCAACTCACCGAGCATTATGTAGAAAAACATGCCTACTGCGTCCTGTGCAGAAAACTCTATGACAACGAGGATAAGCTCCATGATCACCTCGCTGGAAGTCATTATACTTGCTGGGACTGCAATGTATTCTATACTACCGAAAAAGAGCTGAAAGATCACTATGCGAGACTGAAGAAGCACCCGTGGTGCTCCGTCTGCAAGGAAGCCTTCTACGATGAGGAGGCCTATACTAGACACTTGACGGTCAGCAAGAATCACTACTACTGCGTTCAGTGCAAACGCGACCATAACAGTGCTGAGCACCTGATCTTGGTAAGTACAGAAAGATCCGCCATTCGGCAAATTTAGCGTCTCCAATGCATATATTTCCAGCAAATCGACTAACATTGCTGTCAATCTAGCACTTTGACACAAATGAGCACAAGAGCCACAAGCTCATCAAGTGCCCGTACTGCCCTCGCACTTTTGATGCCCATAGCTCTTTAGTTATCCACTTTGAAATCGGCACTTGTGCAGGCAAGAACCTGAAGAAGGACTACAAGGCCCTCCTGCCGAAGCGTGACAACCTCGAGAAGCCAATGAGGATTATCAACGATGTAGACCGACCAGTCTACTACCTACCATACCATGGATACCCAAAACACACCGTCGAGTACAGCAGACACGTCCACGAGCCGCGACGCTCCGCCGACAGCGTAGAGCTCGTAGAACCGGTTTACAAGTACATCGACAGCAGATCGATGGAGTACGTCGAATGCGAGCCGTACGACTACAATCGTGGTCGCCACAGCTACCACGAGAGAAGCAGGAGCGGCCACCGAAGCAGCAAGAGCAGCAGAAGCAGAAGCCGCCACAGTCACTACGTCCGCCAGCGTAGCCAGAGCCGACACCGTCACCACCACAGCTCCGATTCCGAAGATTCGGACTGGGAAGACGTTCTCCGACAATCCAGGCTCGCGACAAATCTCTCCTGGAACGGATACAAGTTTGAATGCGCTGTTTGCTTCAAGCAGTTCCATACCTTGGAGAGGCTGAACTGCCATCTTGCGGAGGATCACGATTCCGAGGTCTACCGCTGCGCTGGAAGAAACGGATGCGGCAAGACTTTCCCGACGATTAGAGGTCTTATCAAGCACGTGGAGAACGATGATAAGTGCGGAATGGGAAGATGGAGATCTTGGAGGTCAGCCAGCGTGGACGATCTGACGGCGAGATTCAGATTGATCGATTATTAAGAAAGACTCATTCTCGTCAGAAGGTTTCGCTCGCTTCAACGGGCGGATAGATCACGCGATACATTCTGACAAAAAAAAAAAAAACTCCTTGATAATCTTTCCTTTTTTCTCCTTGTCGAAAAGCTGAAATTTCTGGCTTTGGTCTCGGAAAAATTCCTGTCTTTTCTTTCTCTGTGCATTTTTCAAAATATACCCTCACCGTACTAATGTTTCAGGGTGGTTTTCTTTGGGCTTCGTGATCACTCAGCCGGCTCACGTCGCAGGTTTCTTGGGTCGTTCTCGGAGTTTTCCTTGTTATAAGCCGTGGCTGGTGTTTTTCTTTGTGTCATGTATTCATGTCCCATGTTCTAGTAGTTGTAATGTCATGTAATGATTTATCTCACGTGTCTAAAATTCTTATTTTCAGCTTGGGTTTTTCCTGTTTTCGAGGATCTGACAAAAGTTAACCTATATGCCCACATGCACCAGCGGGAACGGGAGTCTCCCTTGATCTCGCTTGCACGGCGGTTCTGCAGGTCCTGGAAGTCCTGGAAGTCTTTTTTTTTCTTCATGTCCGTTATTTTGCTAGCTCTGGTTTAAGAATTTTCCTTTTCTGAATGATATTATATGACAATTTTATATACCAAGCCGAGTGATCAGGTCAACAACTGTGAACCCTATTGGATGAGCCGAAATAAAGTGGAGCCGCAGACTAAGGCTGAGAGTTTAAATCGAGAGGGGGCAGTATGCTCCGGCGTATCACAAGACTGGACACCCTGGGTTGGGATGAAGGGTATCATGTCGGCAGCCGTAGTGGGCCAAAGTTGCACCTGATCTGAACCTCACTGTGCATGCTACACAACGCAGAGGCTATGGCGCATCCTCCATATCGCTGCAGAAAGTCTCAAGGTAATCGCACTGAGATCCTTGAACACCGATGAATCATTCCGTTGGAAAAAAAAAAAAAAAAAAGCTGAACGTGAGGATGAAAGTATAATGTCTTAAACAGTAAAATGTATTCCTTTACCCTTATCTAAAATACACGGTATGATCCCATCCTTTTCCCTTTGATTGTAGCCAAACGAGACTTCGCCGTACATAATACATGATTTAGTTTTTATAGCAAAAGATGGCAAGGAAAAAAGGAAAAAAAAGTATAAGCACTCCTCGAACCTTTCCCGGACCATGAAAAACGCCATTTCCATAAAATATCTTCCAAATATGTTAAAGCAAAAAAGAAAAACAAAGAGATGGTTCCACGCCTATCCCCGGAGAAAAACAGTGTCCAATGCTCCCGCGCATAATACGTGTATGAATACATAGATCGAGACAAGCTCAAAACGAGTGGTAAAATGTTGCTTTTTGTCGTTTCGCATCGCTTTGTAGCGACCGAATATAGTAAAGGTATTTTTGGTTCGTGTCGGCCGTGGATGTAAGAAAAAAGTAAAGAAAGAAGTACGGAGAAAGGAAGCATAAACGTGGTACTATCGGTCGAGTGAGTAGCTAGCGAACGGAATTCGACCGGGCTGAAGAATAATAAAAGTGAACAGTGTATAAAAGACCCCATTGAGAGGCGCGAGTAGTTGAATGAAGGTTAATGCTGAAAATTAAAAGCATAAATTTCTGTCGTAAATTTCTGTTTAAGATTAAATTGACCGGTGGTATGTAAGATAGGTCGAAAAAATGTCGTTTCTTCATGACATCGTTATAGTCATTTCCGCCGTAAAACTCGTTAGGGTAAAGATAAATAGCAGGTAAAAGTGATTGGATTTAATCTTTCCAATCCGAAGGCTTCTTGGCAAAGGAGATGAGCATTCTAAAATTGGTCTTCTTCTTTTCGCATTCTCGGAGAAGGGTCTTGTCTTCCCAAAGGCTTCTCTGGTATTTGCTTTGATCGCCTTGGCCTTCTCCAATATTTTCAAAGCACTTGGTATACCACCAGCGCCCGACTTTTGAGACCACTCTGTTGATACCTTCAGCGCTGCTCATGTCAACTTCATCAGGTGAATTTCCTTCTTTAAGAATTTGTTGCATGGATGCTTGTTCCTCCCTGGAGCCATCCACATTACCGACAGTTGGTAAACCAACCCTGCATCGGGTGATATCTGTAAAGCCACGCTTCGCTAGCAACCTCAAGGCTTTCTCGGATGGTGTCTTTTTAAACCAATCGGATCCATTTCCAGCTTGGTGTTTTCTGAGGTTGAGCTTGATTTCCTCGATGGTGCGTTTGGTTCTTGGGCCCATGTTCACCATGTCGATATCAAGAACGCTCAGTTCGAGGTAGCCTCCGGGCTTAAGGACACGCATGCACTGTGAGATGATGAATGGCCAAAGTGCATCGGATGTGGCAGGTAAGAAACGGAAAGTGACAACACTGAAAAAGCCGCTCGGGAAAGGGAATGGGCTGGCGAACGAGGCGTGGTGAATTTGGTAATGGTTGCTGAGGTTATCGCCCGGACTATTTGGCGCAGCAGATTTTCCACCAGCAGGGGACATTGGATATGTGGCCTGAGATGGAGTGAGGTTGTAGACCTTGGCATTGAGGTAATTGAGAGAGCAATAGAACGACCAGTCATCGTTGCCTAGTCCATCAACAACTAAAATTCTGCTACCAGTTGGGCCAGCATTTCGGATCTCCTCATGGGCTGGGGATACAAGGACTCGCCCGAAAGAGAGCCACCTGCTTGTCATCAATGCCCATAGGCGGACTTTCATTTCGCCCTCCAAAGCGTCTTCCGTTCCTGGCATTGCGGAGATGATACTTTGTCTGTAGGAATCGGAGTCGCTCGAGTCAGTGTCCTCGAAGTCAGTAACGGACGACATTGGGGAAAGCAAGCCCATCTTTCTAGCAGTAGATGACGTGTGCTTTGAATCGCCAAGGGGATCGACAACGCTCATTACACCTCGGTCGACCTCGGCATAGGCAGAAATGAAATCAGCAAACGCGATGGTCTTTTGGTTACCAGAAGACCTTTGGCTATATGTTGAAGAAGAGCGTTGTGAGTTGAGCTCTTTCAGGCCAATACCAAAGAGAGAACTTCGCGCTGTTGGGAGCGCAGGTGAGAAAAGAGGGCGTGCCGCGAGTGGGCGTCCAAAAGCCAGTTTACCCTGGTCGAGGACTAGCTTCTTTTTGTTTGATGGCGCAAAGGTAGTGACGGCCCCAAAAGTGGCAACGGAGGGCAAAGTTGGCGAATCTTTCAATCGGCGGGTTGGCACACGCTCATCCTGGACATCTGGTTTGAAGATTCCAGTATCGGGGAACGGTGGGCCCAGCGATGGGGTTTTACTTCGTGGCGTTGTCCCACTCATCTCGTCTAGGAAGTCATCGTATTCTTGCCATTCATCAGAGTGCTCAGAGATCCTCTTTGATGGTTGAACCTGAGACCAGCCACTTGTGACCAATGGTGCAAGTCTGTTTAGGGGGATCTTTCGTGTATTAATGTAATCTGCTCCCTCACCACTGTCGTCTTCCCCTTCGGAACTAGCAGATTGCACTGGCTCAGTAGGGGGAGGTGCTGTGCGGCGTGGCGGGTGGATTTTGATGCCTTGCTGTGGTTGATGGGCGCGCATGCTTGGAGGAGGGGGAAGAATATCGGCTAATGTTGGGAGCTTGATAGTAGTGGCCTCAACATTTGCGGCTTTGGGGATTCTTCCAATGGCAAAGGTTCCTAGGCGTTGTCTGCGGCCAGGGCTAGGATTCGCATTCGGTTCTGGAGTCAGGGATTTTGGTGTCACTGGGGGAGATACCACTGGCGTAGCTGTGAGGTTTTCTACCAAGGGGGCTGTATCGGCCTTCTTGGTGTTCTTTTGGTCCTGTTCATCATCAATGTAATCTTCCTCATCAGTGTATTCATCACTCTCGTCATCATCATCGTCATAGATCCTCGTGAGCGAAGCAGTTTGATCCTTCTCGGCAAGCTCCTGGATATTCCTGGATGGGAGAGCCGCGGGAGACGGCCGAGTGAACTTATGTTGTGGTGAAACTGACTTCGTTATAGCGCTTGCTGGGGATGGAGCGATTGCAGAGACTGGGCTAGCGTTTGCGATGTCGGGGATGATAGCGGGTCTGGTCGCCTGCTTGGGGGTCGATGATGTGACCGAAATCTTAGGCCGAAGACCGGGAGGAATAGGCAGCCCAGGTGGGGGTCTGATCAAGCCACCAGGTGATGGGCTTCGGGAAGTGACTGTTGCTTTAGGAACTGGAAGTCCAGGGGAACTCAATTGAACGGCAGTAACTGGCGATGGTGTTCGAGATGCAAGTAGGCGAGGCATTACAGGTGGTTCAGGCAGAAGGACCGATTCTACACGCTGTTTCTGAGAGCTTGCTAAACGAGACATTTCTTGCACGGACTTGGCTGTTGCTGGAGGACTGTGGACATCCCTGATAAAACCCCCCTCCTCTTCATTCCCGAATCGAACATCTTGGGTGGAGACAGGAGACTGTGGTGCAGTCTTGGAGGGCGCGCCCTTGGCCTTCGAGCCGGTTTTTGAACTAGTTTTCGAAACATCAGGGGCGGAGCGTGCGGAAAATATGTTCCACCTCATTTTTGTTGGTTGGGGAACATTGGTGACAGGAGGTGGTGCGAGTTTCTTCGTAGCCCTAAGTTTGGATTCTTTGTCCTCTGACTTTATCGTCGGAGGTTTGATGGGCTTGCCAGGCAAGCCTTTGGGCGGAGGTGAAAGGATACTGGTCGTTGGAGGTTCCCCCCTTGCTTGTAGCTTGGAGGTATCCACTACTAGCGAAGGTCGTCTCTGGCTCGTAAGATCCGTATCGAAGGGGAAATGGAACTGGTCAAATTCATTAGGAACCTTTCTGTTGACATCCAAACTAGGGTCCCGGCTACTCGGGCCTTGGCTGCTCTCTGTCCTTGCTAGATCTAGGCTGCTCTTCTGACTATCGCCTTTAATTGAGGGTCGTTGTAGGTAGCTTGATGCGCTTTGGGAGCTACTAGTTCTCACCATATCAGCTCCCCCAGTTGGAGCAGCAACACCTCCTTTAATCACTACTGGTTCAAGGCGGTTAGAGAGGAAGACATCCATCTCTGAGCTCTTCAAGGCGTTTGCGCCGGCGGTGCGACCCCAGCTGCCAGATGGAGTTGATCCGGAGCTCTGGGGTTTAGCTGGGGCAGTGGGAATCGCGCTACCGCTTGAGCTACGATTGCGGGTTGACTTTGTGAATTGAGAGTAGCCTTCATGGCCGGTACCAGCAGCTGGTCCGGGTGGACGTCTTGGAAGCGCAGTTTTTTCCTTCTCAGTAGTGATAGTAGCTGCAGGACCCGGAGCGGTCTTAGTCCGAGTACGACTAAAAAGGCTCGGCCTTGGTGGAGGAGTTGTAGTCTTATCGATAGAGTTCTTCCTATCTTCTTTCCTCAACTTCCGAGGAGAGTTATCGGATGGCTTCGATGGCTGTGAGCTAGTAGAGGAGGAGGTAGCAGAAGCAAACCCGTGAACGACAGTAGCACCTGTCGCCGATGTTGGTGTTGGGACACGAATTGGTTTGGGCTTTCCAGGGACTGATGTTGAGGCTAGATTCACAGAAGATGTAGATCCGTTGACATTGCCGAAGGGCATCCCGGCACGTTGGGGTAGAGAAGAAGATGTGACAATTTTCATCTTCTGTCCTTTCGCTTTTGAATCCTTACTAGCAACTATCCCGCTTTGAATAACAGGAACTTCGGGGGCAAAGCCTTCTGGGTCGTCTGGAGCGCCCGCTCTGGATGGTCGTGAAGGAGGGGCTCTTAGAGAGGAAGAAGAAGCGGAAGGAACTGGGATTGGTATTGGCGAAGTCATAGAGGAAAAGTAACCTCCAGACGTAGATGATGTTTCTCCGGGAGAGCGCACATTTGAGGAATCTCGAGACGATTGCCTGGAATGCGAAGGCCTTGCAATTTGTGACGGTGGGGCGGAAGGAGTTGTGTGATCATTTGAAGGTCTACGGAAGTGAAGGCCAGTCAACCCGGCTGTTAACGCAGATTTCGACAGGAGCAAATCCCTAGACGATTTCCTGGCGTGTTTGGATGGTTGGACCATCTTTGAAGTATTCTCAGGGCTTGGCGCTTTAGCATCCCTTGTTTTCGGTATCGCGAGTGAAACTGTACTAGAGTTTGTTGGGAGCAAAGAATTTCGGGACGGCGGCTTTATCTGCTTTGGGGGCTCCGAGGTATTCCCAATACTATCCTTTCTTTTCGTATCTAATACTTTGCCGAGCTTATCGGTAGCGGCAGTTACACCTGCATATTTCGAAATCAATGGTCTGGTCGGACTCGAATTTCGCACTCGTTGAACGGGTGGGGAGAACCCAGGAGACTGTAGCAAAGAGGGATTGGTGGAAGATGAGGTGGGTGTAGAAGTATAACTAAACATACCAGGCGATCCACTTTTTGCGGTAGAAGGACTACTATTGTAGTTCTCTGCAGCAGCGGCTGGTATAGTGAGTGGGGGCGGTATCGAACCTGTTTTAGGACCGGAAATATGGGCATCGATCCCGGAAACAGAGAGTCGCGCCGATGTTCCGTTTGGCTGGCTGCCGCTTCCTGATCTTGTCCGCTGCATCATTGTACCCGGGGTCGGGATACCTGAGAGGCCAGGCGGTGGTGCAATCGTTCGTGGGACCTGCCGTGATCCGGATCCTGAAATATTTCTTGATCCATACGTGTATGATGTTGGGGGCATGGAAACACCGAAGACGGAGGTGCTCTGACCATAACCTCGGTCCATATGCGACGTGGATGTCGAAGTGGTGAAACTGGTCGATGATGCATTTGTGCTAGTAGTCGAGCCTGTTCGCATGGCGGCCTTTGACGCTGATGCCTGAGCGGTCGACTTTTTCCTAATGACATTTTTTGGCCTCTTCTCAGTTGTAGAAGAGTTTGTGGTAGAAGGGGCGGTTGAAATGGGAAGTGGATAGCTAGCAGCCTCATTAACTGTAGTTTTAGAAGAATTCGAATTGGGCAATGACTGCTGGTAGAATGGTGATGACTGTACCATCGGAGGCGGGGAAGGAGTTCTGGGGATCGGAGAAGGAGTGGAAGGGGATAAAATGGTCGCGGATGGCGCAAGTTCAGGTGCGACTGGAAGTAGAATCTTGTTTCCGCCATGCATTCTAGCTCTACCATCGTGAACACCGTAGAAACTTGGGGATGCTACGCCTGATCGCCCTAGTCCCCTCGAGGACGAGGCTGGAGTAGTCGGTGCAGAGAGGCCGGGAGGAGGGGCGAGTCGAGACTGAGCATCTCGAGCAGCCTTCGCTCTAGCCCTCGCGGCGAAAGAGTGCGCAGAACCACCTGTAAATGTTGGGATTTGTGAAGTCGAGGCGGTTGCCTCAGAAGAGTATGCGTTCGACATTGGAGCCGAGTAGGGTTGGATGTCGGTAATCCAACCTGATCTATACGTTATCTCGCAACACGAATATACGGTAACGCAAAGATATGATGCATTCCAATGTTCACTTAGGAACGCATTCGGGAAGTTAAGAAGTGTTCAAATAGAATTTATTTGCGAATGCCTGGAGGCCTTCGTTTTACACCGGGCTGCGTGGTCGCCTGTCAAGTTAAGATTTGGTTTCAACTGTCAGCCATGCAAGTCTCAAGAGCGTGGCTCTTACACAGATCGCACGAAAGGAATATTATTGCGTTCATGCTTGGTACCACAAATGATGGACGAGGGAGTATAAAATTTTTCAATTGAGGCTACCTCCATCTCGTATCAACTGCGGAGGATGTTCGAAACTCAACCAGGGGGTGCCTCTGACGTCGCCAGCGACTTCAATTGGTCCCAGCTCAGTGATTTCAGGACCACTTCAATTTTTGATCCGAAAATTCAAAGAGGACGAGAAAAGAGGCAGGATGTATCGGATTTCATACCAAATCTCCAGATCATATGACCCGGAGAGTGTTGAGGCTTTATGTTTAATGTGCGGGGGGGAAATGAAGTGTTTTGCTGGGGCGCTTAAATCTCGAAACAATAATTGGGACTTACTAGGCTTCTGGCAGAGATTCAATTTCGATTATATTATTCTCCGAGATGCTTTGGCAAAAATGATATATTCTTCAAAAACTTCGATTAATTGTTCTTCAGACGCTCGGTAGCCTTGTCGGATTCTTCGGTAAGCCAGCGTCAGATATTTGGAATGCGGGTGAGAAATCGATCAGGCTATGCTGGAAAATGGAGTCGTGCAAACGGTCGAAGGGCAAATAGCAAGCAAACTTGTGAGAAAATCGTTGTCGAGTTTATCGTTAAAGTATATGTTAATCAAAGGAATATCGTCAGGCGAAAGAAATGACCAGAAGGCGGAGGAAGGATAAAAGGCAGAAAGAGGCGGTGAGAGCGAGTTTTACTGAAAGGGAGAGGGAGAAGAAGTGTCGTCGTCTTGTCGATGGCTGCGCAAGGTACGGCACTAATAGATTCGACTCGTTTCGTTCTGTGTTTGTACTGTAGGTACCGCCTGTCCTGGTAAAACCTTTACTAGCCTGTTCGGATTTTTGGGATGGGTGGGTGTACGAGGATGTCTGTAAGCTAGCTGGGGTATGGAGGGAAGGGAGGCGAATATACACAAAGCAGATCTTTTCTGAAAAGTCGCTCGAGTATTTCTTTGAGAGACAGTAAGAGAGAAGAGCGAAAAAGAATAACAAGAGGGAACTCGCGAGCGTCTAGTCCTCTCACTATGTATATGAAGCCTGCCTCCCGAAAAATGCATTGTACCACTTGGGTACTCCATTGGATTCAAGCAAACTCCCTGCCCGGATACTTCTTTTTTTTTTTTTTCCCAGGCTATTATCGGAATCCCTCCTTTCGACTAGCTGTTGACAGCGCATTAACTCACCATCGGTCGCACCTCCGCTGATTTTTCCTTCTAATGCGAGCGCGAGCAGCTTCGCCTCAGCTGCCCCCGACCACTCCTTTCAAGCTTTTCCATACCCAGGGGACCTTTCCGGTTTGGTCAGTTTTTTTTTTTTTTTTTTTTTTTTCCTCGACCGCGACTTCTTTGCTTTTCTCCTCTTGTGCATGATTGGGGGAACTGGCTAATATTCGAGCTCTGGGCCCCAACCACGCCCTCGCCGAGGTCACCTCAAAAGGATCAGTCCAAAAATAAGAATTCACTAATGCCTAGTCAGGAAGTTTTCGTTGCTGGCCTCAGCTATACGCGTGGCCAACAAGGCAACCCGCAGCAAGGCTCCTCGTTCTTCCCGATGCTACCAGTCCCCAAGAGAGAGACACATATGAGACTCACGCCAAAGATATTGGCAGCACATTTCGTGTGAAAAATATATTGATTTATTCATTTTTTCACTTCCTATTTCGCTTCTCTTCTATAGGAATTTACACTAGATGGGGTTTCTATGTGCGAATACCTCCTGATGGGTGTATATTGGAGTCGGAGAAAAAGAATATTCCTCAACTTTTAAAGATTTTCCCTTCGAGGACACCCTCTCCTGTGATTTTTGACAAGCGCCATGCCTGGGTGCGAAGACCTTTCCGCTCTAGATCCCTTTGGTGGACAGGCATTTGTCGACTTGAAGACGAATTCCTATTGGTTGCCGACCGTAGAAGCCCGTCGACGGTTTGAAGAAAGAGGGGGCAGCTGTCTCAAATGACTGGTCATCGAATTTTTTGGCCAGGCGACAAATTGACAGAAGTGGTGTCGACTACCCACCCATCCGTCTCGCCGCCCTGGTACCTCTATGTACTCGATGCAAGCCAAGCCGACGCCCCTCCTTACGACTCCAAACCCATCGTAACGGTAGCGAAGAGATTTTGTCTTGAACGCCTTGAGATGGATACTCGAATTTCGCCTGAAATGGAAATATTCAGATCCTGAATTTCCAACGCGTGGTACCCGATCGGGAAAGCGTGCTAGCATCGTGGCCGCTATCGTAAAACGTTGACTCGTCCGTCAACTCTGTCAAAGGGGCACGAAGACGAAACGCTCCTGGGACAAGCCCTGCGCTTATGATTTTCACGAACCAAAACGTGTTATTCTACGAAACCATGCATCTACGATGCCGTGTTAGTTTCGTTCCATATTGGCGATTATTTCGCGACAGCTTCAAATTTGGTTTCCTTCCCCGTGAAAGATGCGTTTATCCCTCGACACCAGTTCCAAACGTGGTAGTTGTAAATCCTCCCAACCAACCCTCTCAATAATTGCTAGAATACTTCCAAAGAAGTCAAGTTGTGCTCTCCTGGAGGCACTCGTTCACCGGGATGTGACAGGCAATCTTTTGAAGACTTAGGCATACCAGCTCAAGCGGAACTCCCAAAACTCAGCAGTGACCATAGCCATGTGACTGGCAGCGATCAGGTGTCCTCGAAATTGGTGATCATTGAAAAGTTGGGACAGAATCATGATGATTCGTGCATTGAAGTCGTGACGAAAGGTTCACCACTGTGTGGCGTCCTCGTCTCCGCAAACCCCGCCATCTCGGATTCTCCGACCCAGGATCAAGAGAGAGCTGCGATGAGTTTATGCATTGACTTTCGCTCTCGCACCTCTCCAACTTATGCTTAATTGACGGCGATGCTCCCCTGCATTGTTGCATGTTGTTCAGTCGAGCTTCGGAGGAAATAACACAAGGGGTTAAGCCGAGAGTGGCGGTTTGTCTGAAAAGTGGTCGCTCATGATTGGATAAAATCCGAGATATAAGCCTCTCTTGCCGTGGCTGTGCATCAAAGTTTTTCCTCGCTGGGTTTTAATTCTGGAAGGATGCATCTTGATGTCCACTGAATGGTATGTGTTGTTGTGTTGGTTGTTGGCTGCGAAGCAATGTGTTGTCACAGGCGTCCTTCTTGGCAGGTTGTCGCTTTGGCCGCCAGAATAGCTGATGACGCGCTTTCAGATTCCAACTTGCCAGCAGAACTGGAAATATCACGACAGCATCCAGTCTTCCCTCAGCGATTCAACCTCACGTCCAACCCTGCCAAGTCAATCCATTGTCGCAATTGTCATAGAACCCGAGTCGCACCACCAAGATGACGGAATATAGCAAACTCAAGGTTACCGAGCTGAAGGAGCTGCTTTCCCAGCGAGAGTTGCCCACAACTGGAAAGAAGGAAGAGCTCATCTCGCGTCTGAATGCTGATGATGCTGCCAAAGCAGTAGAGACCGCTAATGGAGGTATCTCAACCCGAAACTCAGCTTTTTACTCTGTGTTCTTTCTCGCCATTAACTTTAACTGACTTGGGTTGTACAGCTTCTGAGCCAGCTGCAGAAACATCCACAGTAGCTCCCGCAGCGCCCACATTAGTCGATAAGGAAGTAAAGGACATTACGGCTCCCCCCGCAGCCCCCGCTGAGGCACCTATAGCTGAAGCACCCGTCCAAGGAGAGAAGAAAAAGTTCACCTTTAAACGTCTGGCTGATGAATTCGACGCCCCTACGACATCGGAAGCTCCAAGTGTCCCCAAGGTTGAGGAACCAAAGGCCGCGGAACCCGCTGAATCGTTTTCTGCTGGATTAGCTACAACGGATGCTGATTCAGAACTTGAGAAACGCAAGAAGCGAGCTGCCCGATTCGGTGTGCCAGTCAGCGATTCTATTAAACTCATGGAGCGTGCAAAACGGTTTGGCGGCGAGAATAGCGGCGAGAGTAGTTCGGGAGATAAAGCGTTAACCGCTCTTGACTCCGCTCTTGGTGAAAATAGAGGAAAGAAACGAGGCCCGGAAACTCGTATCCAAAACGAACCACCGAAGAAAAGCAAGGACAGCTCAAAACCAGCAGCTGCATCAAAGGGCGTCCTCAGTGATCCAAGCGAGAAGGCAAAGGCTGAAGCTAGAGCAAAACGTTTTGGCGGTTCCTGAGTAGATGCACTAGCTCATGAACAAGCTTACCACTGAAATGTCATATTCTCTATCACATATTTCCGGTTCTTATATGTACCACTCGCATTCGGCTCGAGCATCTATGACGGTCAAATCTAATCAATGCGCCTCTCCGTTTGTGGGAACGGGGCCCGATCATACTTTTTCCCTGGGGTTCTCGAATAACTTTTTTTATGCTAACATTTTATTCTGGGAGTTTAAGGAGGGTTAACGTTTCGCATAAATGATTGTATTATAGTCTATCAGAAATCCAGGAACAGCATCAAGGCTCCACTATTTCAACGGCCAAAATTAACATAGATTCTTTTTTTGACACGATTTGGAATCTGTTGCAAATCTACGAAGCTCGGATATTGTAAAAGGGTGCCTTCTTTTTTTTTTCTTTCTTATTCTTCTTTGACTCTCATACACCCAGTTGAGGAATTAGAGAACTATCAAGCCTAGACCTAGTGTAGACATGCACATTACTAGATTTTTATTTTATAACTAAGTTTATGGGATTAGCTAGGCGAATCGGAAAAATGTCTTGGCCGGAGAGTTTGGAATCCAGTAGCTTTCGTGTGAATCAACCAAGTCCAAGTTGGAATATGCTGTTCTACTATAGTCTTCATTTTTTTTCACGGAATTCATGATATATTGGATATCATATGGCATAGCACTGTGAATGAGGACTGTTGAAGAACATAGTCTCACAATGAGGCCACAAACACATTTGTGGCAAGTTAAATTCGAACGGAATTCACTCTTAAGCAGTTTCGGGTCGTATAAACTTGCACCTCCAATGACACGTCCGGAACGTCGCCAACCTACCAATCCCATTACCCCATTCTTGCCAAACCTCCACCCAAGCAATTCAATCCTCAAACTCTACTCTTCTAATATATAGTCTCGATGACCTCTTCGATAATTCCCAAGCTCTCATCGCAACATCGGAATGAATGGACTTGCTCCGTGCAATCGCAATCCCTTTCTTGATTCCATGATGGAGCCTAGGTGGACGGTTTAATTTAGGATATGCTAACTATTACTACAGATTTTGGGATTCATTACCCGCTACAGAACGACCCGAATGTTCCACCTGCAAGAAATGATCAAACCCAGTTGTGCGTAAATTTGCCCCGGAAATAATCTGTTCTCTAATATAATTGAATATCTAACCGTTCCGTGCTATCTAAGGTGGGTTTGGGCAGGGTTGTGGGTGAAGTTCAGGGGCGGTGGTATGACATCATGTCTTGTGGTCGTGGAAAATCCAACACGATACTGTGAGCGACGACAAGCCACCCGAGCGAGTATTGCCAGCAATTCTTCCATGGTAACATCGAGTTCGTAGTGCCCAAATTGACGGATGACTAGTCTCCTAGTTCTAGAACGTATTGGCAGCCCCACCAAGGAGACGTTCTTCTTTGCTGCCGATTTCGATTTCTAGGTTGCAATTAGGAGAGCTTCATAGGCCATTCCAATTGACGCATACACAAGTCGCTAACCACGAGACAAAGCATGTTTTAGACTACCAAAAAGACGTTGCTTTAGGGTTTATGGAAAAGCCCCTTCTCCATTATGGGAATGTTCGAAATCCCATTCCGTGAAACATGGGAAAGTCGAAAACTTCCCGACCTCAGGCCAGAAGGCAAAATGCAAAAATAGCCTGCTAGCGATCCTGATACTCTACGGAGGAAAAAAAATATCAAATGCTAAGATATATTGAGTTTCTCGGAGATTCCGGCGACTTTTCCTTCGGAAGGATAACCACGGCACTGGAACTCGCTATTGCTCTCAGCTGAGAATTGGCTAGCCAATGTGCGAAGGCAAATAAGCAGTGCAGAGAGGTTCTTATCCAACAAATGATCTTCGGGTTCAACGCAAAAACGGTAACACTGTGGCCTGAAATACCACAAATGTCAGGGCACATCAGCTTCTAAGCTTACTGTTTGGCGGATTCCGATCCTACTAAAGGTTTCACGGACTCAGAAATCTAGTTTCCTGTGGAAAGCATTACGAATCCGGCTCGTGCAACAATTTTCGGTTCCTGGGATCTCTGGATCCCGGCTCTCGGGTCTAACCCATTATTCTAGAGGTTTCGGAAACAATCGAGCTATTTCGCCACAGAAAAAGCAGGTTTGCACCGGACTACACAACCATGGCTAAGAGAATTTCGCAAAGCTCCGGCACTAAGCCAAAAACGCTAGTTGGCAGAGGCAGGGCCATCAGAGTGGTAACGTCAAATGTCGCCAAATTTTAATTGGGTTCGCTAGCCTGGAGACACGATGGCTAACGGCACATGTCTTATTTTGTCGAAAAACTTAAAGTGCAGCATCAACTGGCAAGCGACCATAAATTATTTCTCCGTAGAATGCATAATTTGGGGCGGGGCACAACCCATTCGCCTTGTCAATTTATGACTATTCCAAAGAGAAAAAAAATTATAGGTCGACATGGTTGGGATGGTTATGTCAGTTGCCACCCCAGGCAGAATGCGGATAACTGCATTGAATAGACCACGTGGAGCTGGTGTTCTTTGCGGTACAAAAGGACCATTGGGACCCCTATATGGAGCCCTAGTGATGGATATTTATTTGGAAATCCAAGGCAATTCTCGCCTCCTCGCCCTACCACATCTATTCTCTCGATCTACAGGGTTGGCATTCAGCCACCGCAGACGCCATTTTACTTAGAAGCTTATATTATCGGGCCACAATGTGGGTAGACATGCAGGGGAGGGCTACCTACCTGATGGAAATCGAGCCAGCTTAAGTCCTGAAGATTTTTCCTATGATTGGGCTAACTTAAAAGGTAGAAGTAAGGGATTCCGCACACCCACTTTTTCTGTAGTTGTGTCCTATTGCCTACCAAGGTGGCGGGCCCTCCTACTAGGAAGCCTATAAAACCTACATTCCGAACTCTTTGTGGGTCAAAATTTCACGTACCTGACGGCGCAAAAAGTTGATTGATAGTATTAAAAAAAAAAAAAAAAGAGCCGCCTCCCTCGTCATAGAGCTACGTCGCTGCATCACTCCCTTGTAGCGAGACAATTTATTGCTTCTTCTGATTAGGTAAAAGGATTTTCCGAGCCCTGAGACCTGGGGAGTTGTTATACTTAAAGGAATTCGGTATTTTGGCTTGCCCTTGTGAATGTAGACGAAGCTATAGTTCACTTGTAGGGAAAGG
>LDUD01000014.1:185426-202800 GCA_012184295.1 Dactylella cylindrospora
GAATAACTATAGTACATTATGCGTGGCGTTAAATTTCCAACATGCAAGTCTCATGTATGATATCAGCTACGGCCAAGATGTCCAACTAAACACTACATTCACCCGATAACACCAAAGGAAAAAAACAGGAGATAAAATGTTCTAGAAGACCTTTTCAGCCACCTTTGTCACCTGGCAGGCTAAATCAAGATTTTTTTTCAAGCTTGAAGCTCCTAGCTGCCAGCTTGTCAAGTTTTGGGAGGTGGGGTGGCTTCAAAAACCTGAACTCACGAGTGGTTGGATTCGGTTCGGGAACTTTCTAGGCATTGCATTGAGCCATGCCATGGCGGCCATGATTTGAAGAGAGCGAAAATGTGATAAGTGATAGCTTCATGCCAGGGTCTCCCCACCTTTTTCCCCATTCCAACGCGCCACAACGCAAAACCATTCTCCTTCCCTGTTGTAATCTCCGAAACAGGAAACGATGATCTTCACCGTATACCAACCTCGGTCAACCCGACATCATCCTGCATTTCCAAAAAAAAGGGGAGGAAAGAGGGAAAACTTTAAACCCGTCATGCCAAGGAGCTATCATATTGCATTGCATGTAGGCGAGATTCGCCACTTTTCAATACAATGACACGACTAGGCGGGATTCTCCTACAGAGAGATTGGCGGAGCGTGAGGAGCTAGAACTGCAGGTTGGCGTGACCGTTGTGTCGGAAACATACTGCCGTCAATCATCTGGAACAATACAAGAGGCGGCAATCAGTGTAGGTTGGCGAATCAGCTAAAGCCTGCGTGTGGCAAAGTAACCTTCGTTCGTAAGCCAGCCGGGCAGGACATTCAACTTTTTGAAAAAGAAACCTCCGTTCTGGCCAGTAGATTACGAATCTCCATGAGGCTGGCCTTTTCTGGCCTTTTCCTTCTCTCTGCCTCTTCCTTGCTCGTTCGAGGCGACATAATCAAAGCTATATTTTTTCCCTCTCCCCCCTTTTCACCCAAGGCTTCTTTCGACTGTATCCGTCCACTCTAGACTTTGGGTATCAAATGTTGAGAAGTTTTGGTGGCGACGGTTCGGTGATCAGTCGAATTTAGGTTTTCGGGATGCCGGATGGCTTGACTTTCACAAAATCCACCGGGAAAGTTCCAACCATCCTGGTTGTCGTAGGTTGCGTTTATCCAATAATAATAAATTTTCAAATACAATTTGACTTTTTCGAGGCGCTCGATATGCAAAATCTTTCCAATCAAAAAACAGTGCGGTCGTGTCTCAGACTATCCCCTGGCCTGTTGGACCGGATGCCGGGTCGGAGCCCTCTCTATTTCGGTGCAAAAGCATTCGGCCGATTTCCTCCATTCTTGAGACTTCCTGCCTATTCTCCTCCAATGCATCCTCAAGGTCTCTTATTTTCTGCCTAAGAGTATCATTCTCCCTCCTCAATATGTTAAAGTCGTCTGTATCGCCTTCAGCTCCGGATCCTTGCGTCCTTGTGTCCTCAGTTGATTCGACCACCGTTAACCGTTGCTGCATGTCTTCAATTGCCTTATCTCGCTCTACAATCTTTGCCCTCAAGCTTGCATCCCTCTCTCTCCATCGTTTCAGCTCCAATGTTGACAAATTCTCCATCTGACCTGCTAGCTGGACAATGTTGGAGTATTCCTTGACTCTGGAGACCAATTTCTTGTTGACTGCATCCCGCTGGTCTATCAAATCCTGGACCTGTGCCTCCGATGAGTCGAGAGCTTCTTGGAGCCGATCTCGTTCCGCTGATAGAGTGACAATTTCAGCGTCCGCCACGGTGCACTTCTTTTGGATGGCCGCGCTACGGGTTTGCTGTCGCTGAAACGCTCCTAACAACCGTTCGTGCTCCTTCTGTAGGGTTTCCAATGCTAATGTTTTTGTCGATAGCTTATGTTGAAGTTCTGCCACAAGGTCATTGTACGCCTCAATGGAAGGTGGTTGCCCTTCCGGATTGGGATGCTCGGCTTGAAGAGTGTGGAGCTCATCCTCTGCACGGCTAGGCTGCATCCCTCGGCCTGCCATTGAGCTTCCTTCACCCAAGCCACCTGTCTGAGACATTGATGCTCTTTGATCACTGTAAAACGGGGAAAACTCTGATTGGCTGCGACGTGGGAGGTTTCTTAGTAGTGGCGTTTTCTGTCGGCTGGATGCAGCTTCGATGTCGAGCTCCCAAGTTCTAAAATCTGACTCCTCTCCAGCTTGTTGATTACTCCGCGAGTGAGAGCCTAAAGCTGTTGTCGATGAAGCTGTACCAGGGACCGGACTTCTATTACTCAATGGATTATATAACTCGCTCAAGAACGGCCACTGCGGGGGGTTGGTTGTGGTTGTCGAAGATGCAGCCGAAGCCAGTCCTGCCCAGCTTGTGCTTGTGGCGGGCGATATTACACTTGGTAACGAACTGCTGTCAGCTGTTAAGACCGAGGCGATACTAAGTCTTCTGGGATACTCGCGCACTGGGAAAGACCTTAATGGAGTATCCTCATCAGTGTTCAAGCCAAAATTATCCTGTCTAGTTTCTTCGGCGCTCCCAATAGAGATTCTATAGGGTACGACGGAAAGCTTTCGCCGTTTGAGGCCTTCTTGGAAGTCCCTTTCCGGTTCAGGAGGCTGCTCCGGATAGACGGAATGGATACTTTGATGTCTACGCCGGTGTCTATCTTGTTCCGGTGCACGCCTTGTAGAAATGTTAGGGCTCGTCGAGCCAGCGGGCGGTATGGGCAGCAAGGGCTGGCCCTCGTAACCAATCTCCAACAAGTTTTGGTGTTGCGGCAAAGGCGATGTGTTGCTGCTGCTGGGGTTGTAATTGGCGTTGGCGGCTAACGTTGATATCGCTGCTGCTTCGTCTGATGATAAAATCGAATGTATGTTGCTTGGTGCTCTGCTACTGCTGCTTCTGCTGCTATTTCCTGTCGATGGTTTTGTAGTGTCCTCGGCCATCTTGAAAATCGACAAGAAAAGATCGGACGACCTCAACTTAAAAGCAAATTGACCGAACCAGAGAAGACCAAGACGTTGCTGCTAAGCTACTGATGCTGTTGTCTATCCTGCTTGCGATATTCCGAGCTGCCCGGTGGGTCACCACCATTGGGCAGCTAAGATCTTGTTGTTTTGGACAGTTGTTCCGGAACCAAGCGCGAAAGCTACAAGCTAAGCTCAAGGCGATGCATAGACACAGCTTTCGATATCCTGTCATGTCATCTGCAGTGTTGGTGCATTGCAAAATTTCGGTTCCTTTGGCCTTGTCGGTCGCACGCAGCCAGCATGCATAGTACATGAACCCTTTTTACGAAAGCGTGCCAAAGCCAGCGGGTCAAAGCGGACGCAAAATAAACGGGCCCGGCGGTGTGAGAGAGACTTCCTTGTCAACTTGAAACATGTCACCCATTATCATCATCAGCTTCAATGTCAGCAGGAACCCGTCTAAGTTTTTTTTTTTTTTTTTTTTTTTTCTTTTCTTGTTGGCTGAAAAAAATAAAATTTAAAACAACAACGAAGGAAAAATAAATAAAAAAAAAGAAAGAGAAGAGAGAAAGAGATCGCGATCGCGAAATACAGACATACAGAGGAAATAAAATATCAGACGAATGAGGCTCATTCGTTCGCGGAGAAAGCCTCTGACTCGAAAGGAGTAAGGGATTATTCACAAATTATTCACAATACAATCGCAGTCATATCTTACCTATTTTACGAGAGTCTGAGTCCGCGATCTTCTAAGTAACGACTTAGTAACCTATTATCGTTTTCTCGGCATAGCGGCAAAAAGGGAACTTTCTTCTTCGCTGGGCTGGTGGTTTTTCTTGTGTCGAAGATATCTCTCTTTTTGCCTAGAAGGAGCGAAAAGAAAAAGAAAAAGAAAGAGGTTCGTTCGTGGATTGGTGCCTGATTCAAAGCTCTCCTGTCGGCTCGTCTGGCAAAAAAGTGAGTATTGCGACGGGGAAAGAAAAAAAGTATCCGTTCGGAGTTTCTTTTCAAAGTTCGATCAGTCAGTCAACCTCGGGGTATGAGCAGCGATTAATAAGATATTTGTCCAGACAAGTGTAAATGCTGCACGTAAGGCGAATTTGACCGTCGTATTTCAATTTTATTCTCTTCCCCTGCTCTGTCTTTCTCGTTCAAGCTCTTGGGATCCACGAAAAATCTGCGTTGGCCGTTTAGTGGGCCCGGATGGAAAAAAAAAAAAGGGTGAGCGAGACATGCACACGCATAGAAAATGCGAGGGAGCTGCTGGTACTCTCTCTCTCTTTTCATATTCTCTTTCTTTCTTTCTTCAGGTTCTATTTTCCTTCGCGCGAACAAGGGTCTCGGTTTGGGAAGCATGCTGACCTTTGATACCCGGCCAATTGGTAGGTTGGAGCCAATGAATTACTTATCCATGTGTCTTGCAGGTGTCGGTAGTTAGGACTGCTTAATACGCATACAACCCAGGTCAGGACATGTATATCAGTTCAATATGGGCTATAAGATGATATAACCTGTAGATCATCGCCTTCCATTTGGGGTTCTGGGTCCTTTCCCCATCTTGATTCTTCCGCTCCCACCCTTATCGTAATCGAGGACATTGCTAGCCGGTTCACCTTGCAGAATTTCTTCACCGTTCGCCGTTTATGCTTTTTTTTCCCATAATCCATCCCACTCCCCGCTCTCGATCCCCTCTAGTAAAATTATTATAGAGATCTTGGGGAAAGGAAACCAGTCAAAGGAATTGCCCTTTCCGATTTTTTTCTTACCTTGCCCTAGTTTTATCCTTTCGCTTTATATTCCTCGTTCGGCCTGGGAATAAGTTCCGACAGATTGGACGAAATTTTGATATGTCATCATTTTGACCAGGTGATATCTGAGACAAACCTTAGGCTAAGTGTAAAAGAACATGTCAGGTCATCGATATGACCGTTGACCGGCCATAATCTCGGTTTTATTCTCTCGCTGTCTCCTTCGCTAGCCAGGTCCTTCGTGAGGGGAAGTGAATGCAGTAATTCATAGCGGACCAATATCTTCAATCCTTCGTGAGTCGGAATAAGCATTTGGCGTAACGTAATAACGAGATAGTTGCATTCTGGAGAGCTCGACGCCAAAAAAAAAAAAAAAAAGTCTTAGCAATCCCATGCTAACTACCATCCTCCCGTCTATACATGGGTCAAGTAAAGTGGGTACTGCGGATCCCACAACCTTTGTCAGGTAAAATAATCCATCATCGTCGAGCGGGGGATATGAGATAGGAAATTGAAATTTGTACCTTACAAAGCGAAAAGGGTGTGGCCGGCAGCTTGCGAGGCAGATCATATCATGAGAGAAAGGTGATGCTATCCTGGTGCCTGCTGCGGCAACTTCCATGCCCGTATCGTATAGCACGTATTAGCTATCAATATTGGGAACCTCGTACTCCAGACCCGTAAAGCTGTTTGAGGAGGATGCATGTGCAAGCGCTCATAAGCTCATAGGGCTGCTTCGTCTTACGCATGGGGGGAGAGTCAGGCGTTTGGATCGGGCTACGGGGTTCCCGAACCTGATAGTGGCTAAATTGCAATCCAGTGACTGTAATCATCATGCTTAGCTAACTTTGGTACAAGGGCCTGTAGACAGCTTCACAATTTTGCAAGTTGCGATATACACCCGTCGATGGTGCTGGGTCCGCAACACAACCGCGAAAGGAATACTTATAACAAAAAAACTACACTTACAACGCACAAACTCAAATCATGACTGAACAGCGATTCGACATATGCGAAGGCCAGCCATGATGATCTGATACTCCTGATGAGGCCATCCTCGTCATGCAGAATTTGCCAAGATATATTACTATAGACGCTAGGCTGAATATCTAAAGATAGTTATTATACAGACATTTGAAATACACGCTATGGTACAGGAAACAACAAATTCAAAGCCACAATATTCAATCTGAACAGTAGGTGCTCTTCGACCGCAACCAAGCCCCCCACCTCCATAGCGCAATAGGTACAAATATTCCTAAGAAAAGACTCACAAAGGCTAGTAGACTATTACCCCAGCCAACTCCAAGCGAGTTGTACATTTGTGGGGCAAAAAGCGGAAACCCGAACCCTGCTAGTGTTCGCACGAATGCTGCGGCACCCGTGGCACTGGCTGAATACGTCGTATAGGTGTCGACTACGAAGGCCTGTGCGCAATTGAAGTTGACTAGATGATATTCCTTGGCTGTTAGATAGACGCCACTAAGATAAGATAGCAGTAAGACGGGATGAAAAAGCCCCCCTGGCGGGGTCAAACTTACTAATAAGCCCAATTGCAAAAATGCAGGCGCCTATATTTGGTACGATCCAATGAACACGCTTTTCTGCTGCCCAGCCGTATATGAAGAGACCGATTGGTATAAGCAGCCCAGTTGGTAAGATCAGTGGAAGGCGATATTCAGGTAACGCCTTTGTAGGATCGTGCGTGAATGATTTCACAGATACGCGACGCGAAGGTGGGATAGGGTTAGGATTAACCGGTTTCCGAGGTATCCTCTGAATCAATGCGTCTGTGCTTACTGGCACATGCACCTTTTCAGAACGGGATTTACGTTGCAGGTGAGTCAATCCCCACGTGGTCGGAGAAAATATTGAGGCTGAGGGGTCAATTGTGTGCTCCTTGCAGTATGCATATATCTTGGAATCGTGCAAGACAGTGGAGGTACGTAATATCTTAGTCATTCATCCGTCAACACCATATAAGAGACGAGTCAGTTTGTACTCACCTTATCCTGCATTGGCCCAGATATCTGAAGCCCAGCAACAAAACCGATTCCAAGTGAAAGGTAATTCAAACTTGCCGTTCCTGTGTCCTGCCCGTACGATCCTTCAAACACAAGCGGAAAAGTTGCTAGCCTATTTTGCTCTGTGTGATTAGTAATCCGGACACTGAAGGAACGATTGGCTTTCGCAATTCTAAGTATCTACTTACGCTAGATACATTAAACCGTATTGATACGCCCGAAATAGCGCCATACTTTGAAGCGCAGGCTGCGTCGATAGCATTATAAATGGTCTTACCAGGCTCTTCATCAGCAGCTTTCTCATGGAATGATCAGGTCCTTGCCACTTGGTATGCAGATCTGGGTTCCCGGTTTCCTTCTTTAGCTTCACGACCTTCTTGGCAAGCAAGACAGGAGTATAAGTCTCTTTCAGGAATAATATAGCGAGGAGTTGAACGAGAGCATCAAATATCGATGTGACCCAGAAGACCCAGCGCCAGCTGACATATTGGGTGAGATATCCACCGGCAATTGGACCGATTGCTGGTCCGATGAAAGGGAAAAGACTGTAGATAGAAATAGCTGTTCCACGTTGATCGGCTCGGAACAAGTCGCTCAGGACACCGCCTCCTATCTGAGATATTGTGAGCCTCTGCGGAAGTTGAATATTTGTCATGGGTGATGGATATTCTTACGGCCTGCGGGGCACTCCCTCCAATGCCACTCAAGAAACGAAATGCCATCATCTGTTCCTTCGTTTTTGAAAAACCACAAACAGTGTTGAAAAGAAGAAATATCGCATTGGCAATTTGTAGAACCCTCACCCGACCGAATACTTCAGATAATGGCCCCCACAAAAACGGGCCAACTTCACAAATCCAATATTAGCGAACCAAAGCTAAGGTATGGGAGACAGTTCATTTGACTTACTAGCATACGCAAGGAGGAAGATCGACATAACTAGGTACAACTCCACCTCTGAATCTATTCTAAATTCATTACCTATCGTCGGCAGTGCTGGTGCGACCATCGTCGAAGCCATGGGCGAGACGAAGGTGAACAAGGAAACCAAAACCATGGATAGCCACCTTCTAATCTTTGGCCAGTTGTGGGGGTTTGCCGGATCATCTTTGCTATCCCAAGAAACCTGAGTATTACCCAATTAGCATTTAATTTTCACATTTCTTTAATGTAAAAGGGACAGACTTACTAGATTTGGGTCCGGGTTCGACTTTCTAATGCTTCTCTGCGACCTACGAGACATCCGGGAGGCTGTTCTTGAGAGAGGCCTCGAAGGTGGGTTTGAAACACTTAGACGACGTCCAGGAGTTGGCGTGCGGACGATCGAATGCCGTGTAGCACCGCGGTGAATAGAAAGGGGAGTAATAACGTCAAGACCCTCGTGTTCCTCACTCTCAACGACCGGGTCCATTCCAAAAATATCTTCATCTTCATCGCTCGAATCGGAGTCGATCTCTGCATAGGAGTAATCGATCCCATATCTCCTAATTGTGTGATCGAACTCTAAGGAAGAAGGAAGATCAAGTTCAGGGAGGACATAATCTAGGTTCTGAGGGCCTGTCTCTGCATCTGGCGATGCCCTTTTTAATTTTTTGTAAGAGAGGAAACCAAAGCTGTTCTTCATATTGGAAAAAAGTTTGAAGATCTGGATACTGGGAATTGCAAAACAGTGTGCAATGGGCGCTCCCCGGTGCGGTGCAGTGTCGGACGACACTATCTTAAAGTATCCGCAAAATTCTAGAGTCTATATTCGGGGACGACATATATCCCACAAGGCTTGTTCGACTTAGTAGGGCTGCAGCATTGTTGATCAGCCTGTAGGCAAAAATCCACTTTGAAAACTCAAATTCAAGTTATGACTGCCGCCGAAACCTGTTGCGAAGACGATGGTATCGGGGCTCTGCGCTGGCAGCCTTTCCTTCTCGAAAAACTTGGCTACGGGTTACCAGGTACCTTGGTATTCTATAGAAAGACCAAAGTTCACCACATGGCTTGGATCAACGCGTCACCTGTGGGCGAGGCATATAATCACAATACCATTTTCAATCAAAAATTCCAACAATTTGTGATTCCGAATCATGGCTACAGCCTCTTTGCCGAGTGGTTACATTGCAGGTCCCTTGACTGTGGTGCAGAGGACAGTTGAAGGAGAATGACATGACGATTGGGTCATGCAGCTGAGTTTCTCATGGGTTTGCTTGACTAGCTCTTTAAGGAAACTATTGGACGTTGGCGGGGTTTCCCCGTAATGTTCCTGAGTAGCGTCTATGGGACGATAGATAACTAACTGTATGAGGTAGAGAAAGCCTGTGGAACCTGTTTTATTTTTAACAAAGTGCAGACTTGGAAAATATCCACCGTGAGAGATATATTAAGGTTCGCTCGAGTCGAATATCGCATTTGGGATCGGCCAAGCGATCTAGAATGCTAAAACCCGCCTCCGACCCACTGATAGTCATTTGGTTAGGCTTTCCTTTGGTTCTCTTGGTCTCACGCAGCAATCATGCAGAAATGTACCGATACAGAGAGGCTTTAGATAAATGGCCTTTAGAGTTCAACTCTTGGTGTTCTTGAGCGCTCTTGAGTTTCTCTTGAATTGTCTTGAGTTGTCTTGTCGTGTTGGAAGTTTAGCCGCAGCAGGAGAACAATTGGACGACGAGCAAGGGCTTCCAAGAAGGAGCCGAACGCTTGGCTCGGCAACTTTTTCATGATATCTCGAGCGTGGGTGGGTGGGGGAATCCTGTATTCCAAACGTTGCAATCGCTGACCTGGCAGGACTATATTTGGGAATCCCAGGTACTTTGCCCACCGACATGACGACTTTTGTTTCAATTCCTGCTCCTCGAGCGATAGGCGCAAGGAGGGGTGGCTCCGCCTCTTTTCCGGAATCCTCTTTCCCCTCTTTGCACACGACACAAAAAAGTTTTAGCTAAATGAACTTGGCTTCAAAGGCGAAAAATAAACCCTGGTTCTTCTGGTACCTGCTTTTGGTACACACCCTCCATTTTTATTTTGAATTTCGCCGAAAGCAAAGTACTTAGCTTGCTTAGCTTGAGCTAGCTTAAGCTATGTTGGGAAAGAAGTCAGGCGAGCGTAGTACAAGAAAAAATACAACGCAATCCCGCCAGTTGACCGTGTTGGAGTGTTGTCGACCCAATTTTCGAACCTGCTCGAGGTCGCATCCAAAGGATCGCTGGGACCGTGCACTTGGCCAGCTAGTCCAGCCCTGCCCTTCCCCCGTTAGCCTCAATTCCCACTTTCAAACATCCTCACTTGGAATTCTAGATTACCTTCGTGCTCTATTGGTTCAAAGGCTTCTGCTGTGAATTTACCGCACTTCATGTAGCATGTAGATATAAAAGATCACCATGGATGCCCTTCCGCTCCGAGAAACATTATATAGCCGAGCTTAGGATCATCAATTACCTCTCATGAATTCTTTCCTCTAGCATTCTCTCTGATAAAGTCATTGCAAATCTCTATCCTACTATAATTTCCCTACCTTCTTAACTTTCTTTCGGATCTACTCTTTTCCTCTTAGCGTTCTTTATCTACCGTCACCACTCTCACTTGAACAGCTGTTCTAAGAATTCAAATATACCTACTACATTAAATTCTCATTTCTTTACACTTTCGTTCTTTAAAATGAAGATTCTCGTTTCCCCCTCCGGCTTCAAAGAAAGCTTGGAGCCAAATGTTGCCGCCGATTGTATCGAAACCGGTATCCACAGAGTCTTCCCTGAAGCTTCGGTTTTTAAGGCTCCTCTAGTTGACGGCGGCGAGGGATTCGTGAATGCCCTGGTCGACGCTACAGGAGGACAAATACAGGAGCTTGTGGTGATGGGGCCGGTACGCAAGCCGGTTAAATCTCACTTTGGAATCCTCGGTGGCCCGGGCCCCAAAACCGCCGTCATCGAAATGGCCGCGGCGGCCGGACTCAGGCTCGTTCCAAAGGGATACCGAAACCCAACGTTGACGACGACCTTTGGGGTCGGTCAGACAATCGCTGCCGCCCTGGAGGAAGGTATCCAGCATTTCCTCATCGGCTGTGGCGATTCTGGCACCTGTGATGGCGGGGTCGGAATGCTACAAGCCCTTGGAGCTCGGTTTTTCAACGACCAGGGACAAGATATTCCCATTGCATCGGGCGGTTTTACACTCTCCAACCTGGCATCTATGGACCTGAGCAACCTCAACCCACTTCTGCAAGGCACGACGATGAACGTCGCATGCAACTGGCACAACATACTCTGTGGTCCTGAGGGAGTCGCTAAAGTCTTCGGACCACAGAAAGGCGGCACTCCGGAAGATGTCAAACTACTCTCTTGTGCTATGGACAATGTTGCATCCGTATTCGGCAAACACCTGGGCTACGATATATCTCGACTTCCTGCATCCGGTGCCTCCGGCGGTCTAGGGGCAGGCCTAATGGTCATCGGGGCCACTCTTCGCCCTCGCTACGACCTCGTGATGGAGTTCTTAGACATAGACAGTCTCCTCTCGAACTGCGATCTCGTATTCACAGCAGAAGGCAGCATCGATTCACAAACAATAAAAGGCAAGATTCCAGCTGAAGTTGCCACGCGAGCAAAGAAGAGAGGACTCCCGGTAATCGCACTAGCAGGGACTATAGGCGATAATGCAGCTGTGAATTACGCAGCGGGAATCGATGTTTACTGTAGTATTCTACAGAGACCGTCTACTCTCGAAGAAGCGATTCTTGAAGCTGAGGCTCTGCTTACAGATAGTGCAGAGGTGGCAATGAGGATGATAATGATAGGGAGGTCTATCAAACATTGGGACCAGCTTGGCCTGGAACCTCATGTATAGCTGCATCATTTTCATCGCAATTTTTATCATTTTCTGTTTATTTCTTTAACTGTTCACGAGTCCTCGAGTTTCTTTCGCATTCATTTAACTACGCAAGTATGATACCTATCGACAAAGTTCTGTCTCTTATATTTCCGACGTTTATCCTTATTTTATCATTTAGAACATGAAATTCAGTTGCTTTTTGAAAAAAATTCCGAAGCGTAAAAATTTCCCGAAACCAAACAATAAAATCAATTCAAATTTCCCCGTTAGACCGAAGTTTTCTAAACAGTCACAATTCCGCCGTTTCCCTGCTGCACATTTCTAGTGTACCCGTAGCTTTCTGCAATGGTATAAGTGTACCCACTTGACGAATACCCGTGATTGGTCGCATATGACGAGTTGAAAGGTATGAGGTAGAAGGAACAAACGATCTGGTACCCTTCCCCGTTTCTATTTAAAGAGTAAAAGTTGAAAAAGTTGCATGCACGGTAAGTTCCAGATGAACTTGGGTGCCTAGAGTTATATCCCGTCTTCTCTTCGCATGCGATCGCGCAAATGCTTGGATCGCTCTGGGCGCACGAAAATTTATCTTGTTAGTCATAACTTTCTCATCGGAATGTAACGCGGGAAAATCGGGAGTTTTGAGATAACAAAGGGAGCGTTTGTACTTTGACTTTTGGGTTTTTTACGTACGGTTTGGATGGAGGTATATCCCATGTAGGGGTCGGGATCTCCAGGGTTCAAACGTTTGCCGTTGATGGCACCACCTAGGGTTTCGACGGTGAATCCGCTTACAGGAGGGTATGATTGGTACTTTGCGTAGCCGTTGGAGTTGTCGATTGTTATCCTGAAGCTACCCCGCCATTGACCAACATTCGTAGCCGATGAAGCAGTGGTCTTGAGACTGTAGAATGAACATTTGAAGACTGTCCCGGTGGGGTCATGTTCAATGTAGAGGTTGAAGAATCGGCTATTAATGTACCCCCCAAAATAACTCTGACGTCAGTCAATAACTCTAATAAAAAGATCAAGATAGTGTCGCGTGACTATGGGATGCAATATGATAGAAGAGCTCACCATCCTACAATAGTATTGCACTTTGCTGCACAGAGACTAGGGTCATATTGAGGAATAGTCTTATAAGTTAGATAAGACGATGCCTGCGTGGCTCCATTTAAGCCTGAAAACACCAGATAGTAGCCACTTGGAGTGATTGCCTCAGAGCTTGGCGACCTCTTCTTCAATCTTTCTGGTGTCGATTCGGTTGGCTCAGGTGTGCTTGTGATTGCAGGGTCCGCCCCTGGCGCATCCGTCGCTGTAGCTTGTGCAACAGCGTTCTCTATTATGGTAGATAGATCGACCGGTGGCCCGCTGGGAGCTGGCGAGCATGAGATAAAACGATGTTCCGGTTAGCCACGTCACATATGCACATTACGTCGTAGATCTTCTTCCTACTTGATTGAAATCAAGGTAGGAACGTTAAAATATCAAACGGGAGATTAGGGTAATCTTACCAGTGCCGTATGGGGCTCCAGTTGCCTCCGCCTCGGGGAGTTCTTGGAAAAAATCTTCTGTAAATTCTTGAGGGTTGCCAACAGGTGCAGGGGCGCTGAGCACTTGAGAACAGTGCAGAAGAAGGACGGGAAGGAATATTGTTGCCCCCTTCATTTTATCCGGATTCGAAGAGAGGAAATTTTAAAAGTTAAATTAAACAGTAGGGTCAGGCAAAATTACGATATCTCTGCAGATAATCTTTCTAGAGAATATCCGATAGCTAAAGGCTTACAGAGTATGATATCAATATTCTGTCGTGAACCCTCCGCCTTTTGTACTCCATCGTTTTCCGAATCTTGACGATTTTGCAACATTGTGAAAGAAGCATAACCAGGGTTTCCGATCCCTTACTTCGATCTGAGAGGGGCACTCTCCCCGTTCCTATGCGCGATGCGGCTGAATAAATCTCGGGAAGTAACAATACTTTCCGAAAGAGTTAAAATATAAAAAGCTGAACTGGATTGCTTTGCGCATGTCCTCCCGACGGGAGGGAAACGTGTTGCCTGATGTGGCGTTCTGTGACACCACGGGGCATATAAACGCTGATTGTCATTAGCACTGAAAGATAGGTCAGGTTATAGTCTTCAGCTGGCTTTAGGCCCTCAGGGGTATGCTGAAAAATGGTGCTAAATTCAGCCTCTTCCAGGGTTTAGATTTGTCTGCGTGCACGCTGAATGATCTTGTGTAACCAGGCCACTCGACGCCAACCACAGATTAGGATTTCGAAGTAACGCCAGTACAACCCTTGTATATATTTTACCTATTCTAATCTAGTCTATCCTAATACAGATTTCTATATTTGTGCATGTATGAATTATGCCCTGCATGACGGAGGACGGAAGATACCGAACGCAAGATAAGACCATTTCCCGATAAACGCAAATTAAACGAATGTGTAGAAGTCTGGCCAGCCATGTTTGATACCCTGCTTGTATTAATTTCAAACGATTAAACATTAAGAACGCCAGTGTTGCCTCCAACTTTTTTTTTAGTATTGAATAGGAATATTTTGGTACCACTTGCAGCCGCAACTAGTAATTGAAAACCATAAGTGAGGGATTCAAAGCGAACTGGATTCGAAATGTTAGCATTTTCGCGTGGATATCAGCTGAGAGGGTTACACTCACGGGAAGAATGATATGACCGCCAACCAACATGGCGAGAGGCAAGATGGCGGTGAACTCATTGATTCTCCAATCATCCGGGGCAAAGCATCCGAAGTATATCATGCAGATTGTCAATAGCCCCATAGTCAAGTACATCCATTTGAATGTTTTGAGGATGCGTGGAACTTCCATCCAAAAGTTCGAGTCGGTTTTCTCTTTTGAAGTTGCACCCCAAGTCATATCAATGCTAAACATGTGTGCTAGGATTGCACAGTTGATGTGGAATGACAGCCCGGAAAAGAATATCATGAACATCTTGCAGGAGCTCAGTTAGAATTGAACCTGTAGAGAGTGAACCATTCATTCGACTTACCGGCATCCACTTGAAATTTTCTATCAGGGCTCCGAACAGAGATTTTTCTCTTAGCCTATAACGGAGGACTGCTAAGCTTATGTTACCCTGTTCCCAATTTGTTAGATCCTTATATATCTATTTCTCTTAGGGTGGGATGGATACTCACCATAAGAGTGAACACAACGAATAAAGTGAGAAGGACTTTCCAACTGTCGAGATAGAAGCTATCAAAGTACCCATTGTGCCATCCAAGCAGGCAGTAATTTAGAATTCCAAATGGGACACCGATAGCGATGGCGTAGTAACTGAATATATAGCCGAGAATCGAGATTTTCGAGCATAACTGGATATCACTAGCGAGAAACTTTCTGAAAAGTATGCTAAAAGGTCCTCGCCATAGCCAGGTATGCATCGGATTGAAGACGAGTTCGTTACACCCGTAAGCGTATCTGCATTCTCTCGTTAGAAATAACCGAATTGAATCTATCTCTAGCAGGAGTATAATAGAACTCACTTCTCCCATCTCGCCAACTCGTCGTAAATAGTCAAGGAAACACCCTCTTGAAACCCTTTTAATCCATGGTATGTAGCCAACCTGACGGTGTTCCCGGCAACTTGTAGCCGTAGTGCCATATCGAAATCTTCAGATACATGAGATTCACTCCAGTAGTACTCTCGTTCCTCTGTCCGAATTGCAACACTCTGCACAGCTTGCCAGCGGAGAAATGCGTTGTGGCCGACGAACTGGTGAACCGGTTAGTGATAAAGGAGTAGGTGTAACTATAGGGTTGGTTGCACTTACCGGAGCGACCTCACCAGACCCGCAGACGAATCGGATAGCGGAATAGATCAAATTTGTGAAATACGTAATACCGTTCTCAAAGTAGTCTCCCACCACCTGCATGACTCCAGCGCTGTGCTGAACGATAGCCACCTCAGGACTCAGGAACATCTCCGCAGCGCCGTAAATAAGACAATCTGAGGGTACTCTTGTGTCACTGTCTACAATCAAGATGATTTCGCCGACTCTAATATTCCCCGTCGCCCAAGCCCTGGCATCTTCTTCGACCACCTTTTCTAGAGCCATCTTGTACAATTCTTCGAACTCTCCGTTAGAGAGATCAGCCGCACCCCCTCTCGCATTGATCAGCTCGAGTATAGCGTCTTCCGTTTTGTTGGAAATTTCAAGGCAGAAGTTCATATTGGAGGCCTTCTTGAATTTCCCGGCTCGAAAATAACCATTCACGCCATGTCCGGGTCTCGCAACCCAGCCGATATCGTTTTCACGGTAGTACTCTCTTCGCTCTTCAGCCAACGCTGGGTCGATTAACTGATATAATTTAACGCATTAGCATATTTATCACGTGTAGCGACTTTAAGGTGATTGTCAATACCTGCATCCCATCATCATTCACAAAAATGTTCGCCGTGCCTCCATGAAGTTCGTAGTGCGATACAGCTTTCTTCAAACTCTCAATGGTAGGTTTCAGGACTGCCGAAAGAGATTCCTTGTAGACAGGCATCTGGATAGTGAGATGGGGCGGGTGAAATCCCCGTCGGAAAGCCTCTTCCAGAGAAGGTAATTTCGCGGAAAAATACCGTGAGTTTGCCGTAGCAGACCGCACTGGCCCGATCATTTGTGTGAGGTTGGTGGCAATGATGATAAAGAAGAACTATTGCAGTATAAACGTAAGCTGTTGGCACTTTTTACATTAGGAGGCCGACAAGAGCTTACTAGAGCCAAACAGGCAGAGAAGGGCAGTGTGATAGCTAGTAAAAATCGAAGTTTGTCGCCATCTATTGTGCTTTCGATTATCAGTGTTCGAAGAGCGCCCCCAAATAATAGGACTGTCATCAGAGTGATAGCGATGCCAGTGAAGACCGAGCTTGTATATACTGCTGGGCGATGCCCCGGATCATCTGGCGACGCTTTCTCAAGGTCAAGATTTTCTGGCTTTGGCTCCTCAGAAATTGTAGATTCTGAGCTGCTACTGATACCCGGGAGTCTTGACCCCGAGCTATTATTTCCGGAGTAAATCGATGACCGAGAAGAGGGCAGTTTAAAGGCTGCAGACGTAGGTTGGAGTCTCCCAGTGAGATCTTGGCCCCATAGCTACTCGACTATTAGTAAAACTGCACAGCGCTTCTAAGTCCAAAGTCGCGATACTTACCTGGGACATTAGTCTAGTGTTCACTTGCTCCGCATGCTTGAGAATCGTCCTCGTATTATCATGCCACAATAGAACTGCCTTCTCATGCCGCAAAAGACACATATACTGAAGTTTCCTCACTGCCCTCTCAGATGAGTTGATCACGTCGTCTAAAGATCCAAATACCTGAACTTGCGTCCCCTCTTTAGGGAAAACAAGTTCATTATCCGCGACTGAGATTGTACGAAAAATGCACTCTGTTATTCTTGATCGCATGAGGAATGCTACCTTGACATCAAGTGTTTTCACTGCCTCTAGGAGGAGTGGATCTACTCGAGCTGGCTCGGTAGCATAATCCCCAGACTTTGTGCGGACTAGGACACATGGTAAAACGGTTGTATCGGGGACGGTCCATTGGCTTGCTTGACACCTAAGATATATGTGACTTGCAACCTAAAGATGATTTTGTTACCAATTAGCTCGATGATCTATAACGCACCTGCTCACAAGTAATACGGGGCAGTAAATTTAATACCAAGTTGGCACTCTCGATTGTTCTCCTATGTGATCGTAAACTTGAGTCGTCGGATGCCGTTCCAGACCTATATGGAGAAGAGAGAGACACGCCAGAGGAGCCTCGACTGGCGTGTAGGG
>LDUD01000014.1:202829-212937 GCA_012184295.1 Dactylella cylindrospora
GGAAGATGCCATTGCAGCTAGCAACTATACTATTCTGGAACTTGCAGGTCTTAAACAATGGGTAGAGATCTTCTTGATGGATATTGAAATATCATATTCAGAGATTTTAGAAGCGAGCCTTCTCTCAACGCCAAAATTCTTGGGCTATAATACTCAGCCTTAATAGTCCTGGCTATTATATGCCCTCCCTAGGGGAGGACGGGACCTGGGCACTAGCCGCATCAATTCACCCCGGGTCCTACGTAGGCATGCAAGTGCTAGTGATCTGGCTATCAATCGATCGATCGCATTCGCAACGACCCATGGTGGTTCGATAGGCAAGGGAATAGCCGACATGCCGGTTTTGAAGATCAAATTTACATTCTAACACCCCTAGATACAGATAACGCCGGCATGTACTATTGGCAGGCTATAAGAAGCTGCTCTAAAAAGATCTTCAAGAATTAACTACGTACGGGTTACCGCGTGGCGTCGTGGAAATATCTCAACAGGTGTTGTTGGTTAAAATATCTCACCAGGGTCCTAGGTCTTAAACAAGCACCCCCCCTTCCCCTCGCATATACCTAGGTTACCCCTCTCAATGGCAGGTTTAAAAAAAGGAAGCGTACCTGGACGTGGCGAGTGGGGGTGCTCCTGTAGCAAGATGACGGACGGCGAGAAAGTTGTTACACCTACCGCAAATGGAAGGCCTCGGTAAGGCGAATATCCGGACCTATCCCAATCGAGCTTGGAGAAAAGCCATTGGCACCGAATAGCCAATGCGGATGATGAAATAAAACAGTTCCGGAAAGACGACGGCTGAAGGCACAAGCCATGAAAACGTTGGTGGCACTACTTTGATTTAATGTTACGCTTGATCACCTTGTAGTCTTCCCGCCTAAAATTAAAAATATCGTCACTCGGGCACTATAATCGGGTGCTGTAACTCAATATAAAATTTATAATTTAGGCTCTTGAAAGGTGCTTGCCATGTCTTTCGCTTCGGAGAAAACACAAAAAGGAAAGAACGAAAAAAAAAAAAAGGATTCCATGTGTTACAACAGCCGCAATTAATTAATCCGCTGGACTTGGCTTGGAGGACCGAATAATGTGGATGAATTGATTAAGTATTTGTGGATCCTTAAAATTCCTAAGAACTCTTCATAACATTTTTATTATTATTCTCCCGTCTTTGTAGGCTTTGAGTAACTGCAAATGCATTGTTATCTGGTTCGTTCGTTAATATGCGAGAAAAACTCGTACGGTGTAGCCGAAGCTGAGAAATCAAAACCCAGAGATTGAACACATGTGCTGCATATGTCTCCTGTGTGTATCACACCATTAATATCTATCGCGTACGGAAGATATCAGAAACCACATGCCGGAAAATTTGGGTACATGTTTGGGCGCGATAGTCTGGGCACGACAACTCTTGAAATCTTTTGCTCCTCTAAACAAAGTTAAGTTCCCAACAAGGGACAGAGAATAGGATCTATGAAAAAAAAAAAAAAAAAAAAAAAAAAAAAAAAAAAAAAAAAAAAAAAAAAAAAAAAAAAAAAAAAAAAAAATTTTTTTTTTTTTTTTTTTTTTTTTTTTTTTTTTTTTTTTTTTTTTTTTTTTTTTTTTTTTTTTTTTTTTTTTTTTTTTTTTTTTTTTTTTTTTTTTTTTTTTTTTTTTTTTTTTTTTTTTTTTTTTTTTTTTTTTTTTTTTTTTTTTTTTTTTTTTTTTTTTTTTTTTTTTTTTTTTTTTTTTTTTTTTTTTTTTTTTTTTTTTTTTTTTTTTTTTTTTTTTTTTTTTTTTTTTTTTTTTTTTTTTTTTTTTTTTTTTTTTTTTTTTTTTTTTTTTTTTTTTTTTTTTTTTTTTTTTTTTTTTTTTTTTTTTTTAAAAAAAAAAAAAAAAAAAAAAAAAAAAAAAAAAAAAAAAAAAAAAAAAAAAAAAAAAAAAAAAAAAAAAAAAAAAAAAAAAAAAAAAAAAAAAAAAAAAAAAAAAAAAAAAAAAAAAAAAAAAAAAAAAAAAAAAAAAAAAAAAAAAAAAAAAAAAAAAAAAAAAAAAGACGGAGAGAGAGTGTGTGGGTGGGTGAGATTGACTACTTTCCAAGACTTCTGCCGCTCCCTTTTGTAACAAGAGAGCTACATCGCTCCGGCTGGGCCAAAGGGTTAAGCAAAGACAAGCACTCCGCATGCACCATCACCTTGCTCGGCTGGGCCCTTTAATGATTCATGGCATACAGGATACATTAAGCATGTGTGTTGGGCCTGGGCGCCATGTGTCTGGTCGTCGTGCTTCCGCTAGATTCCTCTGGTGCTCCGCCTGGCGTGCAGGAGGAGCGACCTGTCCTGCTGCTTCTTTCTCCTGTTGCTCGACTGCTGTGTAACCCTGGCCATAGCGCTAACCAAGCCTGGCCGACTCGCTTGGAAGCCCCTTGAGAGTTCCCCAAGGCAAGGGGGACCCGCAATAGCCTAACAACAGATCCAATACGGCCCACATATATCCACCTCAACAGAATAAACGAACGGAAAAAAAAAAAAAAAAAGATGAAAAAAAAGAAAAGCAAAAGATTGTTCTTTAAGTATCGATCTGCTGTTATTATTCGCCCTTCGCAAGATTCCTCGGAGAATGTTTGCTTTCTAGGCTGAAAGAAGGCTAGCGCTGGCTTTTTATTCTGCCCTGTACGGTCGTTAAATCCGTGTCTTTTCTACGCCACCAAACTGCTAGGGCTAGGACAGCCAAATATGACCCTCTCGTTATACTTTAAAGTTTTATTCTTATTCTAATTGCCTTGGGGTTTGTTGTCTTTTCCTCATCTTTCCATGCATTAGCAGCAAGCATGATAACAGGTTTCAGAAATTAATGCCCTTCAATCACCGGAGCATTCTTCGTCGAATCTAAAATAGCGCAAGGCTACGACTGCTCTAACCGATGCGGCTCTCGTACCACTGAAAGATAAAAACAAAAATTCAAGTTGATCAACTGTGCAAGGGGCTTTCTGGATCATGACAATGTATGCTTTTCCCATTGAGATCGGGATCCAAGTCACCCCATCAGCTCGCGTATCAGGGCATAATATTGGTATCTATTGAATCATAGATGTTTAATTGAACCAACAGCAGGGTAACCCTCCTGCGTTCAGCCCTTGGTTTGGGTCGGGAATGGATCTCGGTATGGATATTATTCGCGGGAGCGCGGACCTTCTGTTGCCCCAATTATACTTTTTTATATTTGTGTTTTGCCGGATCCCCGGCAGTGCATGGGAAAGAATCATGTCTCTGCTATCATGTAGATTGGGTGCACGACTGTACTGGAAGAGATATTCATGAATGTCCAGGTCCCCCTCGAGATAACAGGAACTGGTCCCGCAATTTTGCTCCGAATAAACATTATCGACGACCGATATTGCTTGTATGTTCAAAATATAGCAAGATGAATTCGTCAGTAGAATCCCACCAAGAGAAACTTAAGGGAACATTCAAGAGCTATAGATTGAGAGGAGAGTATCCCCAGCCATGGAGACAAAAAAAGCAGGTATGTAAAGCTTTTGCCTAGTGTCTGCAGCGAAGAATCGGCCAAAAAAATGCGTTCAAAAGTCCACAATTCATACACAAATACGATTTTAACACTTATTACTATCAACACCAACTAGAGTAATCACGCTAGGAACAGTAATTTTATCATATACGGTTTCTTTCTATTAGGTGCCGGAATAAGTGCCTATCTATGTTACGATGGATATCGCAAGTTCAAACGCCCTGATGTAGGTTTCTGACTCTTCTACCCATTTTGGCCTCGTGTATATTCTAACTAAGGGTCTGTGGTTTCAAAGTACTGCCTTATTCTCGACGATGGATTTGAGACTCTAGATCCAAATATTTGGCACAGAGAGGTACAGCTAGATGGGTTTGGGTACGCGATGCTCTTCGCATTTACACCTTCCTCTAAGTAGAAAAAGTCAATTAATACGCTAAACGTTATCAGAGTCGGATCGTTCGACTGGACTACTACCGACGATGCCAATTCGTATATCACTCCTAGTGGCCTCGCGATTATGCCCACCCTCACCAATCTCACGACAGGTATCACAGTCGATAAAATAGTGAATGGATACACCCTCAATCTCACACGAGACGGCTCTTGTACCAACACTCGAAACTTATCCACGTGCTTCGTCTCAAGCAACTCTACCACTGGTAGAATCATAAACCCAGTCCGAACCGCCAGACTAACCACGAAACTCTCGAGAAGTATCAAGTACGGTCGGGTTGAGGTGACGGTAAAAATGCCAAAGGGCGATTGGCTGATGCCATCCGTGAGACTGTTCCCCGTTAAAGATGTTTATGGCGACTGGCCAAGGAGTGGGTCAATCGATATCGTCCAGTCGAGGGGTAATCCGGTCGGCTATGAAGCTGGTGGTCGCGACATCGTCACCTCCACACTCCACTGGGGTAAGTTTTTTTCCCTTTCTTTTTGCCTTACTCAGAATACTAAAGGCTACTCTACGTTTGACCTGCAGGAGTCTCCCGCCTTGCCGACCGCTTCTGGAAAACAACGGGCGGCCGGAAAGTTCGTCACACAGATTTTACAAAGGGTTTCCACACCTTCGGTGTCGAGTGGTCCAAAGACTACATATTCACGTACCACAACGGCCAAACTTTTACGGTGATGTGGGTAGGGCTTAACGAACAGTCGTTTTGGGAGATGGGACAATTCGCGAACAACGGCACCTTGAGGCCAAACCCTTGGGCGATATCCCCTAACAAGCATGCTCCTTTTGACCAAGACTTCTACCTGTCTTTGAGTTTGCAGGTTGGGGCGACGAGTAAGTTTCTCGTTTTCGTGATATTTTCACGCGAGGATGATGCTAATTTATTGTTACCTTCAGATGGCTGGTTCCCGTAAGATATATATAACGCAGATTTTAAAATTTTTATAATCGTGTCTATTAACTTCCTGTTTAGGGATGCCCGCACCGGCAAGCCATGGATCGACAGAAGTTCTCGAGCTGCTGGTGACTTTTGGTCGGAAGTCAATGCATGGTACCCCACGTGGGGACAAGGCGAAGGACGGGCCATGATTGTTCGCAATGTGAAGATGTGGCAAGAAGGTAAATGCTAAAGGGGTATCCGGATTGACATAGACAGGTATATATATGCAGGGGCGGTGGAGACCAAAGGGCGCTGCATTCACTCAAATTTTGAATTCCGCTCGACATTCTCACCTTTGGGGGATATAATATCATTTGGCGACTAGCTATTCATCTATTTGCGATCTCCGGCGTTTTGGACTTCAAGTTTCGTGAGCACATAGAAATAACACCTGTTGGATATTGGTATTTGTTTTTAGAATAGGTATAGAGGGATACAAAAAAAATAAAAATCTATTTGGGCCATCGTGCACTGCGTATTTGTCGCCAGTGACCTATTTCACAGCATGTTTACGAAGCATATGCGTATATAGATTCCACTGCAATGATGTAGCGCATACGTATACGCAGTCCTTTAGCTAATTAGGCCTAGAAACCTCCCAATGTATCAGGTTACACAAAGAACCCCCCCATTTTACGCACCAGTATACGCAAAACATACACCTAGCTAGACTAATCGGGGAATTTAACACCCACACACACACGCACGCACACATGTGCGATCCCACGAAAAATCCCACGATTTATTTTCCTGTCTGAGGGGTCCATCAACCAAGGAAATCCTGGTTGAGTTTTCCCCTGTCTGCTTGGGTCGCGGTCGGTAGACCTCGTGGACCAAAAAAAAAATTACATTCGTGCATCGGTGACGTGCGTAAGTAACGTACGCTAACGTTATGTTACAGTGTCGCATGGCCCTGCAGCTCTTTATTAACTTCCATAAATGAGGAGTATCTAAATTTTCTAACAGAAAATCAGGTCTTCGTTCGATATTCGCCAAGGGCCAAGGCGATGAAGGTTTTACATTTTTAGGTCTAGTCGATACTGAAAGCAGTTTAGTTGAGATCGGTAGCGGCCGACTCAAAGGCCGACTTCTGTGAGGTCAATATATGAGGACGGGCGTTTCGGGAGCAATATATATCGCCCGATGATTGTTTACGCTTCATTCTTGCAAGAATTTTGAGGCGGGAAATGTAAGTATTTAACGGGATGGGCCAACCTGTGTATATTCCGTCCGATATTTTCTTCATGCAAGATCTTTTCCCACAGGTGAAAGAATAAACTTTGACTCGACTCTCTACAGTCTTGAGCAGATGTTGTAGATTGAGCCCAACAACGCAAAATTATATACGCCACCGTCTTCGAAATTATCTAGATCTATCTTTCACGTTACGTCTCTACGTCTCATATTTGCCTTGTACACCTTCACACATGCCCGGCCCACGTCCAATACTAATCGCGGGCGCCGGCCCGACGGGCCTCATGGCCGCCCTCTGGCTCAACCGACTGGGTGCACCATTTCGAATAGTCGACAAGCACGCCTACGCCTCCGACACCAGTCGCGCTGCCGTCGTTCAAGCCCGCAGCTTAGAATTCTATCGCATGCTCGGCCTCTCCGATCGCGCCCTATCCGAAGGCCACGTCGCCAAGCACCTCGCCTTCTTCCAAAACCAAAAACAGGTGGTGAAGAGAACCTACGGCGACATCGGGAAGGGGAAGTCAAAGTTCCCGTTCGTCTTGATGTTCCCGCAGGATTTGAATGAAAAGATGATGATAACGGAGTTGACGGGGAAAGGGGTGAATATTGAAAGAGAAATCGAGGTTACCAAGATTCTGCAGGATCCTAAGAAGGACTTTGTCGATGTCAAGCTGAAGCGAAAGGATGGTGTGGAGGAAACATTCGAAGCATCTTATGTTCTCGGCTGCGATGGCGGACACTCAACCGTCAAGGAAACCTCAAACATAACGTCCACAGGAGGGACGTACTCCCAGAGGTTCTTCGTAGCAGATGTGGAGGGAGAGGTTCAAGTGGGGCTGGACAACGTGAACATCTGCTTCAACGCTGCCGATTTCTGCCTGCTTTTCGGGATGCCGAACGGACGTATCAGACTAGCAGGTTGGGCCCCGAATGAGGCCGTTGGAGAGGAATTCACATTTAAAGACGTTGAGGAATCAGTGAAGATCAACACGGGCACGAAAGTTAAAAAGGTGCATTGGTTTTCAACCTACAAAGTTCGCCACGGAGTCGCGGATTCATTCCGAGACGGTAGAATATTCCTCTGCGGAGACGCCGCCCATGTTCATAGCCCGGTTGGCGGGCAAGGCATGAACACCGGACTGGGAGATGCCGTCAATATCTCATGGAAGTTAGCCGCCGTCCTCGCCGGCAAGATTTCGCCCGCTGCTTTAGACACCTACGAACCAGAACGTCGGCCATTCGCTATGACGCTAGTCAGCACCACCGATCGAGCATTCGGATTCGCCACCGCCAGAAGTTGGCTTGGACGAACATACCGAACCATAATGCTTGGCTACGTCACACCTCTGGCCTTCAACCTCGGACTCCTCGACAACAGGATCTTTGAAACAATCTCACAGATCAGGATAGGATACAGAGGACAAGGAATGAGCGATAAGAAGATCGTATCCACTCTCCACCCGGGAGACAGATTGCCATGGGTAGAATTTGAAGACGGGACGGATAACTTTGAGCCCTTGAACGCCATGAATTGGCAGATTCACGTTTACGGCACCACGGATGCGGCTTTGAAGAGTTGGGCGGGCGAAAAGCAGATCGCGGTTCACGAGTTCCCGTTCAACGGAGATGTACAAGCAAAGCTGATACCGCAGAATGCTGCTATTTTGATTCGCCCGGATGGGCACATCGGATGTTTAGCTGCTGGGAGCTCGGAAAAGGACGTTGCTGAGTTGCAAGCTTATCTCGACAAGTGGGGTATTGTATCGCTCTAACTTGAAATGCCTATGCTACGGTACCTCAACTACCCTTTACTGCCCATCGCGTGTTTTCCATTGTCACAATAGTTCTAGCTTCATTTGCTGTATTTAGGTTAGGTGTTAGTTACAGAGTTGAGAATATGGTCTATAGCAATTTGCTACATGGAGGTCGGGCACCATCCTAGTAGGTGGGTAGTGGCCACGTACTTTCACCAATATGAGAGGCCGCCCAAGAAATCGAGAAGTTGGTACAAATGGGTTCATTGGATATAAGTGTAGTCAGTCAGTCCTGCTTCAATGTCTTCAAGGCACAAAGGAGAATCTTCAAAGGAAAAAAAAAAAAAAAGAAAAAAAAAAGCTGAAGTGTGAAAGGAAAAAAAACAAAGGTGAAAAAGAAAAAAGGGTCTTCCAAATAGGGCCTCCCGAATTGTTCATGCTCTGAATGTAGCAATATGGTCAGAGATCTCCCCGGGGCGGTCGTCCAGTTGCTCGACCGGACGAGTGATAACATCCTTGAGGGCTTTGTCAAAGTTTTTGATGACATCTCGAGCATCATGGCAAATTCTACTGGCAATACCAGCTTTGGCATTATTGACCGGCATTGCTCGGTCTTCCTCCTGATTCTCTTCAGAATTCTCTATCTCTGGCTCTAGAATAGAGAGGGGATGAAGCATTTTTTCCCAAATTTCAATTTTATTTTTGGCGTACAGGATTAGCATTTTGAGATGATTGATGTCGTCACCGTCCCTTCGCATGCAGTTTTTAGCTTGAGTTGCCCAAGTATTGGCCCTGCGGATCTCCTCTATCTGGCGGTGGTTCTCAAAGTTGCGGTTGAAGAGCTGAGCCTCGAGGTGTTGATTGTGCTTTTTGAGATATTCGACAAAAAGTGGATTTTGTGGGACTGCAGGAGAAGAGTTTTCTCTTTGAAATATAGAATTATAGGCCGCTGTCAGAAACTGAGGTAGTAAGATACTAGAAGGAGCAAACTTACGGGATAGCGCTCATTGCCGGAGAGCTAATGTGATTTGTTTGCACTTGATTCTGAATGTGAGGCAAGGAGACCCGATGGCGGACCTCAACGCTCCCATGGCCAGTTTGGAATTGGGTTCGCTGAGGCAAGAGAGCGCGAGGGGGAGGAAGAGGAGCTTGAAGCTCAGTAGCATAGTCAATGGTTGGGCGAAATCTTTTTGTCGTCTTAACCGGGGAGTTGTCAATATCCTTGCGTTTCGTAGGCTGGAGTATAGAAGGCTCAAAAGAGGGATTCCCCGTTTCTCCAATAGGGCTTTCCAGGTTTGGCTCCGTAGGCTCAATGTTATCAATGTTGTATTGGACAAGCCCAGGGGGAACCTGAGGTCGATTCTGGTCTAAGGCCCCTGACCCGCAGCTTAGTGCTAGCAGAGCTGGGTCGACTGGAGGAGTCTCCGCATGAAATGGTTGGAGAGAGCTAAGGGGCTTGCTAATACTACGGGTATTAGTTGAATTCTCTAGCCCTAGAGCTGCTTGGGCTAGCTTTTGTGGGTCACCTCCCCGGACAGCGCAGCCCTTTATTGAAGTGACTACGGTATCTGAAGGGGTTTTGTTGATTAGCGGTCGGTCTGCTAGCGCTAGTTTCCCCTTTGGAAGCACGTTGGACTGCTTTTTTGGAGGTGTAGCAGGGATATTTTCATCCTCAGACTGCCATTCATCGTCAGATTCAGGCTGTTGAGAATGGCGCCCACGTGCCAATGATGGACTGGCAGCTTCAATAGTGCTGATGTCTATTGAGCTGATGCTTTGGTTCGCCTTGGTAGAGACTCGGCGAGTTATTAGGGCTCGAGACGACATAGTTATAGAGGCAATAGAATATGGATGAAGAAAAAGTATATATTTAACTGTAATCACTTTGAAGTTGGATGGAAGCGACCAGGCGGATATTTTAATGAAAACCGGGAAGGTATATAATCGTGATGAAGATGCGGTATGTAATAAGGCAGGTCACGAGATATGAATGGGCGACACGCGGGATGGTATAGGAAAGGGAGGTTGAGCGAGGACGGTCTGAGCGGGTGAGACGTCTCACAGGTTGCAATTCTTTCTAACTTGAAATATATTCCTAACCGGGGGAATCTACATTAATTTATATAGTGAGGAATACTCATGGCTGTTCTAAACTGCAAAGACAAATCCTTAATTATGCCAAATTTGGGCATACTTTTCATTAATTATTTGATAAGGGCGTATATCTGCCGTAAATTATAGCATATATATATATATATATAT
>LDUD01000088.1:4080-30490 GCA_012184295.1 Dactylella cylindrospora
CTTCATGATGATGTTCCTGGGTTGCTGGTTTATGCCGTATTCCCATGAAATCGAAAGAAAGAAGGAAGTTTTGGACCCTTTGCTTGACGGTGCGCAGGCTTCTCTGCTGTCTAGCCATTTCCGTGGCCGCAGTACCGTGCCAATTATCAGAGCGTATTGCATGGTTGTTATCGCAAAACAATGTGATGCCATTTCGCATGACGACTCAAATGTTGTATCCGTCAGTATGGCATTAATCACTCAAATGGCGATTCTTGGGTAAGCTAGTCCGTTGTGTTTGATTCTGCTACAATCTGTTTAACACCATCTAGGGGTATACACCGCGACCCTGAGCACTTTAAAGGAATGCCAGCGTTAGAAAAGTTCCTTCGCCGCAGGATTTGGAATACGGTTCTGTATATGAACTTTCAGAACAGCATGGACGGCGGGATGCCGTTCCTAATCAGCCAAGAAGTTTACGATTGCCCCCCGCCACCAAACGAGAACGAGAACGACATCTTCGCCGACATAGCGAAAGTTCAACCTCCGACGGTGGTAACTGACACAACGCACCAGATAATACTAAAGAGCATCCTCAACATTGGTGCAGAGATCATTACACCAATGAATAACGCCTCTGATGAGATCTTACCATACGGTGTTGTAATGAAGTATGACTACCGCCTTACCCGTATCCTGGAGGAGCTACCACGCACATTGTCTCCAGACCGATATACAGGCTCCCGCCTTGACTATCGTTCCCGACTAGCAACCCAGAAACAAATGATTGAATGCTTCGCAAGGGCTATCCTCGTAGTCTTACACCGGCCCTATGCTCAAGGCCCAGACAGCAAGGAGCATTACCCAAATAGCTATCATACCGCTATCAAACAAGCTACACAATTTATTACCACTCGGAAACATCTTTTCAGTGACAACACGGTCAACTCCCCGAACGGGATTTGGTTAGCCGAAATGTTCAAAGAAACCTTCACGACTTGCTATCTTCTATGCTACGCGGATATTCGAAGAAGAGATGATCTTGAGTATCTCAATGATGGGTTAGGCGGCCTTTCAGATGACGCTTATAAAGGTGTCATGGACAGTCAGACAATGGGCGAACAGGAATCAACCATATCAGAACATCACTACCAACTCTACATTGCGTCGTCCTTGAAATTTCCCTCCATTCATGCCCCCAAAGAAGGGAAGAATATCGTATACTCAGAGCAGTATATAGCGGACCTCAAGGACAAGGTTAGCGAAGCTATTCGGAGAGTCCGGGCAGGCCTAGGTTTGCCGCCACTCGAGGAACACATACAGACAACAGACGAGCCAGCAACCACCAGACCCGAAGGTTCGCCTGTAATACCCCGTCAGCCAGAGACTATAGCCAGCGGCTCAACACCTATAATGACACCAGACTACGCCTCAAGCGGTGCTCGTAACGTCGACGGCCTTGAGGGATTCGACGGTCAGCCATTTCAAACAGAGGATTACGGCAATATGCAAAAAGAACTCTTTGTAAGTGCATTCACCTGATGCCTTCTGAGAGGTAGGATTCATGCTAACATGAACTCGCTGCAGGACACATTGATGAATGACCCGAACTTGATGTTTGACGAATTCTTTACCTCTTTTGTCTTTGGCGGTTTCGGGTAATATCGCATAGAAACCTAATCTAGTTTTTGTAGCATTCATCGCCCTCAAAGAGAGTTTTCATTGACGAAACCTTTCTAGATGGTACCATTCTGTATTATTCCGCACCGCCTCATCTCCACTTGGAATTATTCCGATTTTTAAAGTGTTAGACATTATATATATATATATATATATCCGAGGCGTCCCATGAGGCGAGGATACACGGGTAGAATATAAGACCGCTGCATGACCATATTATATAAATACATTTTCTTGGTGTTTGGTTTTTTTATTGATTTGACTCTATTGAGATGTTGAGAATTTGTTGGCTAGACATCCGAGCCTCCCAAGTCGCGTTGTAGGTCTCTCGCGTTGGTGTTTAGGTAAGTACTTACTTAGGTACTTAGATAGTTACGCGTTCCATAACTTCTGGAGTGGAAGATAAAGTAAAGATTGGCTAAATAATATATCTATCTGAACGAGGCTTGGAAGGCAATATCCTCAGGAAGCCTTCAACCAGGCTGGTGGAAAGACTTTTTTCCTTTGCAGCTTTGAAGGAGTTCCTAGCCGATTCTCGCATAGCATAACAACGGACCGAGCAACCTGGTCGGCAACTTTCGTTTCGACGGAATCAGTTAGCTTTCTCTCCCTAGTCTAGCTCAAATCGAATTCTAATCGCCTCCAGATTTCCCACATGCATAAGCGGCAGGAACTACTTGTTGTGGGTTCGGGTGGGGCCCGTCCTTTTGTAATGACAGCTTTCCTAGTGGTCGGAAACCTTTGGCCAGACCGGATCGAAGCTGGAACCTTACGTCAGAAGGAGAAGAAAAAAATGGTGCAGCCGGCAACTTTGCGGCAAAGGTTCAGGAGGGATATCGGCGGATTCCTTGCATTTTGTGGAGAATGGCATTACTCGCGCACCCCGGCCAGATGCTCGCACTTGAGCTTGTGCATTGACCGCAGAAAAACAGAGCTACTCAAGCAAAGAGAGTACTTACTGACTTAGATTTGCATAAATACTTCCATTGAACGCCGTGGCCGATTTCTCAGCTTTTTCCGCACCCATGCGTTTCTAGACTCTTCATTTTACCGGTTCTCAACGGTTTGAATTACTAACCCAAGCTTCTGATTGAGTTTTTCCACAGGCTGTTGTTCTCTTTAGGTTGAATTTGGACCCACTGCTCCGAAAAAAGCACGAGATCCAAAGTCTGCTTGCGTAGGTACAGCGCACTGAGTCGCGAACGTTGCATCTCATCACGCGGCAGACCTCCCATAGATCCATTGACGTCGGTGTTACCCCGCTTTTTAAGTTTCTGACGACTGCATTCCTCTGGGATTTTTTTAGGCCGTTTTCGCACAATTGAGTTTGGGCGAAAAAGACTAACAGGGCTAGGCATATCTCGATCTCGACGGGTCCGTGCAATAGTTGATTGGTGAGCTTCTCTGCCGTCATTTTGTGTACCAAATTCGGTGACCAGACCAGCCAGAAGATACAAAATCCTAACCACCCAACTGCCAACGTTAATAACACCCAGTATAACAATAGATCCCCCCGGGCGGCTGTACTCTCCTAGCTTCGAGGTGAATGACTCGCGTGGATTAATTTCTCTCGCTAGCAAGTTTTCCGTATCTGATATAATATATCCAGCTCTTGTGAAACATTATCCTTCTCGCTATTGTCGCCTTTGTTGACTCGTGAGCGCATAAGTACTGGTTTGTGTACCCCCTCGAGACCCAAGTCCCCAGGCTCATTCCGCCGGCTGCAAGCACACGTACTCCCCCGCTTCAAGAACCATATCCACTACCCTCCTCCTCTCTGCACCTGGCTCGTTGGCAGCTACCCCTCCCACTCATTACTATTCCCATTCCCTTTAGAGGAATTGGTAAAGTTGCAATCAGGGTTGGCCAGGCCACCACCACTCGAATTGCAGGTTTTTTGACGGTGACCCATGTACCGGTACCTTTTGCAGCTTTAACCTGCACTTGTCTGCCTGCCTCGGACCTGCACTGCTTATAGCTTCCCTGGCTTGCCGCAGCCGTGTTCTAGTCCGAATTGCCTCTTCGCTGCTTTAGTTCATGGAGAGAACCAGTGTCTAATTCCTAGTCAAACTAACATCATCAATGAAAAGTCGTATATATACCTCCACCCGCGGACTGCTCTCCCCCAACCGTAACTTAATTTTCTCCTCCAACAACTTCCTTCTCCTCCATTCCAATATTCGCTGCTGGAACCCTACCGTCCAAATAAGAACTCTCACAATGTCCAACAAGTTTTCAGGATATCAGAACTCCCAAGCAAGGGACTATGTCGCGGACAGAGATACCAAGTCCCAAGAAACCCTTTACACCACAAGCAATGGCGCCCCACACCCACATCCATATGCCTCTCAGAGGGCCGGAGAGAATGGTCCCCTGTTGCTCCAAGACTTCCATCTAATCGACTTACTCTCTCACTTTGATCGGTAAGTAACACCTTTAAAATAAACCCTCCAAGCTTGCCAACGCTTAACACTGGTTCCACCGTTTAGAGAACGTGTCCCGGAACGTGTCGTCCACGCTAAAGGATCTGGAGCCCACGGATATTTCGAATGTACCAACCCTATCCCCGAGCTTACCTCTGCCAACCTTTTCTCCGAGAAGGGCAAACAATGCCCTCTATCTATCCGTTTCTCAACTGTCGGTGGTGAATCTGGTTCCCATGATTGTGCCCGAGACCCCCGTGGTTTTGCCATCAAGTTTAGGTACGTTGTCTGAAAAGCTACAACCGACTACAGTCGCTGATTGCTAACATGATACCCAATACATAGAACTGTGAGTCACCTAGTATCTCAGCCCTTATATCTATCATTAACCAAATATAGGACGAAGGAAATTGGGACCTCGTCGGTAACAATACACCTGTGTTCTTTCTCCGAGACCCGGCGAAGTTCCCTCACTTTATCCACACCCAGAAGAGACACCCAGCAACCAATCTTGGTGGTGGGGATGATTCCACCATGTTCTGGGATTATCTCAGTCAAAACCCAGAGGCAGTCCATCAAGTCATGATTCTATTCGTATGTTTTATCTCTTCCACGCCCGAGTCCAACGAAGTACGGGCCTGCTAACACTATAAATTACTAATAAAGGGCGATGTAAGTTCAAAAAAAAATTCAGCTTTCGAGCTTAGTTTGATCTCTCTGATAGCTAACCGAGTTTGCTTCCGTGAAGCGTGGTATTCCAAATGGATACAGGTAAGCCCACTAAGCTCTGACTTGCGTTGGAATTGCCGCTCACCCAAAATCTAGACATATGAACGGATACAGTGGCCACACATTGAAACTCATCAATAAAAATGGCGAGTGGGTCTACACACAAATACACTGGAAGACCAATCAGGGTATCAAATGGATCCCTGCAGAGGAAGCCAATAACTTTTCGCCGGATCATTCGCAAAAGGATTTGTACTATTCCATTGAGAAGGGCGACTTCCCCAGTTGGACCCTCTATATCCAGACAATGACACCCAAGGAGGCCGAGGAACTCTGGGAAAAACAAAAGATCAACGTCTTCGACCTTACTCACGTCTGGCCGCAAAAGCAGTTCCCATTGCGCGAGGTGGGAGCGAGCCCAATCTACCACGTCGCAAACTAGTGCTAATTAAACTCGCGTTTAGGTCGGCCGAATCGTCCTCAACGAGAATGCGAAGAACTACTTTGCCGAAATTGAGCAAATCGCTTTCAGTCCATCCCACTTAGTTCCCGGTATTGAAGCTTCCGCGGATCCAGTTCTTCAATCACGTCTCTTCTCATATCCAGACACGCATGTATGTTCTACCAAAGAATTTTCTCGACTATTCACTTTATAGGATGCTAATTTGAATAAACAGAGACACCGCATTGTATGCTTACAGGCCTTGATCCCACCAGATCCCAACTACCAATGAGCCTTTTGCTAACCACAAGAATAGGGTACAAACTACCAGCAACTACCTGTGAACGCACCTAGGTGCCCTTTCCACCTTGGCAACTTCCAGAGAGCTGGCGCCATGGCTTATTACAACCAAGGCGGCCGCGCCAATTATCTCTCCTCAATTGAGCCGATCCAGTTCAAACCTCCAGCCGTTGATATCGATAAGACTCATGGCCACTTTATTGGCAACGCGATCAATTTCCTATCTGAAATCCGACCAGAAGACTTTAACGCACCCAGGGCTCTCTGGGAAAGAGTTTTTGACGAAGGCGCTAGAGAGAGGATCATTAAGAACCTTGCAGGACACATGGCCAACTGTCATCACGAGGAGGCTGTGAAACGTATGATTGCCATTTTCCGCGAGGTTAGCCCAGATATGGGTGCGCGCCTAGAGAAGGCCACAGGTGTTCAGGGCTACCCGGGTATTGCCGGCTTGAGATTTAATGGAACTCACAATGGCATGGCACAGAGCCCTGATCTCCGAGTTGCAAACAATACACCCTCCGAGAAATTTGGCCACCCAACAAACAATAATGGTGCCCCCAGATATGGCACACACAAGGAAGATACTAAACAAATCGATGGTAAGCTTTGATATATTGCGCATTTTACCTGTAAATTGGGGACTGCCTTCTCCGATGACCCTGAATGTGACAAAGTCGTATTTTTCCCCCCTGCTTTTAGCCTTTTTGCCTTTTTTTGTGTTCCGATTGTTTTGACTAGTCTCTTATGTTTTCATTGTTTTGAATCGTTTAGGTATCAGATCTAACCTTTGAACAACCGCCAAATTGATGAACGGTGGCCCATTTTCTTATTTCAAAAATTCGACATCTTGCAAGGTGATAGTTGTCAACGTCACGCGCGCATCTTTCTCAGATTGTCGAAACTACATCCTTATCCTTTCGCGTGCAGACCTATCTCATATATGCTTTTACTTTCTGCAAGATGTCTATTATCTTTTCACCCCTAGAGTAAATGGTTAACCATGAGGAGTGAGGCGAATCTGCAAGTAATGGGCCTGTACGTAGTTCAAAATCAGAAATTATCATTTTATAGAAGATGATATCAGCTTGTAAATTCTACAATTATTAAAGGACTTTGTAAGCACATATTTTAAGTGTCTATAGCTCTGCTGCTTCGATCAAGCTCCCTCAAAACACACATATGCCTTGCTGTTGTGGCCGGGTGCCAATAACACAAACCCTCAAAGCAAAATCCATGTTACAACACCCGCAAAGACGGCTATTGCGGCATCGCCAGAGAGGTAGTGTGTGTGAACATGATATCTCAATTCATATGAGATTCGGGGGGAAATCAGCTGGGAGGCCTGCGTTACCGCGTTTGGACTAACCATAAAACATTCTGATTTCAAAGTTGTCCTGGTATCCCTTACCCACCGTCCGTCCCCTCACGCCGGGTGAACATTGCCTCGTTTGAATTTCGGGTCCAATACAGCAACCAGGAGACGAGGTGTTTGCGGGCGGATAAGCCACCCGAAATGCCCCGCGACGAGGCCTCGCCAGCTTGGAATATTCGGCTACGGACTCGATTGTTGCATGATTCTCCATGATTACCCCACTAAACTCCGAGGCCACGAGCAGTCCGGGGAATCCAACTCGGCTATTACTATCGCCAGGATTCCATTCGCAGACCGTTTATAGAGAGCTTCGACTCGATATCCAATCATGAATAGGCCGTGCACCACCCGGAGCTGCATGCAGTCGCAGGCAGTTATAAACTCAACGCTGCTTGGGCGATGCGCCAGAAACTGGCTCATCACCACGCAACACCCGTGAACTCTACCAACGACTGCAAGTATTGTCGCTTCTTATTCTTCATCTTCTGTTTTTTTCTTGCTCTTGCCCTCCAAATTATTTGATAGGTTGTTCCGCGGCTGCAATACAAGTTCCTTAAGGTCAAGATGCCAGCAAACGGTACCAATGGTGTGAGTAAAGATTGGCGCAGCAAGAATAAGACCATCCAAATTCTAGGAGACGCGGAGAAAGGTGGATATGGAGTCATTGCCGCTATTGTGTATGTACTCGACCGGAGTCCTTGGTCAGGAGCTAGAACTAACCTTTAGAAACAGCTATAATATTGAGCAAATCATCGGAATGGTCAAGGCCGCCGAAGCGAAACGCTCCCCTCTCATAATTCAAGTATTCCCCTGGGCGATCACATTCTCAAATGGTCTACTGGTGCACGCCGCCACACAAGCTGCAAAAACCGCTACCGTCCCAATCGCCATTCACCTTGACCACGCACAGGACGAGGATATGATCCGTCTCGCGGCCGATACTCTTCCCTTCGATAGCATCATGGTGGATATGTCTCACTACGAAAAAGAGGAGAATCTGCAGAAGACTAAAGAGCTCGTGGCATACTGCCACGCCAGAGGTATATCTACAGAGGCGGAACCTGGGAGAATCGAAGGCGGCGAGGATGGTATCGCCGATACAGCGGACTTGGAAGGTCTCCTAACAACGGCAGAAGATATCGAGGATTTCCTAGCTACCGGTGTTGACTTTCTGGCTCCGAGTTTTGGGAACGTACACGGGGAGTATGGAAAGAGAGGCCCTCAACTAGACTACGCAAGGTGGGCCAGATCTAGCTAGGAGCTGTCGTCGAATAACCCCGTGCTAACTGAGTATTATTTAGATTGGACGATATTCGCACCACCATCAACGGACGAGTCAGGATAGTTCTTCACGGTACCAATGATTTCCCAGAGGATATAATGAAGCGGTGCATCACCCAAGGTGTCTCAAAGGTCAATGTTAACAAGCTGGTCCTGGACGACTACCTTGTTCACCTGCAGGAGAACGCGAGCAAGATCACTCTTACAAAGTTGATGGAAGAAGGTGTCGAACATGTTGTCAAGCTGATGGAGTGGCAAATGGATGTTTGTGGGTCCACGGGCAAAGCCTAAGAGGGGGTGGGGGGCAGTCCACAAGCTGGGGTAGGCCAGTGATAATTTGTAATATAGTGGAGCGAAGCATATGGTTCAGTCATCAATATATGCAACGGTTGAACGCGAGTGGGTAATCCGAACAGCGATTTCCTGATAGACCTGTTCACGGCTACACTACCGATAAGCCACAGGCAGGCTATAAGAAACAGGTTTTTCTTGCTTGGAGATGCTGTGTTAAATGTCGCACTTTGTAGTGGAAGGATGAGGGAGCTCTGCACGTGCACGTGAGGTCTCCGTGTGCACAATCACCAAGTTGTGCTGCAGGTAAAATCCCTCAGCCGCGTAAGTCATATCTTCAAACTACAACTAACTAAGCTAAGGAACGATACACATTACAAATTAAACTGTTACAAAAAACTCTATATGTTTTGTGGGTGATGTGGTGTCTACAAAATTACTCAAGGGGAAGACTTGATATGATTTATCAGACTTATTTACAGCCACCCGCCTAGTTCCATATTTTGTTGCTGACCACAATTTTTCCGACTAAACATCGGTAAGACTAAGCGGACCCAAAAAAAAAAAAAAGAAAGAAAGATTATACGGCTGCAGGATGACGGCAGTGGCATTTTGAGAATTTCCAGGCAGCAGTTAACGCTCTTCCGACCGTACCAAACAGATATTAGTTTCCGGAAAACCCGTTTCATATAATCTGCACCACAACTCTTTTTTTTTTTTTTTTTTTTTTTTTTCTTGAGAGGGAACATTAGTGGCAAGGATGGCTCGAAGTGTCCCGCAAGCGAAGGGAGAGCAGCCAGGAAAGCCCCTGGAACGGTAGCCATCAGGCTGCCCAGCTAGCTGCCTGAGAGGGCTTGCGAAACGCACAGTTTCTGCAGGCGAGGTAATCAAGACAATCCCAACTCGAAGAAGAAGGACTGGGCTACATCTTAAGTACTTGTCACGCTTTTCTTTAAAAATTCACAGGTTTGAGGGCTTCGAGAGATAAGAAAAGGGTTAGTCGTCTAGCGAACTTTGGTGACGCCAGTCCAGCGGCATGGCGGACATCTGGCAGCTTGCCTTTCAGCCCCAGCCAGCTTGTAAAACCGCAAATGCCACATAAGATTTACATCTTCGGAAATAATACAAAACTAGACATCGGGATAAGATTACCGCATTTGACATTCTAGAAAAGTCGATCGACATCGCTTGAATGGAGGGGCCGCCCAAGCGTGGAATATTTCTGGTGTTTGGAGCTGAGGTAGCCGGGAGAGATGAAAAGGACAAAAAAGAGAGAATGGAAAGGCTTGTCCGCGATAAGACGTCGTCGGATGAGTAGGCATGCAGGGTGGTTAGTTAGGCAGGCCAGCTGCAGAAACTTTCTCATGTGCGGGTTCCAGCCAGCCTAGATATAATTCGGCGGACATATCGCATTCCCCCTCAAACCCCGATAGGGCCTTGGAACGACGGGGAAATCTTGCATTCTGTGGGCGCATCCTATAAATAATAATAATAATAATAATAATACGTGATATTTATCGCTCTACATACGAGAAACTTCAAATTACAGTCTTTTTCTACCCGTAAGCACATCTGCAAGAGGATGCAGGCATCTTTGGACCTATCCCCGCGCTGGTACCCGGTTTGGGTGTAGCATCTATTCTCCAGGGTGTACGAGTATATATCTCTAGCTTCAGAACTATCCGGTTGGTTGTCCGTTTCCAAACTCGTTTCCGATAACAAGCAGCAGCAGGAGCAGTAGCAAAACTTGTCAGCCACACGAGAGAAGCGTCGTGGAACCAACAAGTGGGTCTCGTCTGACAGAAACCCTTCCCCTGTCATATAGTTCCCGAACCAGCAGCCTCTCAAGAGCATTAATCTCTTTGTTTCACTCGGAATAAGATATAATTCTCTTTCCCTGGTCCAGGCGAACTCTTCCTTCATCTCGCTGGAAAAGGTTTTTTTTTTTTTTTTTTTTTTTTATACAAGCTCAAAGAGCGAAACGGCATTAATCCAGGCTTCCCATATATGTACAGCATTGCACAGAATTCCAGAAAGCCTTCAACTAAACTTCACGGTCGCGCAAATTCGTCGAGAGCAAAGGGGTCGTTCCTTTGTTTGGAAGGGTCCGTTTCTACCGCCGAGACTTTCGTTTCCAAGCCGCAACTCCACCAACAAAATGGGTGCTACAACGCGCGCTGAAGGCACCGTCGAAAGCCAAACAGTTGCCTCCTCAATCAACGAGAGCAACGGGAGCAGTGATACATTCCCACACGACAATACACATCGCAGGTTAAAAGAGCGTCATGTTCAGCTCATTGGCATCGGCGGAACAATTGGGACGGCCCTATTCGTCGCCATCGGTAGGGGACTGGCGTTTGGAGGACCCGCAAGTTTATTTCTTGGCTTCACATTGTGGTATGCATTTTTCAGCATGTTCCATCTAAGCCTAAACCTGCCAGTCTAACTCTATGAAAATACAGGAGCACTGTGGTTCTATGTGTCAATAACTGCTTGGGTATGTTCTCTTGCCGCTGCATCGCCGGAGCAAAGCAAATTCTAATTCCATGATTCTAGCCGAGATGGTTTCATACCTACCAATATCTTCGCCGTTCATCCGATTTGCTGGAAGATTTGTGGATGAGGCCTTTGGGGTTGCTACCGGTTACAAGTAAGCCTATGCCGATAACTATATTTTGCAGAGTAGTAAATACTGAACGTAACTCTGCCCTTATAGTTTCTTTATCTTTGAAGCGATAATGGTCCCGTTCGAAATAGTTGCTTGCAGTAAGGAGTTTCCCCCCAATTTTCAATGCCGAGATGTAGACTAACTCCTAGCGCAGTTTTCGTGCTTGACTTCTGGCCATCGGCTTATAATGTCCACCCCGCTATCATCATTAGTGCCATAATTGTTTTATATGGGTATGCGACATATGGATACCACGCCCCCATTGACTAGTCGACCGCTAACAACCCCCACAGGTTGGTCAACTTGTTCGCCGTTAGATGGTACGGCGAAACTGAGTTCTGGATGGCATTGGGAAAAGTTATTTTGATTGTTGGACTCTTAATGTTCACCTTAGTGGTGATGCTTGGAGGGAACCCCCTCCATGATCGCTTTGGTTTTCGGTATTGGAACAATCCGGTAAGGCAACCATGATTTAATGTCACAATTTTACTAGGAGGCTCCTAATCAACCGAACATATAGGGAGCCTTCGCCGAGTTTTACCATACTGGGTCCCTGGGACGTTTCATGGGTTTCCTCGCCTGCTTCATCCAAGCTAGTTTTACCATCGCTGGGCCGGACTACGTTAGTATGGCAGCAGGCGAAACGGAAAACCCTCGGAAAACCCTTCCGCGAGCCTTCAAAGGGGTGTTTTTTCGACTTGCATGCTTCTTCGTACTAGGTTCTCTCGCTGTTGGCGTGCTTGTCCCATACAACTCGCAAGACCTCGTCGACATTTACATTCTCGGAAAGCCAAGTGCTGGCGCAGCCGGATCCCCCTACGTGCTAGCTATGCAAAGGCTTCGGATCAGTGTTCTCCCTCACATTGTCAACGCTCTCGTCCTCACGTCTGCTCTCAGCGCTGGTAACTCGTACGTTTTCTGTGCGAGCCGAAGCCTGTTCGGCCTTGCCCTGGAAGGGAAAGCTCCTCGAATTTTTACCCGGACTAACAAGGTCGGCGTCCCGATTTACTGCGTGCTTCTTGTCCTCGCAATCTCTTTCCTTGCATTTCTCCAGGTTTCTGCTGGCTCTGCTCGAGTTCTAAACTGGTTCATCGGCCTCGTGACAGCATCCCAGCTCCTAAATTACTCCGTCTGCAGCTTTACATATATCAAATTCTATCGGGCCTGTATCGCTCAAGGAATCGACCGGACCAAGCTGCCGTATCATGGCTTCCTTCAGCCTTACACAGCATACTACGCTCTCTTCTTCACCTTCGTGATGACCTTTGTTGGCGGGTTCACGGTATTCTTACCAGGATTTTGGAATATTCCGACATTTTTCTTCAGCTATACCATGCCGATGCTATTTCCAACAATATACATCGCCTGGAAGCTAATCAAGCGGACAAAGTGGATGAGAAGCGCTGATATCGACTTGGTTGAAGGATTGGATGAAATAGAGGCGTACGAAAAGACGTATGTTGAACAGCCTAGCAGGTTCAAAGAGCTCAAGAGAGGTTGGATAAGTGGCCTGAAACGACGCGCTAAAATTGGGGTTGGAGAGAAGCCTTGAAGCTGAAATTGTTTCCTTCTTTTTGCAGGTTTCCTTTATTGCTATTGCTTGGAGTTTGAGCTGGGGCCCACCCGGTGGCAGTTGTTTGGCTGGTTTGGAGTATTCTGGTTTTTCCTTTGTGCATATGGGTGTTTCTCGGATGGGCTTTATAATGGGTATAACCGAAAACATGATTTTATAGATTAGAGGGCGATTCTCTAAATACATTCACCTTTTTAATTCAATTATCGAGTGATAGTGCAGCCCTATTTCAATTGTGTAGGAAAGAGCCTCCAAACAGCAGGCGCATTATATCGGTCTCTTTCCGATAAACGCTCCCTCGCAGTCTATCTTATGTAATATTTACGGAATGAGCAAGCCATCCGAGAAACATCGTACACCATTGGTCGTCAAAGCTCGCCACGTTGATTGATCAGTCGAACGGCCAGGCTATACTATCTACTATTTTGTCAATAGAATTATGATCACGGGGCCTTGTATATCTTGGGCTTAGGAATTTATAGCTGCTGCATGCTGAACATTTCCCGTCCTGGCTAGTAACGGCATCATAACATCTCACCAACTGCAGTAAAACCAAAATATTGTAATACGCCACCATAGATGCAACTCTTTCACCACTATGTGCCACAAAATTGGTGGTTATTGCTATCTTTGCAGGTTACCCTTGGCCACGGAACCTCCGGTTTATCACAATTCATAACGCGCAATAGAGCATAAGCCAAGTCTATGCATATATATCCAAAGTTTTACAAGTCACGTGTTATGCTAATTCTCACTTCCTTGAGTTGGTTTTGGGTTTTTGAGTTTTGTTTTTTTGGTTCAAGACAGCTCTAAGCAAATGTGATGAGAAGAAGCCTTTAACGAATCTCTTTGGAACAGTCGCAATTTGCAAAGTGTGATCAAAGGCATAGAGTTTCAGTGAATATGCTTTCCCGTTGTTGTCCCCTTCCGCTAGCCCTCATGATCAAAGGCCTCGATATAATATTCAATCTGCGGTTAACGGTTCCAATCCCCAATATATCGGCTTCGCTACTACATCGGTTCTGCCGGGATTACCTGATTCCCGTCCTCCTCTATTGTCTGCAGCCAGGTTTGTCGCTTGCCCAATCATTTGGCCCCGCTCCGGGTTTGTTAGTCTTCCGGCAAGCCAGCAGGCGTCCTTAACGATAAAAAAAAACTCCCATCTGCCGGCGGCCCTGCCTATCTAGCTGGCCCTGCCTGCCTGCCTGCCTGTCTGCTGGGTGGAAGACGTGTGGTGGGAAGCCATGGTGGTGTGTTCTCTAGAATCCAACATTCATATTAACGTATCTCACCGACAATCGTAAGGCTTCTGTTATTCAGCATCGATCCCTTCAAGTGAATCTAGAACATCCTCCGACCGACGCATATAACCGCTCCCACCTCCTAAATTCGAATATTCCGACTTCCACAGTTCCATATAAGCCCTGTCGATAACTTTTCAATAATCGTTTCCATTCCTTCTCTACCAGATCAGGGTCGAAGTGCGTCATAAGTCGGCGGTCCAGGTCCTTCCGCGAAAATTAAAATCAAATAACCGCCAGTCATGACAGATAAGGAGAAACACCACAAAGCCTGCGACGAATGCCGTGAGTCGATCACGTAATCCACTTCCCGAATTACTCCTAATCATTCCTCTCCCCTTTATCCGCGCCTCGTGGCTCCAAATAGCTAACATTCCTCGACCTATCCTTCTTCCCTTTCTTTCTTTCATAGGCATCCGGAAACTTAAATGTCCCGGCGAATACCCAGCTTGTTCAAGATGCGTTCGGGATGGTGTCCCTTGCATTTACAGCCTCCAGAAGACAATGGGAAGGCCTAGAAAGAGAAGGAGAAGTGATGCTCTGAGAGCTCATCAAGCCGTCGCGGGTGGTAACGGAGAAGTTCACTATGCCGGCGGCATGAGCGGCACCGACCAGGAGGGCCTCAATGGCAACAACACAAGCCAATGGCTAGATGGGAACATGTTCCTTGGGGACGAGAGCAGATTGCTCGACTTGAATATACTAGGACCGGGCGATGGGTAAGGAAATATTTTGCTATAGATGGATATCCACACTAACCTGTAACGCCACCATGCTAACCTGAAGTCCGGGCTACAGTCATCACCATCACGTTGGCGGCTGCATACCGCCTCACGTTCATAGCAGCGCACCCAGCAGCAACTTCGATCCCGGCCTTGCAGAATCTACTGACACCCCTGGCACCGATTTTGATACCCTCTTCAATCCTTCTGTCCAAGCTATTGATTTTTCTTCGCTGCTCAGCGATCTTGTTCCGGCTCAGGAAACCAATCAACCCCCAAACCCGCAACCCGAGACCGTCCCGCATCACCACTGCTCAGCGAGCCCCCCAAACCCTCCTTCCGATGTTATCGACCATTCAAAATTCCGGTTCGATAATATCGGCACGGCAATAACCCCCAAAAGCCTGACCGCGTTCGGAATCACCTCGACCTCAACGATGGGTTTGAATTGCGACTGCCTCCTTCACTTCTTCTCCGCAATCATGACGCTCAAAAGAATGATATACAACCCTGTTCATTTATCTCCGCCGACTCCATTCGCCACGCCGCCGCCACCCATCAGCCTAGAAGAAATAACTGCCATCAGTTCCACCGCCATCCAGATAACGAAGACAAGCTTGAAATGCCCGAGTTGCAATATGTGTTTTACTACATTGATGAATGTGGGTCAGCTACTTGGCCTTCTGCTAAGAGCCTACAGCCAATTTCTACAGACATCGAGTTCCATGATACCGCGGGCCCAGGCGAAGAGAGTGGTGGACGAAGAGATGGACAAGATATTGGATATTCTCGGGCAGGTCGAAATCAGATCTTTGGCGAGACATGGCATGGTTCTCGATGAAGAAACAAGGGTGACAAAGGATATGGTGGGAAGGGGGCTGATTGAAAGACTCGCCACTGGTAACTGGGTCGGGGACCGAAACCCGCTGTGCCTCAAGATTGTCAACATGGTGAGGGGACTATCGGATGGGCTGCTGTGCGGAGTTGGTGTCGGCGAGTGTGTGAATGGACAATGCAATTCGGCATTAAACAATATAGCGTAGCAAAGACCGAAATTTATTGGGCTGGTGGGACAGGCGTATTCAAACTTCAACGTTTCGGAATAGGTTGCTGGTACTTAATTTCATCATTTGTGTCGGCATTGGAGTTTATGGTTCATCTCGGATATGGGTTATGATATTTCGGGTTTTGTATGAATAGGAATTTGCTTTCAAGTTGGCCTTAAATGACATTTGCATCTCCTCTTTCTCGCCGCCTCGGTATTTTTGGTATTTTACTGCTAGGTAATACAAGGGTGAAAAAATATGTTTTGAAATCTAGATACCCCCGGTGGACAGCCCATCTACCTACTTGTTCAATAGCTTCTTAAAAGAGCCCTCGAGGCCTGGGGGTGGTAGCCCGGGATGTAACACGTGGATGTTGCTACTGCGGGTGTGTCGAAGACACGACAATATAAGAAATGAAGGATAATTGAAAAAGTATATTCTATTTAAATCATCCAAGGAGGCCACAGCAGGCTGTGCACCTAATGGGTTTTCAATTTCATAAAGATTGCGGCCTTCTCTACCACAGTCCCGATAGAGCCCAGGACGGCCCGTGCGACATCTCGCAGCGTTAATCCCTTATTTCGAAAAAAGACGCTAAGAGCCCCCGCACTAAAAATAAACAAGAATGCCAGAAACCTCTTGAGCTTGGTCCTGAAGATACCAACTTTGGTGTTCCTGATTATCCAATCCTTGTAAACCGGGAAGGTTGCTCGGTAGAAGAAATGGAGCTGCGATCGCCTGCATTTTGATATTAACATTAGCTTCCGGAACAAGTGAACTTTCAACGGATCCGATAATACTTACGGATAAAGACTCGAGTTCCAACCGTCCTTGCGGATGTACCACTAAAATGAGAGTAAGCGTATGAGCCTAGAATATAAAATCTATGGTAACATTAGGAGAACTTACCACTGCGTGTTCCTTATTCTTCCAGATTGTCTTTTGGAGAGAGGCTTGAATCCACTGACTATATTCCGCCTCGGCTTCCCTCTTTACCTCAACATCACTTACTTCACCCTTCAATATCGGAGCGATCATCTTGAGGGCGTAATTTGTCATATTCTCGGATGTCATAATGACACTTGTATGACCAGTGAGGGAATTTGGTCCCACGAGCATGAAGAAATTCGGAAACCCAGAGTTAGCAGTGGTATTATAAGCATTCGGCCCGCCCATCTTTTCCCAGTGATCCGAGAGCTTTTCCTCATTACGGCCAATTATTTCCAACGGTGCAAGCCACTGGTTTGTCTTGAAGCCAGTCGCCATGACGACAACATCCGCCTTGTATTCGGCTCCAGACGCCGTGTATACCGTATTCCCTGAAACTCTGACTACGTCGTCCTGAGTAAGCAAAACCTTTGAAGATTGCAGCGCTGGGAGATAAAAGTCGTCGAAAATCCTTCTCTTGAATCCGAGGGGAAACTTGGGAATGAGCAAATCCCAGTATTTCTCTGGAGCGTGCTTCTTGACGTGTCGAATGCTTCTCTCCTCCAGCTTTGCCCTCCTTCGGCTTCCTTTCTCGTCGTCGCGGAATGTTAACCAAGCAATTTCCATCATGGAGAAAATGAGGAACCGAGTTGCCAAGAGGGCACCCGGTATGTATTTAAAAACAGTAGGACCCCATTTCTTGAAGGTTTCGACAGGTACGACAGGCAACTGAGGACGAGGTAGCAACCAATGGGATGAATGGATAATTTGTGTTACGGAGTTGACCTTCGGCAATATGGCTGGGACAACCTGTGCAGCCGTGCCTATCACGGAGGGTGGAATCATTAGACGCTCTCATTCAATCGTTACCGAGGACAGGCAACTTACACCCGTTCCCAAGGACAACCACGTCTTTTCCCTCCAGGTCTACCGTATGGTCCCAAACCGCGGTGTGGAAGATTGACCCATCAAACTGGTCCTTCCATTCCTGAGGGATATCATTCGGCTCAACCAGCCCTCCGACAGCCGAGATCAGGACCTTGCATTCGTGCGTCCAGCTGTCTCCGATTTGTGTCGAAATCCCAGAACCTTTTGGGGATTCTGTTCTCCCAAGTTGGACCTCCCAATCTTCGATCGCCCGCTTGCGTAGGCGGACGGACCATATCTTCCGCTCGTCATCCCATGAGGCAGATTCAACTTCCGTATTAAAGGTGATGTGAGGGCGAAGGTTGTAGTCGTCGCAAACTTTGGCAAAGTAGGCATGTAACTCAGGCCCTATCAGGCGCAAGGAATTTAGTCATATAGCTGCTGGCTTGGCCAATTTGGAACCAAGGTTTAGGGTGTATTGGTAGAATACCTTGAGGGTACAAACTCGTCCATTCCGGGTTCTTAGCGAAAGAGTAAGAGTAAAGAATCGCTGGCCTGTCTCGTTCCAGTAGGTCAGGGGAGAGGGGCTGCGTTAGCTTAGGCTTCGGTCTGCGCGATCGCGCCAAGAAGGGCGAGAGGGGTGAAGACCTACACATCACAGGCGGCGCCTACAGGCAGAACGGGTTCGGACCATCAGTAATCAAAAACCTGAAACGAGATCCTTCAACCGAAATGCAGAACGGGTCAATCTCGATAGGCGAAGGGACCGGACCGTCGACATACCAGGATAAGTGTTTACCCACCAGGTGCCACCGATTTCGCTATGCCGCTCGTAAATGACAAAATCTTGAAAGTTATGCTGCGATTTTAACTGGGCTCCCACACATAGACCGGTCTCCCCAGCTCCAACTATCAACACCGTAGAATACATCGCAAAATTTTGTAAGGAGGCAGATGAAAGGGCGGGTAGAATAAAAGACCGAGCCGTTGTTTCTGTGAGCGAAGGTCAGGACGTATTGATTCCGCAAGTCGATAAGGAAACCAAGCAATTAAATAAGTATAATCCTTGCTTCGTTAGATTACTAACTAAGAGCAATACTATAATCAAAAATTGTTAGCTGACGCCTTAGCGAGGTTTCCGTTCAGCTCAAAACCTGATATTATATTACGCGATCTCGAGATTTTACCTCCAACTCAAATGAACTCTAGGATTAGTTAGTTAGGCGATCTTAGTCGATGCTGATGCTGATGCTGATGCTGATAAATAGTAAACAAAATGCTGATAGTATGAATCTGACAGAAACAGAGGTATGAAGAGTTCATGGGATTTCAATTTTTTTTTTTTTTCCCTCAGTGAAAGCCTGGATCAATATATGACGGGGCGAGATATTCAGAGCCTATACCAATGCAGACGCGTGTATATATGTCCGTTCCCTTGCGAAACAAGGCTCCATCGAGAGAAATAGAGAGACAGGGACACAGCTACTATGTATAAAGTTCTCGAGGCGCCCTTTTATACCGGTATACTTTATTTTATTTGCCTTTAGTGATTATCGATTATATTACCTATCGAGGAGTAGCATCTTTTAAAGGGGATAGGAGCGAAGAATATAAGCCGAAAGGGATGTTATGGGATGCTACGCATACCTCAGCTGACAATGATGTGGACTTTACCATATACCCAGCCGTTTGCAATCTGCCGCGGCTTGAAATCTATTCTGCAGAAAAAAAGCTCCGGGGAAGCCATTTCTAGTTTTACACAATTTTCTGGGGTTTGCCGGCCGGCGGGGCTTGCAATATGCCGTCGACCGATTCGATTAATCGGCAACTAAAAGTAAGCATGTGTTACACAGGCTCAATCCCCACAAATAGCAATCGATAGCGAAGGCCGGGGCAGGATCATTAGAGGAGGTCCGGAGGAGGGAGGAGCAGATGCAAGCATGCATGTTGTAACCGGACAGAAAATATCTCGCTTCAATTAAGCCGGCATCATAGTCCATTGACTAGATAGTAGAATACCCCACACAATAGTCTGGTTTGCGAAGACTAGCTGCAGGAGATGCTAGCCTCCCGCATTCATTATCGGGGATTCGTATAAATGCCTTCGGTTTCGGACTACCAATACGGGCACTTCCTGGAGTCTTTTCCCTGACTAAGCATATATTTCCCATAGTCCCCAGCAACACCATATATTAGTACCCCATCTATAGATCTATAAAAGCTTCAGCAATCCAAATCCACATCCAACCCCATTCGCCGACGCATAACTACACGATAAACCTTTATTGCTGTTAGCCTTAGTCATATCAGGGACCTTTATAACAATCAACAAGATCGATAACACTGGTCACCCTTCGATCCCGATCTCGAACCTAATGTAGCTTATGATAGTCGTGGGCGGACGAGTACAAGTGGGGGGGTCGGCGTGGCAGCCGACACTAGAAGTTATATTTATCGAGTGACTTGGAAGGGAAGATTTGAAATCTTAGGGGAAACATTCCATCATTGTAGCACGCATGCGACCCGCCTCGACTCCTACGAGCTTTCATGGTTCAGACTTCCCAGATAATAAATGCGAGTCATGACCGCAACACATCAGGAGCTGCTGCGCGAAATATCCAAGAAAACCCATAGCACAATTTGATGATGAGGGTAGGAGGAGGAGGTTCCCACGTCGAACCCCCAAAAGAATAGAATAGTAAATACCAATTACAGCAGCACGGGTTAAAGCATTCTAGCATGCTATTACAGCGTTTCACCTACAATTAAAAGCGTTCTCCCACTCGAAAAAGGTAATCCACGAATGCGACATCATCCTTTATCTAGAACCTCACTGATTACACCCAAGGTTGCGAGCGATAACATCATGCAGGAGTAACCGATGCCATCGTGGCAAATATTGTCAGAGACATGGCTTTTAGAAACAAAAGCGCACAGCCCCAGATGTGCAAACTAAGTTTGGCAGGGGATTCAAGATATATATATATATATATATATATATATACATACAAGTATATATGTACATATATATGCCTTTAAAATGTCCTGAAGGCAGCGGAATTTTAATTTATGCGCATACGCCAGAATGTCTCAAGTTGGTTCGTAAGCGATATGCCACGAGGGAACCACGGGTGAGAAATGATGCTGCATGCACTGCAATCCAGATCTGGAAGAAAAGCTTGCTCCTTCCCGAAATCCAGTATTCCATGCGGCTCTACCAGCACGGCGACGTTCCAGAATTGCGATGCTGGTGAGGATTTGTAGCCTGAGTCTGAGCGGAGACCCCTCAGCACGTGGGGCGGATGTCCCTGATGGCAAGTAGAATTGAGGGACAGCCGAGATCGCAGCAGACCGAGACGTGAGAGACGTGAGACCTAGAAGGGTGATGCTGGCTTTTATAAATGTGGAAAGTCCATGCCGCAAATATTGACATTTCCGATACATCCCACATCTGATCGATACTTATCAATCCCGTCTCTGCAATTGATGAGAATAGCTATAGTAGGCGGTAATCTTGATATCAGTCGTGCCATCCGTGCGTCGACCGACGCGATTCTCCACCGAGATCCTCTAGCGCATATAAGGTAAATGATTTGGGCAAGTCAACCGAAGCAGTATATCTATGGGGTTCACGTACGACAGTTGGTCTCTTATCAACATGGCAAGTCGCCTACCAAGTAGCCAATGACGAACCAAAGAGAATGCAAGATAGAAGGAAAAGAGGAAAAAGAGAAAAGTGCACACCCAATCGGACCACGGGAAACGCCATACCATCAAGGGATTTGTCGATACCGAGCTCGCAGCTAGGTGATACTGCAAGGAATCAAGCCTCCAGCTGCCTTATATGCAAAGCGCGGCGACCACTTCGGACAACCACTATGCACCTGTCAAAAGGGGACAGTTTCCCTTAAGACCTGACACATTCTCGAAAGGTTTGGACATTGGAGCTTAATTCTCGAGTTAGGAAGGACGGCATGTTTTACTGTTCGAGCACCTTCCGACCTAAGAAAACCAAACTTTGCCGTTTCAAGCAGTCGGAAGCAGGCTATCCACACCTTTAAGCACCCCTCCCATGTGGAAAACAAGGCTGCAAGGGAGCGTCCTTGTTCGCCGCCGGCAGGGGGATTAGAGTTACCCATTCAACAAAAGTTTTTTTTTTTTTTTTTTTTTTTTTTTTTGCTGACCAAAGATGAACTCATCTTACACTGTGCCTCTTGGCTGGGAGGATCTCGGAGGCAGAGTGCACAGTTTGGTTTGAGTCCCACGGAGAAAAGACCCCAAGAATGGTTCCGAATACCACCATTTTCAAAGTTTCCAAATACCTCCTTAAGAAAGCCTTTCCGATAACAAGAAATGCGGTATATTCCACCGTTCGAGTTCCCTTCGAGTTTGATCGATCTTTGTCTCTAGTCGGTCGCCCCTATATGAGAAATGCATGCTGCATGCCTGCCTGGCCAGCGGTGGAATGGGGCTAGCACCCTTCTAGCCCATGTCTGCCCATGTCTGGGATACAACCTTTTTTTGGTGTTCTTCCATCGTTCCTTGACTGCACCAGATGCACCACAATTTGGCTGGGCGTCCAGTCTTCCACTCTTCTTCCACGCCCTTTTTTTTCTTCCATCATTGCTTTTTTTTTTGCTTTCTTTTCCTCCCCTTCTGTGCTGTGTATAACCTCCCCCAGCCCTTTGCATTCCCATTCCCAGCTTCTTCCATTCTTGTCGTTTCTTTTTTTTCCTTCTTTCTTTCTTTCTCTTTTTTTTTATTTAAAAAACATTATTCTTTGCTTTTTCTTTTCCCTTTCCTTCCTTTTCCCTTTCGATCTGATGGCCTTAAAAGTTAGAAGGCCCGTTTTATAAGGACGGCGCAAGATCCACCAACATCTTGCATATATGCACGGCTTTGCCCAGAATTAAGCTTTGCTCGCCCTTGATTAACCTGATCTTCGACCTCAAGTCGAAACATCTTCTCCCAGTGCATTCCATTCAGTCAAAGACTCGTGTTTTATCCGTGGAGAAGGCTACCGAATACAACCGGCCCCCGAGTCTCAAAAGCACAAGGTCTTCTCTCGAAATACATATATCCGACACACCCAAAGTGCGAAAATTAGATCCGACATACACATTCTTGGAGGAAGGGAGGAAAACCCACAAAAAAAAGTCCGAACAGTTCTGGTACAAAAAGAAAAGGAAGGGACCATTTAGTTGGGAGCTCTTCGACAACGCTGGGAAAATGGAATTCGAATGGACTTGCTGTCGTTGTCGGCAGTCCAACTCTACCTGCACTCGTTGCAGCTGCAACCACTCTTACTGCAACATCTGCGCGAACTGTGTGCCCCGATGCACATCACAGCCTCCGATGGATACATCCGCTTACTCCCCATTCAACAATTGCGGGTTCACATCGTCGGGTGGCTCATCGCCCGTCCTGGGATATGCTTCCCTCCAACATGATGCTATTCGACCCAGGTCGACGCCCCATCCTTTAGGCGTATTGCACTCGACCCACCCCGCAAATCAACTATCATTGATAGCCCCCTTTTACGACTCGGCACCCCCAACCTCGGTGCCGTCTCCCATGATGGGGACAATGACAACTATCAGCTCTTCAGGTGGAAGCACATCGAGAAGAAAGCATCTGATACGGCCGAGATTATCCATCTCGCAATTTAAGGGTATGTGGAGCAGCAACAGTAGCAGCTGCGATGACAGCCAAAGCGATGATGAGAACTTTGGCAAAACATCCTCTATGTCGCGGGTTGACAAATGGTGGATGCAATTATGACTATGCCCCTGCGGCAGCTGAACACTCTTCACCGCGGTCTGCACGTTCTTGCCATGCAGACCGGACTGCTTCTTCTCGACGAACTAAAAGTTACCCACTCTTTTATACTGTGTTTTTTTTTTTTTTTTTATTCGGCATACGATCATGGGAGTTACAACGTCCTTCGAAGTTATGACTGGTTTTGCAAAATGTGTATAACGGCATCTTACACTCGGAGTTTTTTTTATTTTTATTATTATTTTTTTTTTCTTTTTGGGTTCAGTGTACAAATTTCTAACATTTCCGCCCGACTTTTATATTCATATTTCCCCCCCTTCTCGTTTCTTTTCCTTATTTCGTTGGAAGGTTAGGAATATCATTTGCGTTTGGCATGGTTGCATATAGATTAGGAGCCGACTGGACGGATTTTTTTTCCATGTCGTTGTCGTTATCATTCTACAGGGAATAAACAGAGGAGTGTTTGCGGTTTCTATTTTTTCATTTCCATTCTTGTCCATATTTTTGACCGTCATGTTCTGATTCTCATGATGTGATTGCTTGCATTGCACGGAGATGGCCTCGCACATTCAATTTCATGAAGTATGGGTCTGCGGAGGTTTTTTTTTTATGGCGCATCTCACCCTCGCGATCGAAGAGCATTGCAACCTTCCGATCATTCCAATTCCTGTACATACTTTAACAAGATACCAATGCTATTCAGGCGGCAATATCTTTAGCGGTGACGAGGCTCATATAAACCACACGTTCCATTTTCTCCCATAACGTATGCGAAATTATTACCAATTTCTTTGCTCGAATGTCCCGACGTAATCGAACAAGTAACTTCCCGATCCTATCTGATTGTCAGCTGCCTGCCATTTTGGGTTCCCCTTCCCAGATGCTCGGCTCACTAAACTGGCAACTTCGACATCCGGAAGGTAAGAAAGATTTGCAATGTCAACCTTTGATAGAAAATACCATAACTCCCCTTTTTATTTTGGGAACTCGCAACCATAATTCGAATCCCACATCGTCACTATGACATGAGCAAAATAGCAGCCGGTCCTACAGCTCTTTTACACTATTAGGTGTACTCCGACGCGCAAACATTATACGCCGCGAAGGTTTAGAAACTTTTACAGGTAAAATGAAAGCTGCGTGGACTCTAACGGTGGTTATAAGGTTGACTCCCTTCATCCAGATATAAGTTTCCGCTTGAGGCTTAAATTTGCAACCGGGTCCTATATGAGACCAAGAGGCAAAAAATTCCCCCCTGTCAACTTTATTCTACGGATCGTTCGAGAAAGCTTCACCGGTCACTTTAGGAACTGAGGAGGAGGAGCGCTATAAATACCCATCCGGCTGTTCGAACCTCTAAAAGTTATTCGTTAAATTTACAAGGGGCAGTAAAACCTAAATCTTAGGGCTGGGTGCACGCTGCTAAGCAAAGCAGGATGTGGACGACGACCCCTAGCGCAGATACTTTCCAAAACATCTTCTAGCTTCCACATCCCCGTGGAGAGAGATTTCGGGGTAAGGGTGGCCTCGCCTTATTAATCTTAGTCCGCCCAACTATAATGATGGTCCCGCAAGGGCAATAATATATGTTAGGGATTCTCTTATCTTTCTTTCACCTTACAAAAGGAAAGAAAAGGGCTCTCGTAGCGACAAAGGTAAGACACTGTACTGATAGCATGGTCTTCTCAGACTATGTTTAATTAATTATTTGCCAATTTGCCCCGCAGGAGGATAATCATCGCTCAAGAATGACTGGCGCTGTGAGACCACTAATGCAGCGGGAGGCAAGATAAATCCTCGTAGAAGTAGACCCTTCAAGCCCTTCCTTCGATGAGAAGCGGTATATATGTAAATACTGTATAATAGCGGATATATATTAAGCGTTCTCATAATGTTGCACGTTATATATACTTATGAATTACTATTCTCACAGATAAGGTAATTATCTGTCTCCTAAGGGGGTTCAAGAAATGTTGTTACTACCGTGCCGCGGGTCGTCAGCGACTAACTGTGTGCAGGTTCTCTTATAACAGTGCAATTGCTGCCCGGACACCTAAAATTGGAGGAATGGAAGGAACCTGCCAAAACGCTGTGTAGGCTAGCATCGCTAACAAATACATAGATAACCGCGCCGTATTGTTTTACAGCAATCCCATTGAGAGTACACTCTTCCTTGATGTGGTGGTGTAGTGATACATCGCATGTCATTTCCATACCACACTCAGACCAGAAGGCATGAGGGAGGATAGCGGCGATCAGCAGCTCGGTTGAAAACCCGATTTTACGCCGGATTCATATTCATCGGATCTGTGAAAGTTAATATATCTCGCCTGTGGAGCAGGCATTAATTCCCCCTGCACATCTAGGTGAATTATAAATATCTTTTAACATGAGTAATGTCCGACGAGAGGGGAGCACATGCAATCGGGTGTCAGTGCTGAGGGTCGGCCTTGGGTAGAGGTATATAATCCGTGGGTAGGTAGCCAAATGGGCAGTGTTAACGGGTTCGGGTATGCGGAAGCATGTGTTTCCCAACAGGCCGCTGCTTCAAGTAGATAAGTATTTATTAATATCGCTCATTGCCTAGCTTTCTCTGTTTGAGATCTACCGCGAAGCCAGTAAAGCAGCTTAGGAGAATACGATGCTCCTACGGTCGATGTTAGCATTTTCGGGTACATGCTTGATGCAGGCGGCCTGAGCCCGACCACCTTTTGGAGGCGCAATACCAGGACTTCATGGAGGATTCGTTGATACCTAATTCAGTGGCCAAACCGTATTCAGTGCTAGGACTTGGCCAACTAGTATGCATTTCGTTATCTAACCGGGTGACGAGTATTCAAACGTGGGAGGGGAAGCATCACGCATGGGCCGTGTGTTGCATTTTACCCTGTCATCGGATGCATTTCCACATTTGAAGGTGACCCACCTTCCCTTCCTAGGTATTTTGCCCGCGACGTTCTGCACCTGAGAGCCCAAATAACTTAGAGACGGCTGCGGGGATACCCGCAAACAAAAAAAAAAAAAAAAA
>LDUD01000088.1:45596-59623 GCA_012184295.1 Dactylella cylindrospora
AGCCTTTCTCACAAAAACGGCCGTCGTCATACGCTGCACTACTCCTCTTGACTTTTGCATATCTGAGTAGCCAACATTGGTTCAAACACAAAAGGCCGTGGTGCATGCGTCGGCGTGCAACCACAATGACGTCTGCAAGTACCTGTCCTCTAGTCTAGACTACGAACTAAGACTATAGACGACTAATTCATAATTCAAATCCTAATAGTTCACATTCATAACACTCGTCACGAGTCTCTACCATTTCATCCTCCGATTCTTCGCTTCGCTATGGACGGTACGGTTCTCGTCCTTCCAACCCAGATTAGCGGTGGAACCTTGCTAATTGTAATACTTTGTCGCGTAGAGAATTAAATTCTTCCGTGCTCAATCTGCCCGCCAGAGGAGCCTTCGGCAACTCCGCTCCGCCCTGTCTGCCGCAAACACGTTCGAGGAATGGGAGAACATAGCAGAGCGGCTCGATGCTGTGTTGGGCAAAGACTTGTGGTATGCTTCCTCCCTCTTTTGGGCTCCCCACAGCCCATTATCGCACAGGAGACTGAGATGTTATTAACCGTCTCTCGATTGCACAGGCGGAATGACCCTGTTAGTAAGCAGTACGATTACCGTATGATCAGTGAGAGGCTTGAAGCTTTGGAGAAAGCTCGGACTGAAGGAGATGTCGCCGGGATGGTTAATCTATTACGGTCAGGTAGGTTGCTGCTGGCTCTCATAGCTGGCTACTCGGATCTGACTGATAGCTTATGAATTATAGGCATGCTCCGAAATCTAGGCAACATGTGTCACCGGAACTTATATAGTCAGTCCTATGCAGGGTACAATTCACTTCCACGTATTCTTCCTCGCTCTCGATGGGTTTTCTAACTGTCAAATAACAACAGGACAAAACTCTTGATCGAGGATTACGTTCGGACCGTAACGGCTTCCCTCCACTATATCGCCTCACTACCCCCTTCCCCTACTCTTTCGTCTCAAACAAAACTCGATATTCTTCACGACACACGTTCATCGTTCGGCCGAACCTCGCTAGTTCTCCAAGGTGGCGCAATATTCGGATTATATCATATCGGTGTAGTCAAGGCCTTGCTGCTCCGCAACCTCCTTCCCCGCATCATCACAGGAACAGGCGTTGGCGCCCTCATCGCTGCGTTGGTATGCATTCATACCGATGCTGAACTCCCGGTATTCCTCTGCGGTGAAGGAATTGACCTCTCCGCCTTCGCAGGGAAGGAGAGAGGCGGTGTGAAACGAAAGATCCTTCGTATCTTACAAACAGGCTACCTTCTTGATATTGGTGTCATTGAAAGATGCGTCCGCGCCAACGTTGGGGACCTCACGTTCGAAGAGGCGTATCAACGAACTAAGAGAGTTTTAAATATTACCTTGGCAGAACAGAAAGGCGCAGGTGGGGCAGAAATTCCAGGATTGCTAAACCACATTACCACCCCGAATGTACTTATATACACCGCCGCCTGTGCATCAAATGCCACTGGAGGCTTATACAAAGCAGTAGAGCTCCTCTGCAAGGACCACAATGGAGTTGTAGTGCCATACGCAAGTACACTACCCCAGCTAAACACATCCGGTACTTCAAGTTCGAGCTCACCTCCCCCGTCTCGTGCGAAAGCCAAACTGTCTAGCCGCAAATTCGGCGACCCGAGGAGCTCGCCTCATGCCAGAGTGGCAGAGCTGTTCAACGTGAACCATTTTATAATCAGTCAAGCCCGACCATATATCGCACCATTCATCTCGCCTGCTCACACTCACTCCGCAAGCTCATCCTTGTACAAACTCCTCGGGCTCGAGATAAGGCATAGGCTCCAGCAGATCGATACTCTTGGCCTGTTGCCAGCAGGGATCAGAAAATTCTTGATAGACGAAGTGGTTCCAGGAAGTACGGTTACCGTTGTACCAGATCTAGGCTGGGGAGACTTTGAGATGCTCGTAGAAAATCCCAATAGGGAGAGGGTTGGATACTGGGTAGTGAAAGGGGAGAGAAGCGTATGGCCGGTGGTAGGGGAAATTGAAGTTAGATGCGGAGTTGAATTTTGCTTAGAGCGTCTCTGGGAGGAAGTGAGAAGCCGACAGCCTGGTAGTGCTAGCGAGGATGAGCGAAGGCGACGAAGACAACGGGACACCCCCATAACTGGGGTAGTTCAGTAACTAGGTAGCCTTCCCCCCGGCGTTACGTGGCTAGTTTTCCCCAGGTTTGAGCAAGAATGTTCTAAAGACTGCATAGTAATTGTATATTATTAAATATAGCAGATCCCGTATATCCTAACCTATCCCACGAAAATCACCTCTTACCGAGTTACCGCGCTCGCCGCTGTTATCGGGACGATCTATGCTTGTACTTCTACGAAGCGCTCATCACCACCCAAATTTACAACCGCGCGGGAATTTCCCCAGCCCGATATCCCATCCACATCTTGCTCCTGAACCTGAGGGCGCCATGCAAACGACCAAGCAGCTTCGTGGATCTCTTCAGCATTAAACTTAAACATGTTGCAAATGCTACAATGTCCGAAGATCCTAGGATTGCAATCATTGTACGCGATTTTTGGGGACCCACCGCCCACCCTGCCAAGGTACAGCCTAGCTTGCCCATGCTGGTAATAAAGTCTTACGAGCCAAACCAATATCCCAGGAAGAGACCAAATGAATAGACGCTGGGTGTCATCTATAGAGTACTTTGAGCATGGCTGAAACCAATCAACAACCCAAAGATTTCGACGCATTCGCGGCGGACTGTCCGCCATACTTAGAAGTGGAACCTCCACCATATACCTATCGATGCCCTTGCAACCGTACCCACGATAATCAAGATTTCTTTTACGAACTAGACAGATATTTTGACGATGGAGATATCTCTCGTATTAGGCCTGGCGACCCGACAGATAGTGGAAAGGAGTCGTGGACTTGGCGTCAAGCCATCTTACCCGTAGCTTACGCTATACTGATGACTATTGCAACCGTGATACATCGACCGTTGGTTGCAAAGACAGATACACCTTATCTACTGATGGCGGTTTATAATACCGTCCTTGCTGTCGCTTCTTCAAGCTGTGTGGTCCTTTACAGCATCTTTCAAAACAACACAGACAGACTACCTGCCCAAGGACGGCCGAATGACTATCCTAGCCTAGCCGAAGCACCTCTTGACCAAAGTTCTCTCACCAGCCCGGAACAGGTCCATTCAAACAACCGGCTGGTTGACTGGAAAACTCTCGCTTTCATCCTACTCTTTCTAGGTTCGGAGGAATCCTGGTGGATGTCGCTGCAAATGCTGCCGTTCGCAAATCAACAAATGATCAATACTATCTATCCCCTTTCGGCGGTTGTTGTCACCTGGCAGTGGATGCTTGGTGGAAGGATGGCCCTCAGCGATGTATTTACAGCTGCAAGGTTCGACAGGAGAGGCTATGTTTGCCAGATGCAGGTGGTAATGTTGGTAGCATTTGGAGCGTTGGTTTTCACCTACGAGACATCGTTTGAATGGTGGTACTGTGTTTTTGGAGTGACCGTTAAGGCTTTCAAGGTACCTAGACCCCACGGGCCCCTAAGTGACCATCTTTGGATAAACTAACACAAGGACTTTCTTTAAAAAAAAAAAGGATGTGGTGGCTCGCGATATTCTCAAAACATCCAACATGACGAGCTACGAGTTAGCCTTCATTGCTGCAAGTGCAACATCTTTTAGAGCGTTAGCAGCATGTTTCAACTCGCCAGAGTATCCAGGTTGTTTATCGCTCATTACGAACGCAAACTCGGAAACTCTGGGGCGGGTCCTTATAGTCAGTCTATGCTATGGAGGAGCCCAAATTGCGGGATTGGAGCTATGGAACCTATGGGAACCTGTGGAAGGCAGTTGGGCAATGATTCCTCCAATGCTGATAGGAACGTGGATCGGATTACAAACGTCGGATATCAGATAGAGCTCTGAAATTATGAGAAGGGTCGATGTAGGAAACCAGTGCTGAGCATATGGTTAGCAATGTGGGAAGGTGTATGTATTGTTCAGAAATATCGGACTTCAGGCTTCTAAAATTAGATCAAATCAATTGGGAGTTTGGTTTTTTATTTGGAATGAATGGCAATAAATAGGCTTCGATTGAGACCTACTACCATCTACGGATATAACTAAAGAAGATACAGAATAAAACGCCGCGAGCGCCGCTAAATGCTACAAGTACAGATCCCAGAGGCAAGAGGAATGAGGGTAGGGTGAGTCTAGGCAAAAGGCTCGACTGGGCAAAGCATCACAGCTTGGCCTGGAGCTTGCTAAAGTCCTTCATGCCTCTACCGCCTCTAAAGTAGTTCAACATCTCCTCACCAATCCAGCTCGTCCTGCTCTTCGCTAGTCCTTCTTCAATATCTAGCATCCTATCAGCCTGGACTAAAATACCCCTTCCGTTTCCCTTCTGTCCGAGCGAGAACAGCCAGGTTGTCGCCACAGCAATGCTTTCAACTTTGTTAAGAGGAACACCGTAGTTTGTCATTTTGTCAACTTCGGATTCTAACGTCTTGGTGCCATCCTTGGTGAGCATGGGGGTGACAGTTATGGCCGGTGCCACGACTGAAATTGCAATGTTGAGAGCTGCAACGTCATTCTTCAAGGACCTCATGAGGCCGACAACGCCTGTCGAATTTTAGCCTTGTTAGCAAGGGCCACTCGAGTTTTTGGTTTTAATATCAAGATGGGGTCTGTGGAGCCTACCATGCTTGGCCGCACTGTACAATGGCAAGCCCTTGGAGGCTAAATAGCCAGCCAAACTAGCCGTCAAAACGATGCTGCCGCTTCCCTTTCCGCCATTATTCTTCCTCATGTGATGAATGGCTAGCTTGGTAGTATCAGAAGCTGCCCTGATATCAATATCTAAAACCTTATGATCAATTTCCTTGAGCTCTCCACTCTCGTCCAGCTCATCCGTGAAGAATACGTCAGTATTCTCGCTAATGCCAGCGTTGACGAAAACTCCATCGAGCTGTCCAAGGGTATTGACGGATTTTGTAAATGCGGAGCGCTGATACTTCCAGTCGCGAATGTCGCCCAGGATGACAAGAACGGAAGAGTTGTTGTGAAGAGGGGAGGTGGTTGGAGGAGCGTTTATGTCAAGGATTGTAATTTTTGCGGAGAGAGAAAGTAATAGTTCGGCCGTCGAGAGACCAATGCCAGAGGAACCACCGGTGATGAGGACATGCTTGTTGGCAAATGAAGCTTTGGGAAAGTCCGACGGCGTGACAAGGAATGTTGACGGTGCCATTTCTTGTTATTATTATTAAAGTAAAGTTTTTGTAGTGTTTGTGGATATATTACTCTCGAGGATGCCGAGGTTGTTCTCCTGTCGGCGACACAAAGCCCAGCTTGTCTGTATTATATAATTTGCAATGGAATGCGAGGGGGAAAGGACAGGATAGAATCTAGAGAGGATGTAAAAAAAAAAACACTCCAATCTTCTGCAGGAAATCCTGGGAGATATAAATTCACGGCTACATATCATTGTGGTGAGGAGGTGGTCGTACCCGGCTTGTTCATTAAACTCGGTTACGAAACCGAACTGTTTTCCCTTGCACTTGCTGGACTAAGCTTCACATCATTACCGCGGTTATATCAGAGCACCACAGGAAATAGTATGATCAGATACCAAATGGAGTTTCCCTGGGCGGCACTAATCGACGGCTTACTACCAGCCGGGCCAGCGAGTAAAAAACCTGCAAAGGAATGCATGTTGGGGATTAATTTAATTCCCCAAGTCCCATGGCAGGGCAAAAATTAAACAACCAAGCTTCTTTCCTTTTTGTCGTTGTTGTTGTTTCGGCGTCGCCGACAGCAATTACATGCTACCTGCAGGTTTTATAACAAGGAGACGGGAAGGAATATTCGAATAGAAGGAGAAGGAGGAGTTCAGTGTGGGGAAACAGCCCAGAACAAGCATTTCTTGCAGCTAGATCAAAGCACTCCCCTCCATCTCTGTTGCCATGATGTATTTGTATTTCCGGCTTGCTACGCCTGTTCGTTCATGCATGCATGCCTGCTTGCCGGTTATCATTTTCAACCGAAGCCACCTTGGCAGTTCCCACATCCTTCCCCTCCCCTTTCGCTCGTCCAGTCGCAACAGGAATGTCAAGGTGGAGTTCCGTCCATTCAGTCGCTGCAGTGGTAGCTCACTGCTAACCCTTCAAAGAAACTAGACAGTCTTCGACTAAAACACGGACGATCCTGCGAGGCAATACGGTTTACGAAGTAAAAAGACCCGAGGAACCGGACGTTTCGAACGTCGGACGTGCCGAAACCTCGATTAAACAAAGGGAGCAGTTGATCTTTTTCGCATCTGACAGCTCAGCCAATGATGACTTGCCGAACGGAGGAGCTTGATGCAGGGCCGTATCCTGGGGCCGAAAATTTAACTCTGGAGCTGCTTATAAGTGAACAATCCCGCATGCAGAGCCGCACTCGTCGCACACCCGCAATAATCCCCCCTTGTACGCGTATGCATAATTCGCTCGACCATTCCCATACCTTGCACGTTCAACTTCTAGCCTAGTAGAGATCTCAGCTCGCATCCTGCTCTCGTACTTGAAGATAATATACATTTGCCACATTGCCTTCCCAGCTCAGCAGGGTTAGGAACACCACCTTGAGCTACTATTATGCCTCCGCTAATTCCGACAGGAGCAACACAAAGTGCAGCACGACAATGCTGACCGAACTTAGGCGTTGCCGATGTGATAGTGATATAAAATCATAGGTTCACGGTCTAACTCAGCGGTTTATTGGGGGAAATTGTTTGGAGAATGTGTGACTTGACAGGGAGACTTAAGAACTCTATTCTTCGGTAAGTTTACATATATTTACAATTAAAAGAATATACCATCTAAACCTCCACTCGCGAACAACAACAACAACCACCTAATGCTAAATCCAAACGGAGAAGAATCAGAAACATTGTATACATATACGGTGATCATATCATAGCGGCCCGGCCGAATGGATGCACTGGCATTGGGCTGGGTAATTTTCCCTAGTTCATAAAACTTTTATACTCTTCGCAACATCCCACTAAACCTCATTAATGAGAGCCAACCCAGCCGGGTGGTTTCACGTTATTCTCGGGTAATTCCGTAACATGTCCGGTTCCTCCGTAATTCTCCCTTCCTAGCTCTCCAACTTGGTGCGTTTGTAGGGGAATAGACGCCCTGTGAACAGGAGGGTCGTATCTGGGTTCGCTGTGGGGCGCTGGAGGCAAAATTGGCTCTTCCATCGGGGTACCATGAAAGTCACCCTCCAGCCGCATTCTCCTATTTCTTTCTCGATACCATAAAAAGCCGAATATTATCGCAATTATCGTAGGTATCGCAATCCCAATCGCCAAACCCGCCGTTGCCCCGGTGCTCATCCCGGATGAAGTCTGCGGTACTGCGGTTGCGCTGTTTGTAGCCGAAGATGTGGCGCTTGTCTCGCTACTTGTTGAAGTAGACGTCTCCGAGGATGTAGGCGTCGAGGAAGTGGATGTCAAACTGGCGGTTTTGAGGCCCTCCCGTACATATGTAATAGTTCCAGGATTTAGATAGAATTGTGTTTCATTTTCATTCTGGCAGCAAGGTACATCGCCTCCTTCCGCGCAGCACCAATAGCCTGTCGCATCGTTGCAGGCTAGAATATTCATTCCCTGTCCGTCATAGTCTGTATAGGAAGTTTCCTCCGATGTCAGTATGTTTCAGCCGAAACACGCTATATCATGAAACCTCTCCTCATACGTGCGGGCAATTATTCGAAGGCTCACCTAAGCAATGGTCGCTCGGACAAGACGGATCTCTCCACGTCTGATCGGTACATGCTCCTCTATAAATGTATCCGTACTGGTTGTAGCATAGATTGCTGCTCAGGCAGGCAACGTTATCGGAGTTGGCACAGCACGCGCTGTGCTCTGATTCAACATCGCAGGCCGTATATTCTCTAGCTCGTGACCCATCTGCAAAATATGGACAAATCCGATAAGTTTGATTGTTATCTCCATTAGGGGTTTGCTTGCAAGGATAAAGTGTCCACTCGTACCTGGGAAATAGCATGCCTTGAGCTGTGCCTTTGCGATCGATGCCACCAGGAGAGAATAATGTAACAGGTATATGTGTTGTCGAGCCATTATTGATAGCAGCATCCTTCTTTCTTTTTTTTTTGTTGTTGTTGCTGTTGTTGTATACGGATCCTTTCCTAGGCCAATCCAACTCCAATGGATGTTGTCCCACCTAATTATAACAAACGATGAGGCAGCCCGATTGGTTCCTACCGGCTACTCGTATGTAGAAGTAAGTACTTGAACAAGATCAATCCTTTCGCGTCTTCGCTATCGACTAGTTTCTATCAATAGGACGGAATTAAAAACGCAACCAAATAAAACAATACTTCAACGGTCGGAGAAAAAGATTCGGAAAGAGAAGGTGCAAAGTTTCCAGCAAGAAAGAGGAAGAAGAAGAAGAAGGAAAGAATCAGAGACATTTTCTTCATGGTCGCATAACAGGCATCTTCGCTGTTTTTATCAAATACAAGATTGCCCACCGCGAGCCAGCAGAGTGGGCCTATCCAATTCGAAACCCTTCCTTTACGGGTAGCATGCCTCTTGTCAACCTCCGGCGATTAGCTGGTGGGTATACCAATTACAAAGAAACGGGGCTCTTAAATTTCAAAACTTGTCAGCACCAATTCCTGTTTCGGTTGGATTGGCCGTTCCTTTTCCCCTGGCTCTCTATCCGACCGCTCTGCTGGGAAAAATTACAAGGAGTTCAATCTTGGGTAAACAGAGGCCCGTCCTACAGGTGCTGCCTTGTGGCATGGCCTTCTTGGATGCATCAGAATCTAATCAATTTAGGGCATTTCAACTGCCGAACCGCGCGAATATCACGACTGCATGTTTCCGAGTCTTGACAATGGTTTAACAAAATGGTTCAATGGAACTCATGTCTATGCCTCAACTCGGCTTTAGGTTTATCAAATATCGAATGCACAATACGGATATTCGCCGTTTGTATTTCTCATTCAGCTGCATAGACGCTTCATCAAGGCGCGAATGGGTTTTGAAACGTTTAGAGACTACCTGCATACAGTAAAGTTTATGTCAAATCGAATCCTGTGAGTGTGGATCCACGCTTTTTCAGATGACCCACTCTGACAATGGAGTGCGAAGCGGGGCCTCGGGTCAAGTGTTTCATTGGCCCGCTAGTGCAAGAGATGGAAAATATGAACGACTGAAATCTGAACAAAGAGGCTCTCTATACGCTATTAATCATCGCAGGACACTGAGCTGACCATTGCCTAATAAAGGCTGACTGGATCCCTCGCTAGCATGAAGGCTCAGAGCAGGCTATACCAGTGATTCGTCAAAACTTATTCGACAATCTTACACCAGTGCATATGGGTACCCATTCACCCAATTCACATTTCACAATGCGCGAGGCACAGGCACAGGAGTCAAAGCTTCTGCAGGTACCCTCGATTCATGTTGGACCTTTTTGATGGAACCAACACAATCAAATTTCGCAGACCGACGATTAGTAACTGCATGGAGGTCTGCGGTCAAACTTCGCCACAACATCAAAAGTATTTTTTCTGAACTTGAAAAATTCACTTTGACGGGTGTGGCGATTGCTCATCCAGATTTTATGGACTTTGTTGAAGCCACGCCGAGGGTTGCGTGGCCGTGGTGGCCAATTCGTCCCGTTTGCCACGGCTGCATAGTCAATCGGTGCTATCAAGATTGACAGCTATCCTATCGATGGGATAGCCAACGGTATTTGGTATTTGCGTCGCTATAAATTATTTTGGCCACTCGTTAGCCAAAGACGCCTTTTATACGAGCCATGTCTCTTGTATGGCCTGTCTCGAAGATTAATTCACGTCCCACTCATCTGCTGAGACCCTCCAGATATGGACTCTCTATCAAGCTGGTTCCCCAGCAGGAGAAAGCACCAAAGTTGATAATATGGTCTGAAGTTTCGGAGGATGGTCTGGTTCCTTCTCGTTCATCTATGGCTCTTCTTCCTTACCTCCGTGGTTATAGGAGGGCCGAAAAGCCGAGTCGCAATTGCAAGCGTTGAATCCACCCCGGGGATCGCAATTGAGCTCTCCCCGGCTGACGAAACTGATTGTTCAAACGATACTCACCGATGGGACTCGGCGTATGGAAGCTGTCTTGATGAAGCACAAGAACCGATACCTTATTCACTGCCTACTCCAGGATTCAACCTGTTTGGCAAGCATCTAGGCCGCCTAGGGCTTCTCCCACGAGATGGCCTATGCGGTCCTGAAGAAACTACCTGCTGGCTCGTCAATTGTTGCCAGCCTGGAGAGACATGCGGTCCTATAAACATAGGCTGTCAAGTATCCTGGAGCACAATCTACACCACGACTATTACGACCTCTTGGTCAACGATTACATCGATAGCAATCCCCACCAACAATGTCGAGTACGTTATACAGACGGTGAATGTGACGGCTTATGTGACTTCCTTTAGGCAGCTCACCCTACCTGGCGAGGGCCTGGACGAGATTATCGAAACAAGTGTAGTCACGAGCTCTACTTTGATTCTATCCGCCTTCACACCACCTCCCGTGACGGTAACTCGAACAATAACTCAAGGTCTGGAAGCCACAACATTAGAGCAGCTACAAAGGCGATCTGAGAGGCTACTTCCAAGGGCGGCGATACCTCGAAGATCCGCCCGAACCAGCTACAAAACATTGACCGTCTGGGTGACAACGTTCTACACCACCCATACGACAGCCTCGCTCTCTGACTCAACCGTGGAATACACGGTGACTTCAACAATGTCATCGATTGCCACGAGAAATCAGACCCACTACGAAACGCCAACAGGATTCACCACGTCCACCATTGTGGCGACAGAAACTACTATATCGTATGCATATGGTAGCGTTGATGCACCAATTCGACTATTTTACGTCACAATCCAGCCATCTTCAACGATTGCAGGCAAACTTCCAACCGGTGAAATCCCACCACCAGAGGATCCACCACAGGCATCGCGGCAGCTTTCTTCAGGCACAATTGCAGGCATTGTAGTTGGGGTTATACTTGCAATTGTCCTCATAGGCCTGATAGTAGGTATGCTTATCTGCGTCCGTCGAAAACGCCAAAGGCAGAGGCACGACAACTTTGCGGACACGCCCTCTCCACCAGCCGCGCCGATTCCACAGCCGATTATGACTAATGTCGCGCAAGGCACAATTATCGCGGGCGAAAATGCGGAGTCGCCAGTTTCCCCAATATCTTTTGTACAGCCAGCCGCAGGCAAGAGTTCAAATTTGTCATCTCGCCATGCGAGGAAAGGCAGTCTAGCTTCAATAATTTCTGTGACTCCGGTTCCTGAAGAAGACGAAGAAGATGATATATTACCAGTCAATGGGGCGGGTGCCCGAAATTCAATTGGTAGGGATAGCAGCGATAGTGCAAGGAGCTGGGGTCGAGGCTACGGTGGGCGGGGTGGATACTATGGCTCGGGCAGCAGGGCTCGGGCTACTCGACCCAAAGAGGTGGAGACGGAATCACCGACAAATCCAGCGTTCAGGGGAGCGGTCACCTCAAGCTATAGCGATGAGAGTTTGGTGCCACCGCATGCCCGGGATAATGGATTTCGATTTTAGGCTTTACATGTACATAGCTAGCAGTCATTATTCTTGTGGGTGCGAATGATATTTTATGCAGCTTTACAACATCAGCCACGAACATTTTAATGCTGCGGCATGTATAAATTTCAATTGACTTTTCGAGGATACCACTACCCCAAAAAAATTGTCGCAGCCCAGATGCTCGATATACATATATTCGGGATTTTATTGTCGTTGTTAGTCACGGTGACGAGGCCGCACATGCATGAAGGATCCAGCGTACATCCTATGGGGCCTTGCAGCAGCCCAACTCGCAAACTCTTAAATCGTTTTCTCCCGTTAAAGATCAAGCTTTTGTAGAAATCAAAAACGCAACGTCAAACCCGCATCAAAGCCCTGTCGCGTTGATAACTCTAAAGGATGCCATATCTAACTCTAAATCCCGCCGTGGATGTTCGTCAAATTGAACGGAAGGGAGGCGGGCGGTGGAAGAATAAAGAACTTTGTGTCACAGTGCAAGGTGGTGCTGCAGCGAGCCGAGAGTTTGAGGTCTGGACAATGCGACAGCGAAGCCTTGGAGCCTTTACTGTTCAACGAAAACAGTCGTATCGACGTGGCCAAGTACCTCCTTTGTAGATAAGTACCTACTTATGTACTTACATATGTAATTAATCCATGTTTTGAGTTTTACAAATCCAAAGAGGCGGGGTGCTCGACGCAGGTAAATATCCGCTCTTGAGGATGAGGGATTCCCTCTTCCTTACGTACTTGTCACAGTCATCTGCATAGAAAGTTTCGCATGTTTCTAGTTTCACTAACCTTATGCATTAGCTAAAAGCGGAATTTGAGGGCCCTATCGTTATTACCCGGCTTGTATGAAGTTGTAGATAGAATATATATTGACGGCATGGAATAAAGCAATTATCCATCTCGAGTGAGATTCCTGATTGGTTTGCTGTCATGATGTAACGAGGGGAGAACACTAATACGGTAGCATGTCTTTATGACGAAACCCGCCGGTTTGAGAAGATTCGTTGGCTTTGCTGAACAGTTTAGAATAAGAAATAAGCAACTCATCATATAGTTTTCGGTCTACCAAGGTCGGGAGGTCTTGAGCATTATTTGGAAAGTGAGCTGGCGTTAAGGAAGGTACCATTACGCCGTCAGATCGATATCAGCTATTCCTGCTTGACACCGGCTGCTGATGCTCATATGTAAGATAAAGTGACTGGCCAGAAAGCTTAGTGCGATATCGGGGTTAATCTTATTCGGTAGGCCTACGGAGTCTTCTTCGGAGCGGTATATGATCAGGAAGATCCAATACAACCAAGAAGCAGCGGGTCCTCTTTTTTTTTTTTTTTTACCCCGTTGAAATTTATAGAATCCAAGACATCAATTGTATGAATGAAGCTGGTTTAACAAGAAAAAAACCGGGGTGGGACGGGATACCCTTTCTCCCACGTTGATTTGGCAGACCAAAGATGCCCGCACGGATGCATGTGTTCCCGCTTGGGCATGTCATCTGCTCTTCAGTCTTAGGCGAAAAGGCTCGTTGGGAAGATTGAAACTAGCCAGCATGCCACCCTCCAAAAACTAATGCGAGGCTGTATCGTGATTAGAGGTCACAGGCGGGTTAGAAGACCTTTTTTTTTTTTTTTTTTTTCTTCCTCCCTCCCGTCCGTTGAAGAGTTGGAGGAGAAACCCGGATCCGTCGAAACCCCAAACAAAGCATTCCCACTGCTTTAGTTTGCTGTGAGGGAATTTGGTCATGTTGTGTCTGCTCTGTTGGCAATTCGCAATCACGAGACGGCGGAGCAGACGAACTATCCGTCGGGTGGTAAAGAGGCAGGAAATTCAGTATGCTTAGCAGCCTTTTTGAATGAAGAAGGCATTGAACGGCCGAAAAAATGAATAAGCCACTGTCATGATTGGAAAATTTCAAATAATAGCGAGAATCGTATCGTAATGTTCACAAACTGGTTACAGGTAACGACATGTAGCCTTTTTTTCTAATTTTTCTTTCTTATTGCCGTAAAAGAATTTCAGCTCCGAAACTCCCAGCTTTGTCAGCCGCAGAGAGGTGTGTAGAAAGCGAGAGACACCAACAACAACCATCATCATCATCATCATCGTACTGCATACGGCTTGGCTTCAAGGCTATGTTTGTTCAAGGTACCTAGCGAGGTCTCTGCCACTCCCGCTGACAATTTTTAACTTCACTAGGTAAGGCTTTTTAAAGCCATCGGGGCACTTTACTCCATTGTCGCCGATGCTGCTGGATTTTCACGGCTGGCTGGGTCCGGTCGGATAGCTACGACGAGCTGGGAGACCGCCGCGGGGAAAAAAAAAAAAAAAAAAAAAAGAGAGAGAATTTCAAAATCAAGTTTTTGCCGTTACGTATAGG
>LDUD01000088.1:59648-70625 GCA_012184295.1 Dactylella cylindrospora
GTACCAAGTCCCCTGTGCGTACCCGTATACGGAGGCAAGTAACTTACGTGTACTGGTGCAACTTTAGTCAGCGGTTTTTCTGGGTGATGGGAGAGTCGATCGAGGAGGAAGAAGAGGGAACTAGAAACGACGCCCGCCGCCCGCCAGAAAGGCAACAGCGGACGAAAGAGGAAGAAAGAGCTAGCAGGCCCCGCCTGCAACTGCGAATCAGCACCCCAGCCTCACGTGCGGCCGATCGACTGGGTGGTTAAAGCAGCCTTCTGATTGGTGAGACGGCCTTGTTACCCTTTTGACTCAGTGGGATCTCGCCTCTCTTGGAATCCCCTCCTCCTTCTTCCACTGGCTTGCTTCTTCTTCCTCTTTTCTCGGAATGCAAGGCTTCGTCAGTTTTCCCATCCCTCCCATTCCTATCCTTGGCCGGTACATGGACTATACCTCCAACCTAAGTGCGTAGAAAGATTTTTAGAAAAAACAAAAAAAAAAAAAAAAAAAAAAAAAAAAAAAAAAAAAAAAAAAAAAAAAAAAAAAAAAAAAAAAAAAAAAAAAAAAAAAAAAAAAAAAAAAAAAAAAAAAAAAAAAAAAAAAAAAAAAAAAAAAAAAAAAAAAAAAAAAAAAAAAAAAAAAAAAAAAAAAAAAAAAAAAAAAAAAAAAAAAAAAAAAAAAAAAAAAAAAAAAAAAAAAAAAAAAAAAAAAAAAAAAAAAAAAAAAAAAAAAAAAAAAAAAAAAAAAAAAAAAAAAAAAAAAAAAAAAAAAAAAAAAAAAAAAAAAAAAAAAAAAAAAAAAAAAAAAAAAAAAAAAAAAAAAAAAAAAAAAAAAAAAAAAAAAAAAAAAAAAAAAAAAAAAAAAAAAAAAAAAAAAAAAAAAAAAAAAAAAAAAAAAAAAAAAAAAAAAAAAAAAAAAAAAAAAAAAAAAAAAAAAAAAAAAAAAAAAAAAAAAAAAAAAAAAAAAAAAAAAAAAAAAAAAAAAAAAAAAAAAAAAAAAAAAAAAAAAAAAAAAAAAAAAAAAAAAAAAAAAAAAAAAAAAAAAAAAAAAAAAAAAAAAAAAAAAAAAAAAAAAAAAAAAAAAAAAAAAAAAAAAAAAAAAAAAAAAAAAAAAAAAAAAAAAAAAAAAAAAAAAAAAAAAAAAAAAAAAAAAAAAAAAAAAAAAAAAAAAAAAAAAAAAAAAAAAAAAAAAAAAAAAAAAAAAAAAAAAAAAAAAAAAAAAAAAAAAAAAAAAAAAAAAAAAAAAAAAAAAAAAAAAAAAAAAAAAAAAAAAAAAAAAAAAAAAAAAAAAAAAAAAAAAAAAAAAAAAAAAAAAAAAAAAAAAAAAAAAAAAAAAAAAAAAAAAAGAAGTATAACAAGAAGGAGGGGAGTAAAAAAAGGCTGGTGGTCTGAATAAAACCCTTTGCCGTTTCGCATGCAAATGATTCCCCCCCTCCACCATCTCCTTGATCCTTCAAACAATTTATATATACCCCACCCCCCTCCACAAACGAGAGTTTTGAACACTTAAATAGTAAAAAAAATAAAATAAAATAAAAAAAGGAAGAGAGATCCTTCTGTCGACACGCTACCGACACTATAAACTTCCCAAGGAAAAGGGAATAGAAGAGGAAAAGGAAAAGGAAACAAAGAAGTCAATTCGACGACTCCATCAAAGAAAAGAAAGAAGGGCAAGAAGCAACACAAAGGCAAAGGTGGACGAAACACCACACAACACAATATGGCGTCTCGGTCGGCTCTTGCTCCCCACCATGCCGCCATAAAGGGCCAGATTCGTCGACTGCTTAACCACGCCTCACCTGATGATTTACGGAGATTCTTAGAGGAGATTTCGATACAGCAAGACGTCCTTGAGAACATTTATGACTTGTGGCCTGATTTACCTCACGCGTACGACGCTGAGCGGGAGGAGTTGACCGACGAGAGAAAAGAAGTCTATATTCTCTACGACGCGGCCTTGGACGATCGGGAAAGAATTCGGAAGCGATGGGAAAGGTTATTGAGCAAGCACCGATGGGGAAGGCACGAAATCGACGAACTCAAGAAATGCAGAGATTATATGGCGAGGAACGCAGTCAAGGTGGTCGGGCTGTGCATCGAATATGCCGAGTTCTCTAGGTAAGTGCCACATGGCGAACCCCTTCCCCTCGTGGTCCTAAACTGCCGAAGGATCAAAATAATAAACAGACATCCGCTAACATGCTTCTCCTTTTTCTCGTACAGCCAAATACAAGGTCTCGTTCCATTTGAGGATGATATCCGGGTCAAGCTGGAAAAAATCTATGTTGATGAACACCTATCCACCACCTCCAAATTGCGTAGGATGAGAAATCTCCTAATCTCCTACGCCGAGGAACGTCCGCGCGGGGAACGTTATTCATACCGACGACGTTCTCTGTCGCCGGACGAGGAAGACGACTACTACGTCTCCAAGCCAGAAATTTCGCGTGATTCGTACGTATCCGCATCCTATTCCAAGCACCGTTCTCGCGCCGACCGCCATGACAGCAAACGTCATCGCCGCCGCGAACGGTCGCAGGAGGAACGGGAGTATCCGGAATTCGCGGTGTATGAGGTCGAAGAGCCAGTCCACCAAGTCTACTCGGCTGCCTCTGCCCGCCACGAATTCCGCAGCTCCAGCCATGATACTTCCTTCTTGTGGCGATCCAGAAGCGCAAAGGAGGATAGCCCCCGTTTCCAGCAATCCAGCAGACGCTTCTCCCATTCTTACTCTCACCTCCCCGTTCCTGAAATTCACACCTCACCGGAGAAGCGGGTTCGTTCTGGTAGTGGATCCAAGCATCACCGCCCGGTCCGCTATGAAGAGGACCGTGGTGAGCGCCGCCAGAAGACCAGTCGGTACTTGGAAGTACCAAAGCCGCAAAAACAATACTCTAGCTGGGAAGTTTACGAAATTGTCTAGATCACCTACATTTCTCCGCTAGCTGCACCCTGGATGGTCTAGCATTCTTTCGCTCATATCTATTTTCTTTTGTCTATTCATTTCTTTTTTTATATTTTATTATCTTAATGTCAGGGGATAAACGGATTAAACGGACTAAGCATTTACAATCGGGTTCTATCTGATTTTCCATTATGTACTCGTTTCGGTTTCTTTATATATCTTTTTGGCTTAACATTTATTGGGAATTTGCTGTGTCAATGTATCTTACATTCTGTTCGGCGCTCCATGCTTTCATTATCTCTTTTCTGTTCTCGTTTTGTTCTTTCTGGGTCGGTCAGGTTTCAATAGCATTGCTTTCTTGCATGGGGGAATCTGGAAACAATGGATGAAGGTTTTATTTCATTATTTTATTAAATTTCTAGTATCAGTTTATCTCTTAAAATTACATCCGGTCTGGCCTGGCTTTACTTGGAGGGACATGTTTTCCCCCGTTATCATCCTGTTGCTCTCTCACTCAATGTATGATAGAGACTCTTCACTTATGACTCAATCGACGACAGCTAAGGGTGCTTGAAAGAAATATACTCCATTAATATGCGCATTTTCCTGATAAGGAGACCGGAGCTACCGCTCCGCCTCGAATTTAAAAAGTTAACCAACACTATATCATTATATAGCGTACATGAATGGCAATAAGCAAGCGCTTTGCAGACTAGCTATACCAATCCTCTAAGAGAGCCTTCATGCAAGCAGCAGCAGTCGCCGCAGCGTAATTCTGCCATTTCTTACTCTTATGACTGTCAGCGTAGTCGCAAGCCCCTTTGATAACCAAACAAGGAAAATTAGCTGATGCACCCGCACCTTCCATCTCGAATGCAATTACGTTTTCCTTTGCTGCAATGTTGTCCCGGACTTCACTTGATTTCATCACCGTATCTCCTGATGCAAATAGCCCAAAATGTATTACGGGTGAATGGATATCATCTTGTCCGTTCGCTGCAGTATCTGCGGCCTTGTCTAACCGCCTCCGAGATACCAGTTTTGTTTTATCGCACCCAAGCTCATCACAGCTTGAGGTTATAGCCGTCTCACATACAAGGTCGTTTGTCTTCTTGCAGGCGGCGCATTTCAGGCGACCCGATGGAGTCTGATGTTTATGATGATAATCCGATTTGAAGAGCCAGTCCTTGTCTGCCCCAGGATATGAGGCTGCCTCGCCAAGCTTCTCGTGCAAAACAGAAAGGTATTCGGAAGACCTCTTTTGGAGCCTTTTTCTACTTCGCTGGGTCTCCAACCTGGCCAGAAATGTTTGTATATCCTTGTGTCCGCATAAAATATCTTGGTTGCCCTTCCTCACAAATCCATTGGGATACTGCTTCCCAAAGTCGTACTGAATAATTCCACGGCTAATCACCACGTCTCCAAGCAAAATATCTTCGCGGCTTTTTCCAAAGGGTACAGCGCCGCAAATACCGACAACCAAGCCTAGTTTGATTCCTGCAAACTTGTACTGACAAGTAGCTATTGCGCTTGCTGCACTAACTTTTCCCATTTCTGGCATGTGAACCAGAACGACATTGTGACGTCCGATCATCCCTATCGAGTATGCGTTTAGGCCGCTGCCGTATCTACCATCGATATCCCAATGCACATCGAACAGACTCAGTACAGCATCGGCTTCCAAAGGTAGGGCACATATTATGGCAATTTTGAAGTCATTTTTGTCGGCGGGAGGATATCGAATGCAGCCAGGACTGTTTCCCATCGCCTCGGATAACTCCACTACGGGTATAAGCTCCTCCATTGCATCGAGCTTAAATTTGACTTTCTTGGTTGGCGCTTGGTCGTTGTGATATGCCACTTGAGAATTAGGGATGTGTGAGGACTGTGGATACTGTCCAGGCGATTCACCCGACATCCCAAGTTGGTTATGCTCGGAGGAGACCAAGTATTCAACATCCTCATACAACCGTTTTCGTTGCGCCGGTAATCGGATCCCTCTGATAATGGTAGAAACGATCTGCCCAATAGCTGCTGACATGTCGATTCTCTGCCTAGAGACTTTTTGCTGGTATAGGTATCGGAACTTCAGGCAGTTGTGAACTGCTTCTAAATACTGTTGGTTGCCAATGTTGTTATCTCGTTCATACATGATCGCGTCCGCCAATGCGATGTCATCACTCAAGGTACAACCCTTAATCTTCAACAACAATTTTGCCAGTAGTTGAAAATCCGCATCGCCTAAGGCCAGGCCTTGTTGCTGCATTTCATTTGAGTTTGCTCTGTTGAGATCTTGTTGGGGATGACACATGCATAGCGCGTAGGGAGAGCCCAGCATACGGTTGCCGCTCAGCATACTCAGGAAATATATGGCATCCGAGTCCCAACACCTGATCATGCGGCGAGAAGCTAATGATAATGTAAGACTTGAGACGAGCGTAGCCGCTAGGTCCCGCTTCTCGTTTTCAGTAAATCGAATTCCCCTATAACCAAATTTTGGGTTAAAGGCCCCGTCATTGAGTAACTTCTTCAGTGTCATGGATGACTGCTTGCCTTCGTAAACCCTCGGATACTTATTCTCGTCGTCACCGGAGTGGCCGCTATAATCACATATGTTGTTATTAGAGACTGCGAGACAAAGCCTAGCACCGATTTCTCGTGTACTATGTATGTGATCGCAAAGTTTGCCGCTAATTGGGTATAAGCCATTTCTGTTTGCATCTCCGCTAGATATTAGTCAGTATTACGGCATAATGGAGTGTCCCTAGCTATTAAATGAGCTAGACATACACTCACGTGGATGAAAGAGTGTTTAGCTGACCCTCTAGCCAAAGTGACGGTACACGGCAGGTGGAGAGAACCAGTTCTAAACGTGACTCCTGAAGGCGCCCGCGTGATGCAGCTGTGTTCAACTCTGACAGCTGTAACAAAACGTCATGTCCCCGGCAATCGAGCAGACCTTTGAATTGGGAGAGGAGTACGTTGAGCCCATCAAAAGCTGCGGCAAGCTGGTCATGGGGATGGCCAGTATCAGAGTCTTCCGGAGGCAGCTTTTCAGTTGGAAAGCAAATATCTGCTACTGACGTTCGCGTGAGATCGCTAAAGAAGTGGTTGAACCTTTCGACTTCTTTCTTGTCCTCTTCTGGTGACACAGCTTGAAGTAGGGTTCGTGAATCTCCCGATACCATTACAAATTCCCACTCGGTGTTAGCCAATTCGTCTAGAAGAGCAGCGCATCCAGTCGGCAGTATTTGTCGGTGGTGACCTGCAATCTGTGTCGTAAAGCGCCTGGGTCGACACTCCGTTCCATTAAAGCGCAAAGGGACTCGAGATGGATTTGAGCGCGCTCCATTGCAGCCTTATCAAGGCCATCTCCGAGGTGCCAGTCGAGATCATTTCTTCTCATGATGTTGCGCAGGCCATTCTCCAACAAATCTAGATGATTCTGTCGCTCTGTCCAGGAGGCCAACATTTGAGCTGGATTGAGCCTGCGGTATGTGGTCTTGTTCAACAGGCGCCCTCGATACTGCCGGAGAGACCTGAGTCTTTCCCATTCCGGGGTGACCTTCCTAGGTATTCTGCCTGCCGACATTTTTCATCCCTTGGGCAGCCACATCGCCTTCTGTGTTGTTAGGTTGTATTCAATCACCGTCGCTAATGATGACTAGGGCCGGGCCGCTAGTGGGTCAGCTCGAGAGTCCGATGGGGAGGTTGCCCACTGGGAAGTTAACAATTGGAGGCTTAAAACGACTAGGAGCAAACTAGAAATGCTGGAGGTTTCCTAACTTCTCAAGTACGAAATACTAGGCGCTTATAATTATTTAGTACGCAAGGGACATCGTCCTACAAAGGGTCGACTGGCCTCGCCAAGCGTGTGCCAATCTGCCCCACCCCCGCTGCGACGGAGTCGGGTCGGTTACGAGGTGCGAATTGAATCAGCCTCCTTGCATCTCACGTGATTAATATCGGGATTGGCTTGGTGATGCATTCTAATAGCTAATGCTAACAGAGTGACCCATATTCTTATGGAACAAGGCCAGACTCTTAAAGAAAGGAAGGAGGTATCGATATCGAAATGTCAGTCGGGGCTAAGAAAACCATCTCAGGATATGACCTGTCGCCGACCTCCCCAGAAGCCAAGATATATGGCCCGGACAACAACGGAGAGGCGCAAGAGGGTGTGGGAATGAAAGCTGAGACCCGGCCCATTTATCTCATGGCTCTTGACTGCAGCGAACTCTTCAATAAATGCCTAGACACTTCCGACAACCCTACGTCTACACAATGGTCTTTCTCATCCGAAGTGACTCATCTTGCCCAGGAGTATCAGAGCCGCTTCAATGCTTGGGCGTCTTTCTTGTGCGTCCTCGCTAGTGAGAACGTGTGTCTAGACCATCGACTGCGACGTCACCCCTCACTACAAGATATGTTCATCCGGCTGCTGGATGTACTGCGGCGAAACCTTTTCCTGAGTGGGTATGATGGGCGCGATGACGACCTTATATTATATTAGCTTGCGAAACTTGCTCTGATACCATGTAGTCAGTATTTATGAGGAGCCTGGGGTAGCCCAAGGTTCAAGTGATGCCATCGACTCGGCGGGAGATTATAATATAACGGACGCACCCCCTTCAAACCCCGGTGTGGTATTTTCCAGTATCGAGGAATCCATTACCCATCTCAACAAGCTCGGGATAGCAATTAGGCTCTCCTCGAGGTCAACTGCCATAGCAAGGGCGAGAACATTTGCGTCACAAAACCCGGAGTTGATTCGGTTAAGTGATTTCGAAGATAGAGCCTATCTTGCTCTCCAGAATCTTTATCCGAACGCCTCTGAGAGACTACGCCAGCAACTGGTTGACTCAATGACTGATAGATACGCTAGGCTCCAATACGAGTTCTATCGAGTTGAGAGACCTGGGGCTTACCCCGACCGACCCTCTGACGCACCCAGCTCTATCATCCACGATCGTAAAGAGAGCGTATCAAACCACCAAACGGTCAAATCCGGCAGCAGGAAAGATGCTACGGGTCAAATCGAGGACAAGCAAACCGCCGCCAAATTTCCGGAGTCTTCAATAGATACTGGTCGCTTACATAAAAACCTAGAGGAGGCTGCAGTGAACGTCCCACAGTCAAAGTCTCCTAAGACTCTTACAATACACACGAATCGGCACAGAGAGCCATCCCATCCGGAATTCAAAAATGGCGAGGATTCCACTCTCTGCAACCGGTGCTTCCAAGTCATCGATCGCTCGTTAATACATACAAGGCAGAATGGCCGTACCGGATGGTCAGATGAAGGACGGTGAGCACACTTTATTCTCGTTAATCGCTCTAAGCAATACTATTGCTTCTGAAATCATCGGGACTAGACTTAGCATCACCACCCCTTCATCGCACCAACATCAGATATCCCGCTGAACCCCCCGCCACCTACTAGCAGGTGGTAGAAAGCCTCCATATTGTACGCCATAAGCTTGCGAAATCCCTCTCTAACTCTCTGCTATAGAGTCAGGGCCTTACTTCTTACAACTAGTTGTATCTAATGTTAGGGTCAGGATTTGTTATCCGCCTGGATTAGTTAAGAGAGATCATTCCCGTCTTATAATGCCCGATTAAGTATGATATCAGTGATGGCCACCGAAATATCTTCTCTTTGTTGCAGAGATTCGCTGCACATTTCACTCCACCAAAATTCTATAAATCGAATCCACCAAATTCTCATCGCAATCCACCGCCAATGTTGCTATCGCTATTTACTAAATTTGCTTTAACGTGTTTCTGCCTTACCACAAGATATTGTGCTTACAATACACATCGAGCGGGATCGATGATGGTGGCCGTTACCAGTTTCTTGCTTAAGATTTTTATGGGAGTTGATGCGAAATGCGTATTCTACATGTAAAAATAGTAAAAGATATTGCATGGAACAGCAAGATGTGTGAGATTGGTGCTAACTGAGATTATCCTACTATCTAGACGGCATTATAGATGCGATCTGCAGCCTTACGTATGCATTGTCGAAGGTTGCTGCAAGTCGCGACCGACTTACTCGTCATCGAGAGATTGGTTCAACCACATGTCGTCGACTCATTCAGAGCAATGGTTGCAGAACTTACAGAACGAGTCGTCATGGGTGTGCCCGATAGGACATGAAAACGATTCCGCCTACGTATTCTCTACCTGGGATGAACTTTCTCACCATATCCTACTTCATCACCCAAAGGTTGGGGAAATAAAGGAAGAAACTAAGAACAGGGCCAAACGGGATGGAAATGGGGCCTCGCACCTAGCATCATCTTGCCCTCTTTGCTTGTTTCGCCTTGAGGCGGACCCTCCTCAGGATGACAAATCAGATGATGCTATCTTCCATACGGAAGCTTCGCAAGGGGAGAAGCGACTCGGACCGCACAGGCAATCTCAGAAACGGGTCAAACTTTCGTCGGATACCGTATCCTGGGCAATGGGCTCTCACATTGCTGAACATATGCACCATTTGATGATCATGTCGCTCCAATTGATGTCCGCCATGAGTGGCGCGTCTTATGGTGAAGGCGACTTACAGAGCGTATCCGGTGCCCTAAGCAGCCACACCTCAGCGCCAAGTCATGACTGGTTGAAAGACAAGTTAGATGATCTACCGTCGGATGCTCAGGGGTCAATCACTTGGTCCGATGTTGGTGAGAATCCCTTCGTCGAGAGCCCGGAAGCAGCCCTCGGAGCTGCGGCTGAGTCTTCAAGCCAAGGACGACGTGGCGAGCACTCTTTCGACTTAGATAGTTTTTTATCCTCTGAGAAGGCTAGTGGGGTGGTTGTATTCGAGCTACCGGAGTTTTTAATCCAGGAACGAAGCAGTAAGTCAAACATTTTCTGACCTCCCAATTAACCAGAAAAGTTGCCTAGATGTGTGCTAGGATTTCTAAAAGGTGAAAGCGCAATTGCTAACTGCCGTTCTTGCGGGGTCTAATAGGCATACTCGAGAAATTCAAGCTGCTTGACGCTCGTCAGCGTGACAGAATAGTGGACGGCGTCAAGAACGGCGCCAACTCGCCCTTCTCCATCGACCAACCAGACCACATCGTATCCCGCAACCGATATGCAAACATTCATGTCTGGGACTCGACAAGAGTAAAGCTAGGCATCGATGCTGCCGATAACGACTACATCAATGCATCACATATCTCCCTAGGGAACCCAACGGGGCTCGTCCAGCGATATATAGCAACACAGGTATCTTGGATCCTTTCCCTAGAATGCGAGCTACTTGTGAAGCAAAATGTAAACGGAGACTAACGAGCAATTGATTCTGCTTTAGGGACCGAAAGAAGACCAAGCTCGCCACCTATGGCTAATGGTACTGGAACAAACTGCCAGACCCGGCGTTGTCGTCATGCTCACAAAGACCTTTGAAATGGGCCGCGACAAATGCTACCAATACTTCCCCGTCGATATGGAAGACCCTCATCGCCGCTTCGACAGATCTGAATACGAACCGAGCGCCACCGACCCTTTTAACTTTGAGATCAACCTGTTGGAGTGTACATATGATGAAGAAGCACGAACGGAGATCCGAAAGATAGAGATTACCGTTCTAGAAGGCACCCACATGGCCGAACCGGATGCCGAGAGTTTTGTGAAGGAGTTAAAAGCCGGAGATACAAAAATCGTCTGGCACTTACTGTTCGGGGGATGGCCGGATTGGGGCATTCCGGAAGGGGAGGACTCCGAAGCTCTGATGAAGCTGATAGATCTGGCGAATAGTAAGAATGAAGTTGCGAATTCGCCTTTAATTGTACATTGTAGCGCGGGAGTTGGCAGAACGGGAACCTTCATCGCCCTGGATCATCTTTTGACGGAAATTGAACGCGGTACCTACGATTCAGCGCTCGGAGATCCGATATTCGATCTTGTTGATAGATTAAGAGAGCAGAGGATGTATATGGTTCAGTCTGAGCCGCAGTATGAGTATCTGTACAGGGTAGTTAGGGAGAGACTGGGAGCGAAGCTTGGGATCCCGCTGGGGAGCAACCCCCTATCGATATCGCCTGCGTTGACCCAGGTGGAGTGACAAGACCAAGTATAACAAGA
>LDUD01000088.1:81488-143593 GCA_012184295.1 Dactylella cylindrospora
AAGGATTAGAAGAAAACGATTTAGGGTGTGGCGTCTTTGAATCGGTCCGGTTGTCTTGGATGGATTGAGTATACGATCACGGGCTCGTATCGTCGGTGTAGAAGCACGGAGTTGTATCAGCGATGTAGAGGCCACAAGGACATACTTTCTTCCCCCCAAAGACTCCATTCAAAATTCCCACAGCCGATAAGCTGCGGCGGAGATCATATGCGCTCAGTAGGTAATAATGACCTCCTAGTTTGAGGATGCGCTTGCGCGTATCCATATGGAGTTGCATATCGCTACATGTGGGCTGCGCTGATCAGAAAAGTTTATTTACGATTGCGGGATTCTAAGGATGCAGATGCCTCCCTACTCCGGCTTCGTGGCCTCATTAATATTGTGGGACTAAACATGGTTTAGAAATCTGCATCTAGTAAGCAACTTTTCTTCCTTTACATGTTTGTTGGGGGTCTGCGAAGGAGACAAGAAGCAGCCCAGGTTAAGAAGACTAACATGATCTACTAGGAAGATTGTAGCATCAAGCATATTATTTTGAGAGTTATTTAGGCACCAGGCACACCGCCTTGAATAATATAGCAAACGTTTATCAATAAAATATATACACCATATATTAAACCATCCATCTTGAGGGTTTTAATGTTAGCAGTCGAGTCTCAAAGGATATGATATACGCCCAGTAAACGCCATTCGTAATATCTATGTGTAAAGGTCATACAGAAATGCGAGAGGAAGTGATACAATAGGTTGTAGTCAAGGGATCAAATGGTTCTATGCAAACTGTGAAAGATATTCTCGTAGATAAAACAGCAAAAAGGGAATCATTAAAAACAAAAGTGGTAGACCCCAAAGCTCCGATCAAGTCATATCTTACTTCCTAAGCCCCATCCTCTGGAGCATGGTCTTCCCCTCACCCTTCTCCTCATCGCTAGAGCTCAACCCTTCGTCGCCAGACGAAGCGGCAGCCTTTCTTGCCTTTGGGTTTGGCAATAACAGGGCAGGGTGAACAAAATTGTACACGCCCACGGCGATGATCATCATTGCTCCATCCAATGCAATGAAGAATCTTTCAGTAGTGATCAGATAGCCCTCCCAGCCCTCCAACAATTCAATGGTTCTGTAGATGCTTCGAATATAGATGCAGGAGATGCTCAAAACAGTAGCGTAGGTGAGCCACTTGATGGCCTTTGGAAGCTCAGCGGTACGTGAGCGCCAGAGGAAGGAACTAAAGAAGAAACAGAAGACGGTGATGGCTGCCATCTGGAAGATGACACCCGCAACCATGATGTTGGTACCGGTAGCCGGGTCACCGCCGGGTTCGCTGGATGCTGAAGAGGCCATGCCGCCACCAGCGGCTTGGATTGCGAGCGAAAGGACGTCGACAGTGATGAAAATCCAGAGGTAGAGGTTTGGAGGGATGAGAGAGTACTGGCGACCAGAAACGTCGATAAATTGCTTGAGGATGTAGTAGATGCCTCCGGTGAAAAAGGCAGGGGCTATAGAGGTAAATTCATATTAGTGGGAACGGTTCCCGAGATCCTAGGGTCTAAGAATAAGAAGACAACATACCAAAGATAAGGGTAGATATTTGCATCAAGAAGGCGTTGATATTGTAGGGACACTCTGCAGACCAAAGTCTCCCTCCCCAACCGATCATTTCAGCTTCAAAAGACGATAGTCAGCATAAACGATCGGTCTTATTTTTTTGTACGGTTTCTTCTATCACTTACAAATCGTTCCCAATGCAAAGCATAGATACCAGTAATGCCTCCCTTTAAAGACAGCGTAGACGTGCCCCAGGGTGGACAAGCCGAATAGAATCAAGAATGCAATCCCAGCACCTTCCGAGGGAATGTACCCGTAGGCTGGATCCACGCCAGGGATTGGATCATGACAGCCTTGACGGATTTGCATCCGCTGCTCATAAGGAAGTTGGTCCATTGTGAGCGACCTTTGGACTTGTGTTGTCGAGTTGTATTTGGTAGTGAGAAGGTTCGACCGGCGAGTCCGAGTGAGTCCGAGTGAGTCAAGTGTTGGTATGTGAGGCGACCGATGGGGGGAAGAGAAAGCGCGATGCTTATATAGACGAAAGAAAACAAAAGGAAAAAAAAAAAAAGGACAATAGAGTTTAAAATAGTCGAAGTATATCAATACGAGATTTAGATATATGCGCTTTGACTATAATTCATTAGCGTTCTGGTCCTAGTGATTTTGTGTATTTTCTTCTTCGTTGCCGTTGAAAGCGTCTAGGATATAGAGCCTCGATTGTTGTGTTCGGAGACCTCAGTCTTATATAACCCGAACGGAGAACGGTGGCTATCTATTCCGGGCAGTTGGAAACACTTCATTTTTTTTTTTTTTTTCCCTTCCTCAATCCCACTGCTGAATAAGGCTTGTGGGTCCGTCTTTTCCTTTCCTTCTTGGCTTATCCAAAGTCTCTCAAAGATTTGGGGGTGTGTTAATGGTTCAGATTCACGGCGTCAACAAAGTAGTCAAAGTGGGTCCCTTTTGGTGGCAGGGCTACGAGATCAAAGATCCATTTCCAGCGGCATCGAATCCCTTTACACTGTGAAGGAATTTACCCGCTTGGCCTGCCTAGTGGAATTTGAGATCGAGTTTTGGATTGAGAGATCCCATCACTTCTAGCCTTCTTTCATGTCAGCATATACTTCCGTCGATTGAACGGAGCCTTTGCGCATCATGGGTCTGCATCATGGTGTTGGGCTGTGGGCTGTGAGGGATACAACTTCCCGCAACATGCAACAAAGATAATATACGTTAGCAGTCTGCATACACAATACAGTTCTGCAGCAACATGATAAAGGGATGAATGGCTTGGTGTCATAAAACCTAATTTTTGTTTTTTCCACTCCTTCGGGCCAGGGATCAGAAGAACATGGCGCAAATGTTCGTTGACGAATGCAGCCTCTCAAGAACCCGAGTTAATTTGTGATTCGCTTCTTGAATTTGTTCCTGTTAGGGCAATCGCCAAAAGTTCATCCGACTCCGAATCGGATTCGCACACTGACTTCATTCAGTCAAAGTATTGGCACTAGTACCCACTAGCAATAGTATAGCTACTTGCAGATATATGCAACTGCCGCATGTTACGAAGTGGTGGAGTACGACCGGCAACCGTGACATATAATATATTACATGCTATAGCATTATCAAGGGTTCTTTCGACTCTTCCATGCCCACAACCTTGTCGTTTACCATTCTCATCAAAGCCTGACTTTGAGCCTTGGATGTATATCGGGTATAGCGAGCATTCGTTCCCTGTAACTATTAAATAGGCGCATAGACCCAAGTACCATACTGTTTATAACGTTTAATATCTATCTGTTCCCTGAAAACTACGAAGTTTTTCTTTGATAAATACCAGTCGATTCGATTTAGCTTAAAGTGTGGTTAAAAATTTTTAACATGCAGATATGGCATGTCATGTCGATTACATTTGGGCATACATTGAGGGAGGTGTGTACGCGTCCAAATGAAGCCAAGCTAACCAGCACAGCCATTCGACCACGTTTTTTTCCGTGTCTGTACTTCAGTAATTTATATTTTTCTTTTTCTCACTCGGCGGGTCTCTATTGTTCAAAGGCCGAATCGTATGATTAGACCTTTTCGTTTGGGGAATACGAGTGGGGACGACTTTTATTGCGGCCGAGGCAACAAGCGTACAACATACTAGCTAAGTACTCTTGAGACTCTGGTTTTCGTTCCGACGACGAGGCCGGAGACAAAAATCAAACCAGATGACCCACCTCAATCCACGATGTATACTTAGTATGTATAGGGCTGATTACGTACCCTGAGGCTCTTCCAGCACAAAATTTTACCTGAATATACAATTTTGTGCCCCCTTGAAGCGCTTCGAATTCAAAGCTAGCAAAGCAACGAAGGTTAAACTGAATCGTAATTCAATGTCGTTAGCCAGTGCTACAATCACAAGATAGTCAGTCTATCTTCAGGCTCGCATACGTCGACATTGATTGACGGAAAACACTCAGTCGGGTGGACGAGGACCCGCGGGTTTCCTTCCTCTTAGGAAAATTGGAAACAACAGACACATTTGAGGTTGCAGTTGACTGATTGCAATTTTTTTCATAATGGTCGTCGCAACGTTGACCCGGTGATCATATCCCCTTAGTAGTTTTTGCTGTTTTAGATATCCTTTGCTCTGATAATTTGAAATGCGGTTTGGTCCCTGATGCCTAGGATCTGGAGCTAGAGCTGACAATGTCGTTCTAGAACTCGGGCGGTTTACTGCAATCTAAGTCTCAGGCTCGATGGCCTCCGACTGATTAAATTGCATGCCTATTGACATCCTTCGTAGACGCGGAATCGACAGCTTGCTAGGACGGGAAATGCGAAAATAAAGTTCAAAATCACCAATGATACACTTTTGACCACGCAATGAGTTGTGGCGCTGGCTGCCTCCCGCTTACTCCCAAGAATGTCTAAGAAAATAACCGGATAGACGATTCGAAGCTTCGACCGTTTGACCCGGTTACACGAACAGCCTTGGCTCCTTGGTACGATGCACCCCCCGGCGTGCTCACGAGCTCGTAGGAGAAGCTGTCGGGATGAGATTTTTCTGGCATGCTGATGGTATCTTACTCAGCGACGCTCCGGCAAACCCCAATGCTAACTCCGAAAGCCAATTTCCTGGATGATATTCGCGTAATTTCTGGGTCGATATCGCCAGCTCTCTTCACGGAGGGTTTTACGTCTCGGCAGGCATTTCGGGATGGAGCTTTTCAAGAGTTCATCAAACAAGAACAATCTATCTGCCCGAACCGTCTTGGCCGTAATAAAAGGCTGGCAACACTTCATGCGCAGAGTTGATAACATCGCGTTCTACAACAATAGAATGACGTTATGATGGTTATAACGAGGAAATTTGATTTCTCCAAGATGCAGATGACCTCCTGCTGGAAGTATGTCTCGTATACGGTAGCTGGTTGCGGTAGTTCGATTTGCAATGACGGTTAAACCGATTAGATTGATAAGATCAAAGATTCTAGGCAGAAACAACAGTGGAACGAGACTCGGTGATATTGATCAAAACTTCTACGCTTAAATTAGACCAGCTGGTTTATCCATACTCTCACTCAAGTTGCCTACTTGAGTAGGTCATTTTACTTTGTCGGTATAGAAGGAATATTTTTCTCTGCTTCCTTTTCGAAATTTTCCTACCCCATCGGAACCCGCCATTCAACTATAATTATGCAAAGAATTCTTTGTATTGTAGCATGTTTGCTGTTCGCTTAGAAACATCCTGCCTACCTTAGATGGTAGGCGAGAGCTCAAGAGCAAGCTAACCCACGGATCACAGCATCGTGTAAGCATCCGCGATAGGAGCTAAACGAGCCCCTCTAGGCACAAAGTTCCCCCTTCCTAAGGTATGAATGCTTAACCTCAAACTTTTAGCTGTAGCAACTACTTACTTGTCCATTCTATACGTATGTGTTGGTTGCTGACCGAGGACACGAAACCAACTTGTAGGCACACGATTCATTCACATTTATGACCCTCACCACGAATTGATTGCAATCAAAATGAATTGCTTCCAACGCCAAACATGCCACAATCCAAAAGAATCCTAAGGAGATTCTACGGGTTCAAAAATGAAGAGGGCCCTTACCTCGGGAAGCTAGGCTTGGGGTCTTTCCAATAGCAGGCCTGCAGGGCGTAGAGGGTATGTCCTGCTGCAACGGGACTGCAGAGCCACTGAAATGATAACGGAACGCATCAACCTATCGCGGCCTACAGATTTTATGCAGCTTCGACGATCAAGCTCGAAGAGGGAATAGTGCCCACTGGTCCGAGAAGTAGCCATTAGAGAGCTAGGAGAGTGGCCGCGAAACTCTATTCCTTTGGGGAAATATTCTTTAATCAAAAAGGGAACATACGAGTAGGACGGCTTGAAATGGTGTTTCTGGCGGCTTGATGCAGCTCTAGCTTGTGCGACACAACCGAGCACGTAGCCCCCAAAGTGGAACTGGGGAGCGGGGATTATCTCGGCTCAAAAGTATGGGGAAGACAACCTAGGTCTTCGCACCTCAAGTACAGTCTAATTTAGAACTGGCTAGCACTTCGATGATAGGCTTGATACGGGTACATGAACTAAGTGCCCCGCAATACAACCCCGCACTTTCCGAATGCCACGGCTCCCCGGTATCCCATTGCTCGTTACAGACTCTTGGGCGGGAACGCACAGATATATCTTCGCATACCGCTCTCGAATTTACTGGCGGCTCGGCCTTTTGCCAACGTATAAATATGGCCAATTGCTCGCTCGTGCGGGCGGATTTCACGGCTGTCCAGCTGATCCAATTGAAATTGGTAACGCACCTATGAATCCTGCGTGACGAACTTGCATTTATATATATGATAGTCAGGGTCCACTCCTCGGACGTGAGGAGATCTTGAATGAATCTGCTCGATCCTTGTATCATTGACTATTCTACATGGTGGAGATAGCCCGCGACATGTCGTCATTGCAACACTAACACAACGCAGCCCAGCCACATATCCGGGGTACAAGCAGATTTTAGTAATGACCAGCTCTTCCTGGAAGCCTCCGCTTACGACTATATCTACCACAGATCTCTCCTCAATCCCTTTGGAATGCGTTACAGGGCATCACGGCCATAACCTTTAGTCTCCCTACGACTAACCCCCAATCTTTTGATCAACCAAACAGTATAATCCCTAGCTATAGTCTCCAACATGGCCCTTGAAAAGCCTTCATACCCACTTAAGGCAGCTCTGCCTCCGTCGTTTGATAGCAAGAGCCGCCCTGACCCCGCATCTTTCAATGTCGCACAGATCGTGTCTGAGTTTGTCATCCGCCTCCGTAAGGCTTTGGACAATCCGACTACCTCCAATCTCGCCAGCGTTGTCTACCGAGACGGCTTCTGGCGTGATCATCTCTTCTTAACTTGGGATATTCGGACCCTTCGAGGCATTGACAAGATTAGCGGCTATCTCTCTGACCCAGCCGCCTTGAAGAAGCTCGCTTCTGTCAAACTTTCTCCTACGACTGGCAATTATAAACGGATGCCACTGCTGGATGCTAGTAACCCAGCAAGCATTAGCATAACTGCATTTATCGAGACTGAATCAAGCGAAGGCTCTGGAGAAGGGGTCATTAGACTATTCCTTGATGGCAACAACCATTGGAAGGTATGATGCGTGTCATTCGTGTCCTTATAATGGAATACGTCTTGATTAATGCTGCTGTTCTAGGCATTTACGATATACACTGCCCTTGTTACCATCAAAAATCATCCCGAGAAAACTGGTGCCAACCGCCCACACGGCGGTCTTCATGGCGACCAATCTTCTGATCCCCGCAATTGGAAAGAACGACTTGAAGAGTATTCCAACTTCACCAAAACCTCGCCGACCGTTTTGGTCGTTGGAGCTGGCCAGGCAGGTCTGACAGTTGCCGCCCGTCTCACTCAACTTGGGGTATCTGTTCTTATCGTCGAGAAGAATCCACGTATTGGCGATAATTGGAGAAACAGATACCACAGCCTCGTCCTGCATGACCCTGTATGGTATGATCATTTGCCATACCTTCCGTTCCCCAAGTCTTGGCCAGTTTTTACCCCGAAGGACAAGCTTGGGGATTGGCTAGAACAGTACGCCAGAGTAATGGAAATCCCGGTCTGGACTTCCTCCACCATCGTCGGTGATTCGGACTACCAAAATGGCAAATGGACTATCAAGGTGTCTAGGAATGGTGAAGAGCGAACTCTCAATCCGAACCACGTCATCCTAGCGACTGGACACTCTGGAGAGCCCAACATCCCTACATTCAAGGATGTCGAAAAGTTCCACGGCCAAGTTCTCCATTCGTCTAAATGGACAGCTCCTGAGCGATTGAGGGGAAAGAAAGTCTTGATTGTCGGAGCATGCAATACTGCTCACGATATCGCGCAGTCCTTGTACTCAAATGGCGCTTTCCCTACCATTATTCAGAGATCGAGCACCTATGTGGTTTCATCGGTTCACGGTTTACCCGCCCTCCTAGCCCCCATCGTGAGTTAATTGCGGCTTCCAATTGTTCAAACGGTTACGGCCTATGCTAATATTAATGAAAGTATTCCGAAACCGGGCCTGATGCAGAAGAAGCTGATCTCTTCGCCTTTGGCACTCCTAATGCTCTTCTCAAGACTGTCCATCAAGGTGTCACCGCCAGCCTTCGTGTTCCAGAGAAAGATGGCACTGTCCTCGATGGCCTCGAGAAGGCAGGGTTTAAGCTCGATTACGGCCCAGACGGTGCTGGACTTTTAATGAAGTATTTTGAGCGAGGCGGCGGCTACTACATTAACATTGGCGCATCTGAAATGATTGTTCAAGGAAAGATTGGGGTTAAAAATGCTGGTATTGACAGGTTCACAGAGAAGGGCGTATTATTTAATGACGGGACCGAGTTGCAGGCGGATGAGGTGGTTCTCGCTACTGTATGTGCACCTGTTAGCTTTTTCTCCGGGATATCTTGATTCGCAAGTACTGACAAAATGCATACAGGGGTACCAAAATATGCGCACTTCAGCCGGGAAAATCTTCCCCTGCGTGAAGGACTCTGTCAAGATGGTTTGGGGATTTGATGAAGAGGGCGAATTGCAGACAATGTATCGGGATAGCGGACATCCCGGGTTTTGGTTCATGGGTGGTAACCTGGCACACTGCCGATTCTTTTCGAGATTTTTGGCTTTGAAGATAGCAGGCAGGGTTTTTGGTGCGTGCTGAGATGTGGAACGGTCTACAGCTGGAACAGGCGTAGGGGCTGGGTTATAAAACTCTAGAGACTGATATAGAAAACTTAGATGCTCTATTAGTACCCTTCTAGTTGTAGGATGACCATGGCCGTCACTAATTTGCTCTGAGAAGCAATCTGCCATTATGAGTTCGAGACTTTCCTAGATCTATAGAATCTATCTGTGGAGCACACAGCCTATGTAGACAGGATTATTCCTACAGTTTCTATTATGGTCTTATGTATTATGTTACTCTACCCATGGGACCTCATGTTCGATATCAGCAACTCTGGGCACCTTGTCCACCCTGACCCTACAAAATCTTGCAATTTTTTCGCACTGTGTGATACGAGCCAGTAGAGCGGCAGATTAGCTCCATAGTTCTCACTGGGGGTTACGACCAGTCAAACAGTCGCCTAATTTGACGGGTACAATTAAAGGGAGAGGACTTACACAAACGTGAAGGGCCTCGACGTCCGCCATGCTCATACCGACTCTCCTAGCGCCTCTCAAGTGCCAATGAGTTTCATTCTTCAAATTTTGTATCAGGATTCCACAGAGGACTACTAATTCGGTATCAATTTCATCTAAGATGGTATGATCGGAAAGATATAGTCCGTATGTTATATTATAGGATATCCAGCCTACCCGCGATGAACGGTTAGAGTAAGGACGGAGAGCTGGGGGGAAGTTTCTTTGGAAGTTCTAAAATGAGCTTAAGATACCAAAATCTTTATGAGCCTTAAATTTATCATCATTGCTCGCCATATTGTGCCGATAAATCTTATTCAACCACTCCTTGCCTCTCTTCAAATTATCCTCGTCCGCCTGCCATCCCTCTCTACTGCAGCTAAAATCCTTATCCTCTTCATTTTCAATCGCATCGATCGAGAAAATGGCCTCGAGGGGTTTGCAGACGCCGATGAGGCTGACGAGTTTGACAAGGGCTTCCCGAATTCGTTTGATGAGGGATTGACGGGAAGCTGGGGTGGAATAACGGGGTTGGGATATGATGTGGGTGTACAAGTCGGCGATGTTGTGGGGATCAGAAGCGAAGGTTAAGGTTGCTATCTATTTGCATTTCAGAGGTTAGGCTATACCACCTACGTATCCTTCTAGTCTTTCGGTGTTACGTTTGGAAAGTGCAGCCTCAGAGACAAGAGACCGAGTAACAGGGAGACATACAAGGACTAGGTACCATCTTTCCTCTCCTAATCCTTTCGGGAACGAGGCTTCGATCTCGCGGAACAGCTCGAGAAGTTCCTCGTGGGTGCGTTCTGGTGGATATTCCATTTCGTCCTTTATATTGAAGGGAATATGTGAACGCTGTTAGTAATTGGAGCTCAGAATGGGGTCGGCGAGAAAAGAGGAGGTCGCAGGTTCTATATCTGCGCCCCACAACGATGATACGAACCTTTACGTTGGTGGTTGAAGCCATATTGGGGAATCTCCAAGCTCAGCGATATATGGATATTCTGAATTCAACGCCGATTCCGGATGTTATTAGGGATGTGGAATGCACAACGCAAAGAGGAAGGATGAGGATAGGCTAACTTTTTATACTCGATGCTTGCGGTTTAGCCGTCACCTCGGGGATAAAGCTTATCTCACTCTCTTGATCCGATTATTCATCGATAGTCATGGGCTTTGATTACTCAGTTCTTTTCTGTAATATTTACGTGATGCATCCACATAAAAGCACAGTGGGGTATCTTGTTAGGGATTTCTAGCTACCAGTCTGGTTTAGAAGCTCGCTTGCTTCATCTAGGACTTATATAGCTCCTCGAGAATATAAAGATCCCTCTCTAGAGTAGGGCTACCTCCCTTTATATCCCTTAAGTATTGTAAACACTTTTCTACCCACTGCTCCCAGCCTTCCGGAAGGCACGCCCTCACCTCTTCTCTCTCGCTTCTCTCTACACCTTTGAATAACAATAACTGCCCCATAAACTGACTCCCGAACCCGAATTTAATTGGGATAGCAGTCCTAGCTTTTTCAAACACTCCAGTTGTCTGCGGCCAGTCCAGAGAACTTTCAAGGCACCAACGAACTTCATCTAAGACATCAGGATGGATTGGTTGATCTGGTGGAGCGTGGAGAACCTTGTAGACAAACGGACGTCGCATGATATGCTTTCCAACTAGGTAGCGGCCATGCAGCATGGCAGTTAAAATATGGGAAGCCAGTTTAGTTGGAGATGGTGATATTTGTAGATTGTCGGGGTCCTGCTGAATGAATGGAGGGTGATGGGAGCGCCAAAGGTCCAGCTGAAGCTGCAACTCGCGTGAGAGTGTTATGGATGGGAATTGCGACATGTCAGGCTCTGGAACGGAAATTAGTGACCCATCTCAAAGAGTTTATTTGGGAATATTTACCATATGTGTAGACATTCTTTCTCATTCGGTTGAGGAGTTTTCTATGGGCGGCTTGGGCGAGGAAATGGTACTGATAGTTGGACTCATCATCTTCAACAGTAGAGGTTCCGAAAGAAGAAGTTCCCGAGTAGGAGGGAAATTTTGGTAAAGGAACAATTTCTTCATAGTCTGCTAGGCCGCTGGTTGGGACATCTAGTTCCTGAGTTAATATGCTATGGGCTGTCAGTAAATTCCTGGAGGTAATATCGTTGGCTGCAAACTCTACCTCTCAAACATTAGGGTGTTCCAAAATACCCTAGCTAGCATGTCGTTTTCCCAAGTATCCCAGTCTATTGCTTCCGCATTTGATCTACTGGAAGGTAATTGTGTTAGTACGGATATGGGCCCTTCGCTTTCAATGAATCGAATAGACCAACCCGTTTAGTAGAACTAAACAACCAACGGCAGCTTTATTGATCATATTCCAATGATCCATCGCTCGAACCGCTTGAGCATAGTATAACCTGTGTACTTGTTAGTTATAATATTTGAAACGAATGTTAGCTTTGGAATTGCTTACCCTGACAAGAGATGACATTGTACATATTGCAGGCCGGTGCCACACATTAAAAATCCAAACCTTTTCCTTTGCTCATTAAAAAATCTTAATCCGCTTGGAAGGCCGTCCCCTTCCTCGATCAACCCCATCCAGCTTGGCTCTACAAATCCAGCGTTATCATTCTGCCCGTCCTCGCTGTCAAAGTTGCCTTCGGGAAGAAAGAATTGAAAATTTGCTTCCTTATGTGCTGTCACTGCTAAGCATCCTAGCGCCAAAACCACCAACACGATACAGCTCTCGACATCATAGCCAAACCCACCCTCCACTGCCACGCTTAAAGTCGCAGTATAGAAGTACCCTCGATCGAGAATCGGATTCGACGTATTGAAGGTACTGAAATAGGCCTCCGTTAACCCTCTTATTACCGACAATGGTAGTTCCTGCAACCAATCATGTTTCCCAATCTTAGTTGAGGGAATGTCAAATGGCAACGGAGGTCTCGCTGCTTCAAGTTTTGTCGCATAGTCCTGGATTAAGTCGGAGCCCTGGAGAGACATAGGCAGAAGTGCTTGAATAGCTGGCCATTGGAGGATTTTATGGGCAGAAAATGACATCTGTTTTGCCTCTTGCATGAAGTACGGTGTTGTATCGGACGATGGTACGGGAGCAAAGAAATTGTTGTTGATAAAGCTAGTCATCTGAGATTTCTTTAGGTCAGGGCTGGTGTTTAACACGTCGGCGATAGAGAGGCGACTACTCGGACCTCTCTCTACTGGATTGGCAACGGAGGCAATTTGGAGGGAGACGGCATCATCTGTAGCGAGGTCCACCGGTGTGACATTCTGCTGACGGATTAGAGTCGCGACGTCTTCGATTTTCTTCTCGAGCCGGTAGATGGAGCTGTAAATCTTGGATATTGTCTGGTCCTTCCTGTATTCACCAGAAAACCGTGTTAGAGCATCAGGGCGGGATTTTATATGCGGTGTGGGTTGGGGAATGCATACTTTGTCGGTTTCGCTTCGGCGTAGTGGCAGTCAAATCCATTCCTGACGCAGGTGGAGCATCGTGGTCTGTCCTCGTCGCATTTTGTTTTTTTCAAACGACATTGGTCGCATGCCTATCGCCGATACGGAAGTTAACAATCCATCATCTTAGAATGTAAAGACATATCTTTTGTGTCTAACCGGATGAGCCTACTTGGGACGCAATAAATGGTCTTGCCCGGGTGGGCAGTACGGCGTTGCTTGGTCCGGGTTCGGGACTAGCACTCACGGAGTCGGCCTCGCGAGACTCCACGATGGATGATGAGGGGAATGCGGAAATTGAGGCATCTGAGTTAGCAATCTCGCCGTGCTTGCGCTTCACCATGGTTGAAAGTAAGTACGCTGTTGGGGAAGGCTTAAATTAAAAGATGGGGAAGAAAAGAAGCTGAGAAGGATAGCAATGCACGAGGGTTGGCCTATCGACTGAGTCTTATCCCCCAGCCCGCCAGCCAGCCAGCCATCATCCAGCCAGCAAATTCGGAAAAACAGCCCGACAAGGCCATCCCTGCTGACCGATAGTCCACAACAACCATAACAACACAACAACGCAGGCACTCCTACGTTCAAGACTTAGTCCACTTTGAGGATGGTTGAGAACCTTATATCGTATTATCGGCATTTCTCCAGGTCACTCGCCAAAAAGTGCCGTTCAATCCGAACTTTAGTAGCAATATACATAAATCATGCTTATAGCTGTATTCACACTTCGCTAGAGGGCTCTTAGATAAATCGATCCTAACCTCGAATTCGAATTATTATCTACAGTCTAAAATCTCTCCTTTGCTTGAATAACTCCTATAGTGTAATGTGCACCGCGGACCCGACTTTTGAATCGCGCTTAATATTTCCCGTGATATTTAGCAGACTGGTAGCTATCTGTTAGTGTACGTTTTCATGGTGACAAGCTACGCAAACACCGATAGCCGAGTACTCACTTCCAATAACCCCGTTAACTGGGATATCAATACTAGTCGTATAGCTTGCCGCATCAGAGAGGAGGTAGACGTATGCTCCACCTAATGGCATAGACATATAGTGAAGTAAAAATTTAGCGTCCGTCAAAGATTCGTTCACAATTGAACAAACAACACAAAAAATCAGACTCGAGAGATTGGTAACGAATACGAACCTAATTCTTGAACCTCTGCTAACCTCGGGATACCGCCGTAGTACTTGAGCTGTTGTTCCCAGTCTGGCTGCTGGGGGACCCAGTAGGTCATGGCTGTTTTAACAAGACCCGGGGAGACCGAGTTGACCCGAATACCGTATTTGGACCATTCGTAAGCGAGAGTGTGGGTCCTAGCTTTGACTTAGTCCTGGTGAAATCAATTTCGGGTATGAGATTGGATTCTAGCTCACAGATTTCGCACGCCGGCCTTGCTCGCCCCATATGGGCCAGAGGGCACGCGCTGAAGGCCTGGTTAGCATACTGTGCCATGAAGCTGCGAGCTGTGATACTCGGAGCCGCGATACTCGGAGCCGCGATACTCGGAGCCGCTAACCTTGTTCGGCCTGTAGGACGCCATGCTTGCCGTAAACACTATCGAACCTGGGGACGATAATTTAATAAATGCTCTGGCAGCGACCCTCGCGCAGTAGAAGGCACCGAATAACTATATAACCGGGTGTTGTTAGTTTCCTCTGATATCTCGATTTAAGCCGCCCGGACCCAACTAGGCTTAGAAAACGGTGTCCCTACGTTGATACTGAAAAGTCTCTCGACCTCTTCTTTGGTGAAGTCCAATGCGCTCTTATGGTTCGTGATACCGGCGTTAACAACCATGCCACTCAAGGTACCCGCCTCCTCGATAATCTTATCAACAACGGCGGTAACCTCGTCTTCATTCCTGATATCGGCCTTAAGCGCGAATAGCTGCTTTGGGAATTGAGCCGACAAATTGTTGAAGTCCTCTCCGATCTCGCCAATATCGATGCTGTAGACCTTGGCGGCACCATTGGTAAGGCAGCACTCAGCAATACCAAGACCGATACCACGGTTGGCTCCAGTAACTGTTATTCATACGCTATTAGATCTTGAATAGAGCGATTGATGGCTTCGGTAAAACTAGAAGCGGGGTAACTAACTAGCGATGACTTTGCCTGCCAACGTGATCTTCTTCTCAACCGCTGGCGTTGCGCTTCCGTTCGTCGACATGGTGAATATGGATACTTGATACAGCTTTCAGTACGTAAGTAATAAAATGCAATCGAGCTCAAGGTAGCTATAATTTGAGGTGCGAGCTGTGTGACAGTTTTTGGATGGTTCTTCTCCAAATACTATTTTATCCGGGGAACTTTGGCCGTTATATATAATTTCCGGGCTGGGGGACATTGAAACCCTCCAAAGGGACACCACCTGCCGAAGTCCTTATCGATAGCGAACTTGCCGATATCGATGCTGTTCGGATTCCGGGGAAGATCGCGCTCTCCGGTGCCATGCTTACGGGCAGCTTGTATATTTGCAGGTGGGCGCGCAGTGACGTAGGAGCTCGTTACGGGGCACACGTATATATAGCCTTAGTCAGCGACTTTAGTGAACTGAATGGGCGGAGAAATTGTGGAGCGTCCAATCATATTTTCGGGTCTCGAGGCGGCCTTTGGGGTTGAGGAGCTTAGTAGCTAGGAACATCATGAAGAGCACCGATGCAGCGACTTCAGCGGAGTGTTTCCGACATCTGTATAATTCACAATATTTTCTGGAAGGGAAGAACTCCAGAGGCATTATTCCCCTTAGAGGCCCCGTTTCAAGCTTAATCAAGGATCTGAGGTTGAAGACCTCCAATTGACCAATATAATCATAATTAAAATACATGCAAGATACCAATAATAAACGCCAAACTCGCATATGCCAACTAGCTAGATCTATAAAGTTGGGCTCCAGAATCCTAGTGGTGAAGTTTCTCACATTAAGCGGCCCCGTCTCCATTGATGACTTCAAAGAGGCCTAACAACATCTCCCTGACTGCCCAAGCACCTGGATCTGGAGGCTCAACATATCCTTCCCGCCCCTTGACGTACGTAGCCCTTCCAAATCTAGCTTTCATTCCCCTAGTATTCTCTGCACCTTGAACGGCGTCCTTTACGGCCTCCTCGAAGCTTCCCGTAGCCTTGTAACCTTCGCAGAATGGTATCAAGGTATCCATGACTGTCCTATCGCCAACCCTAGCTCCACTGTGCGACTTTAGGCTTTGAAGGGCATCGTAAACTGCTGTCGCAAATAGCTCGTTTGGTGGTGTGGAGGGCGACTGACGAATGACCGAAGCGGTCAGGGCCCCAATGAAGATCCCAAAGATGGCACCGAGGGTGCCGCCCATGGCATCGATGGCAGTAGTGAGCAGTGCTAGCAGCGATAGTAACGAGGAGTCTGGAGTAGGTGGTAGGGCTTTCAAAATGTCTTGGCATACAGCCTTAACACTCTCACCGCAATCGCCATCACCCATCTCCATATCCCACCGGGTTAGGTCTGGTTCGGACGCAACCGCCCTCTCGCAGGCCCTTCGAATGGAGCTATAAAGGGTGACTGGGTTGAGTTGTCGGTCATTATGGAGAGATGCCTTTACACCATTAGTGTGGACGCTGGTACCGTTTGCAACCACAGCACGCGCAGAGGCTGCCCCGTAGTTGGTGCGAGGCCATGCTGGAGCGTCAGTTGGCGCGTCCAAGAGCCTCAGTACCTCAGAGGATGTGGTACCGTGATCTCGGGCGGCTCCCGTGATATTAAGTAAAGTAAACGAAAAACCGGGGCCGTTCAGTGATGTTTCAAAAGTCCCGCAGAAAGTACGAGTAGGAACGATAGACCAAGTTGACTCTGTTGATTGCTGTTAGTTTTTGAGCCTGTCCTTACTCTTCCAATCTAGTCACTTACGGAGCTGTTCAATAGCGGTGTTGGTAAGGGCTTGGAGTTCCAGCAAGCTAGTTCCGCCGAAATTGTTGACAAGGAGGGCGACCTCGTCGTCTTTTTTGAATTCGACGAATGCTCTGTCTTCATCATTTGGATCTAACAGAAATTCTAGCATCTGTTTCACAAGTGACTCTGGCGCTGGTAGTGGTGATATATGTTGAAGACCCTGTTCATATTCTGTCAGATATCATCTATGATAGTCCTAAAATATCACGGCTATTAGAGCTTACAGGTTCATTGTGAATTCCCATTCCTAGAACACAGACATCCTCGGGTACCTTTTCGTGGTTGATTCGTCCAAGAACATGGCAGTGATCAAGGGAAGCTCCAACAGTAACAAGGTTCGCATTCACAGCAGCGCCAACGGAAAGGCAGTCGTCAAAAGAGTAATCTGCTTCTGCTGCAGCCCCTAAAATCTTGAGACCTGCATGACCACCCTATTAGTCTCTGTGAGGATATATAAGGCCTACCAGGTCCGAGAAACCGTACCCAAGATATTCCCTGCTAACCCTCTTCTCCCTACCATCCCGGCGCGGGCTCTTCCTAATGCGACGTCATCCGTAACAGCGAGAACTTTTACTTCTAGTCCTCTCGCTCTAGCCTTCTCGCATGCCAACCCAAAGTGAAGCTTGTCTCCGGTATAGTTGGTAATAACCAAAATAACACCCTTGTCGCTCTTGACGCTGTCAATCCCCGCCATCACCTGGGCGGCGGATGGGCTTCCAAAGATGTCGCCGTTGATTGCGGCCGAGAGAAGGCCTGCACCGACGTATCCTGACCACGCTGGCTCATGGCCGCTGCCACCTCCTGAGATGATGGAAACCTTTTGGGGATTTGAGGAGGACCGATAGATAACTTTGTGCTCAGGAATAAGTGAAAGCGACGGGTTCGTAAAACAAAGTCCGCGAAGAGACTTGACCACGAGGCCCTCGTATTCGTGGAAAAAGTGCTTTGTGGACATTTGGAGATTTGAATATTCGCAGTTACTTGAAAAGGATGTCGTAACCTAGATAGAGGTTGGTGAACGGATGGCTAAGATTTCGACAAGATGTCAAAAGGACGGGACAGAAAGGGAGTGGGCGCCTGAGCAGACTCATGATGTTTTATTCGATGATCGTAAGCATGGTAGGACCCAGACATTAGAGCTCAATGGAGGCCTAGCCCGTCAAACAGACTCTCTCATTCAACTATTGACGACTGCAGATTACATAGAATACCCGCGATCAAAATTTCATAGTTTTCCCATGTTGCATGTCGGTCCCGCCCCGAGCATTCAAGGCCATCGAGACGCAAAACCTATATATTGCCACACTCGGAGCAGAGTAAAGTTCGCGAGTCTCCCTTATGAACCGATTGTCCCACAGTGAGAACCCTTCGCTGCGAGTATTCATCCGGGGAAATTATTTTTTTTGCCAAACCCAAATACAGGCTGCAGCTCCTAATAACAGGCAAGGTCGAAGACAGCACCCCCTGGGTATCATAGAGAATCACAGCAAGCGAGACCAACCTACCCTTAGTTGCATAGTACGTGTGGGAGTAGTGTCAGGGCAGCCTGAGCTCAGATGCAGAGGAATGTGGAGAACCCATGTCTTGGCTTTGTGGACTGCATGGCCCTCGTCTCGCGGCCCATTGCATTACATTATATTTGCCGCTGCCAGCTGCCATGGAGTCTGTTCACGGTTGCAACACATTTCCCCCAACAAAGTCTGCCTGGAGACGGGTCCCCATCACGGCCAGGGAAGACTACGAGGCAGAAGCAGATACGATGACCGGTTTTATCGCGGGGTCGCCGCATTTCCAAATCATTAGCTAAAGGGAACTAAGAAGTGCTTATATGCATATATGGGCCGAATATGTCTAGATATTCCGTTTAGAAGTTGAAGCTGTCGGGTTGCATCCTAAATATCGCACAGCATTTCGAATAACTATTCTGTCTTATCTTCCAGCTTCTAAATAGTACAGAGCCCTGTATCAAACATATCAACCTCACGAATATAAGTCAGCTCTTAAGTTAAGAATCTATTATTCAATACTCTGCGGTCGATAAGGCACCCTCAGGCTCCGCGACGTTTGCACACAACCCAAGTTCTTCCTAAAATCTTATGTAAAGGAACCCGGCCTAGTTCTCCACAATGGCACCATCTGCTACCACCGAGCCCTTAGTCAACCAGCTTCGAATCGTCATCGGCTGCGATACTGCCGGCGTACAATATAAAGATGCCCTCTTTAAAGATCTACAAACCGACCCTCACGTATCTTCCGTTACCGACATCACCAAGCCCCTAACCGACCTAACGGACTATGCCAACATTGCAATCACCGCTGCAGAAACAGTCGCGTCCGGTGCTGCTGACCGTGCGATACTCATCTGCGGGACTGGCCTCGGTGTTGCTATTAGTGCAAACAAGGTTAAGGGAATCAGAGCCGTCACTGCCCACGATAGTTTCAGCGTTGAGAGAAGCATACTGAGTAATAACTGTCAGGTGCTGTGCATGGGCCAGAGAGTCATCGGGTTGGAGTTGGCCAGGAGACTGGTGAGGGAGTGGCTAGGGTATACCTTTGATGACCTGAGCCCAAGCGCGAAGAAGATCGAGGAGATTGCGAAGTATGAAACTAAGGCCGGGGACCTTAAGGAGGAAGTTGTATCCTGCGCCTAGATGGGGTTCGTTTTTGCAGCAGGATACCATAATTCAGACGCGAATTGCATTCACTTTGTACATATTAAGCGGAATATTTGATAATCTGCAGTCAATATAGAATAGAGAGATCGCGAGTACATCTGCCGCTGTCCTGTGTTCACGTACTCGGATATCATATAAATTGGGCTATAATTCTGCTTGTAAATCTAAGAATATCCCCAAATTCTTTAGACTTGCTGCGGCTTCAAAATATTTCCAAGTTCCAACCTTCCAACTGATAGCCTATACCTAAAAGCGAGTTTGCGCGATCAGCGCCGGGAGTTCGTGCCGCATTAATCCCGACACCCTATCGATGAAAGCCCGAAACCACCATACGAGGCAATCCGCGCTTTCTCTAGCAATATCGGAAAATTGCCAACCGAAATATGCTCTAGTCGCATGCCAGCCCATCGAAACGGTATATATATCAGGCCACTTGCGCTCGCCAGGAGTCGGGAACTTAAGAAAACCCAAGATCTTCATTCTTGAAAACTTGCATATCGTCTCCGCAATGTCGGGTGCAAAACGTGGAGAATTGGTCACCAGGCTTATGTGTCTCTCGTTGTCTCAGGGCCAACAGGGGTTTGCCATTTATCCATATGGTTCAATAGCCGAGCTCGGCCAGCTTGCAACGCGGGGAAACATGTTGCATTTTTTTCTACCTGCCATCCGGCAAATGGTCTCGGCTGCTGCACACCACACTAGGTCTGAGTGCGGCCAAATTGTCTCGATAGTCTGTTTTGCCTTTCGATTGAGTCGGCATGGTGTTTTACTTTGGCTAACGAGAGCAGGGCCGTGCGCTTCACTGATTCGGCTGGCCAAGTTTTCAAATTGCCCGCTTTTCCAGCGGCTAGCTAGCATTGTGCGTGCTCGAGTAATGTCCTCCTGCTACCTAAAGCAAGAGAAGAGGCCCATTAAACGAGGCCAGTCTGCTATGCTCTCTGAAATCCGTCAACCTTCGACTTCCCCGGATTTTTGCCCAATTCGCCTATCTTCCCAGCACTGCTCGAGTTTACTATGTGCCCGCTGCCATCTCGCGAGACGACAGAGGCATATTCCCCACATGTCCACAACCCAGGCTTCCATTCAACTTTACCAGTAGCAGGTGTACTACGCACGCACCAGGGTCCTTTATCGATAGTTAGACAGGCCAACAAGCTGAAACGGGCGCTGTAGTCAGCAGTAGGTGGTAGTAGCTATGAGCCGGCAATCCAACATGGTGACCTCATCTGGCAGCGCATCGCCTGCTCCCAAGAGACGACAACGCAAAAGTCGGGCACGAGGGCTGCGCACAAAGACAGGCTGGTGAGTAGGATACGTGTACAACCTGCCTCTCGATTATGGTACACCTCAAGCGAACCCTATTGTACAATAGTACTGCAGTGACATTTCATACTGCCGTGCTACTCTATGAAATAATATCCGGGGTATTTGACGGCACATATCAAAAGTATGTCATAAAATGTGGAGTCTCCAACATGAATCCCCAGTTTGCTGTCAATTCACCTAGACAACATGATGCACGCATAAATTAACAAATATTTCACTTACCGTAGCTACTTACTTATATGCCTATTTCTTTCTTTGCTTTCTATAACATACCCTGGTATCTGATCATTCTGTTATTGTTCGCTACAGCATAACATGTCGTAAACGCCACATGAAATGCTCAGAAGAACGGCCTAAATGTGCGCAATGCCAAAAAAGCGACAGAGAGTGTATCTACGAAGAGCATCAATCACAGCAACATGTTGTTACGGGGTCGATAGCATCATCCTCGACGTCAGCCTCTGCATCTACTGTAGGAGGTATTACCGTATCAGCGTCGGGAGGGGCCAATCCTCCACCCTTCACACCAGTTTCTCCGACCCCCATAGTAATATCAGCGAGAGCTCCACCACTTCCTCCTTCTCAAGCAACTCCTACTGAAGTTCCTGGCTCTCGCCCCGAAGATGATCCAAGATATCAATTCACCCCTCCGCCGCCCGAAGCTGCGGCTGAAATCCGAAAACAGCACAGACAAGACAGCGTCAGTGTGCATAAGCCACTTACTCCTTCACTTACGGGCATATCTGTGGATAATATATTCGCAGATGTGGTCGGATCTAACGTTGGGCATTCAGGGCATGGCCTATCGTCACTAAGTGATCCTCCCAATGCTGGACTATCACCAGCCAACACGGATACTACACATGCATCATCGAACCTAATCAGCGCTGAGCTGGCGTCGATAAGATGGCTTGGTTTATTAGCTGCTGATGCTGCCCAATCCGAGCCAAACTTTTCCCTGGAACCCTTCTTGAACTCGGAAGATAGTATCTCGGGAAGGCTTGCACTACAGCAGGCAGCAGCATCAGGTCAAGAAGGGTATCAACCTGGAGCAGGGCTGGATGGCCACACTCCTGGCGGAAGTGGGTATAGAGATCTCGACCAACTGTTATATGCCGTGGATGTTCAAGCAAATCCATCCAGTGAGAGAAAACTCTGGCAGTCCCCAGAAAGAATAAAGTTGACTGAGCAAGAGATGTAAGTCTTTATGTCCACTAGAGCGGTTATGGGCATTATGCTTACCTGCTTCACTATCTAGACCCGCTTTTCGTAATTTCGTCGAGAACGTTAGCTCATGGGTGAGCATCTCATTTCCACCTCTGTGTGAACGTCAGTTAATATCATTAATTTTCCTAGATTGACCTCTTTGACCCCCTCAAGCACTTTAGCACGCTTATCCCGAGATTAGCCGTATGTGTGCTCCTTAACGGCAAATGTGTCCCTAATTAACATAGATTCACTCTAGTTGCACAACGTCGGCTTAATGAAGGCCATCCTCGCTCTATCGCACCGGCACCTTTCGCTTAATCCTAACACCCCCACCGACCGCAATACGTCAGTACAATATTACTTCGAAACTCTGCATTATCTTCAGACCGCATTACAATTTGAGTCTTATAGCCGCTCACAAGAGCTACTTGCGTCAGTTCTTATAATATCGACGTACGAAATGCTCGATGGATCCAACAGTGGCTGGGAGAGGCACCTGAAAGGCGTCTTCTGGATACAACGATCGCAAAATATCCATGGTGATTCGGGAGGGCTAAAACAAGCAGTGTGGTGGGCATGGTTGCGGCAAGATGTTTGGGCAAGCTTTCGAGAAAGAAGAAGAGCTCTGACGTTCTGGAAACCGCTGAGGTCACACGAGGTGTTAAACCAAGACGAACTCGCGAATAGGAGCGTTTACCTTCTCGCACAGGCGGTGAATTATTGCTCGGATGAGGAGGTTGAAGCTGGAAAGGTGAATCTTCAGGGGAGAGTTGAAAAGGGGGAAGGGTTACTACAAATGTTTGAGGATTGGACTCGCCATCTCGGCGATGAATTCCTCCCGTTTCCTGCCCTTCAAGATCCTACTGATATCGTACTTCATGACGTTGAGCCTTTATGGTACCATCCCCCCCAATTCGGTGTCGCGCTTCAGGTTCATTCATTCGCAAAGATATTAGTGCTCCTCCATCGACCAAATATCGGGGGGTATAAAGAGTTCGCGGCCTGTCAAAAGCTGTTAGCGGATTGTGTCAACACGATTGTTGGTATCGCCGTCACAATTCCAGATGAGCCCTCGTGCAGTCTGATGTCCGAAATGTGTCTTTTCGGGGCGGGATTATGCGTCGCCCATGACGAGAGAAAGAGAGAGGTTGTGCTAGAATTAATCAGAAGGTGCCAAAGGAGGACCAATTGGCCGGGCGTGAGTTTGGCGGATGAACTAAGGCGCGAATGGGAAAAATAGTGACTTCAAATACGCAACGAGGAAGAAAATCTCGTATTCCAAATGAATGTGGTGTTCGGTCTATATTTCTCTATTATAATAATATAATAATATCTTTTGAGCTCTATACACTACCGACACAGTAGCTATCAGGCACGTCCTGAGTATATCTAGGCCACCATAAATTGGAACGATGCAAGCGAAACCAGGCGGAAAATCATTCCAATCGTTGTATTAAATCATAAATTCTGCCGAAGTCGTCAAAGCAGTTTGCTAGAACCTGGATAGGAATGCGGTATATGGTCATTTAGACCTCTAAAACACTGAGTTCAACCTTAGGGAAATCTTGTGTGCGATAGCTAAAAGTATGACTACGAGACTTTGAAATCAGTACTTACATTTAATAAATATTATAATGAAGATTCGCTGTATCGCGGTGCATGCTTCAAGTTTTATTTTTTATTACCATATCTCCAAACTTCGGAGTCAAGGCGTGCATGCCTCTACAACATCCAATGGATGAATTAGTCCGCTTCATTCAATGTGGTTCATGTCCCCTCATAGAGCCTAAATCATAACTTATTGTCGAACAATTATTTCAATGGTAGTTTCCCAGATCAACACAAAAAATGCAACATTGGGTTATCGATATCTTCTGTTAGAAATAAATAATTCTTCGGTTTATATAACTTCTAGGTATATGTATATGCAAACGATCGAAAGATGCTATGACCAAAATTTATAAATTTCGAACTATCGCACCCCGAAATATTACAAGCCTATACTATTCTCATACAACTGTACGTTTTACACTATATGTTGTCGCGAAACTCTCTTCGCTACTATTTACATCTAAGCTATGTAAGAACCAGAACCCCCGATTAAGCGGAGCCAGCAGCAAGTCTACGTTCCTTCCTCGCCAAAAGGAAATGACTCGCGCCATAGGCGACAACGCCAACACCGCACATAGCCGTAGTAACGCTGAACCCCATGATGTACTTCGGGGCATCCTCCCCGGGGAAGAGATAAGCGCCGTAGATGGAGGCAAGGTTACCCATGCCATTCATAAAGGCCAAAGCAACCGCGCGAACTTCGGGTTCCATACTACCGAAGGTAGAACCTGTTAAATTTCAATTAGCATGTTGCTTGCCTCGCTGCCTACATTTAAGGAAATGTGATAGATAATCTTGGAAGATCGAATGTTTTAGACTATATAGCCCTGGTCTCATAGGGCTTTCAGGGGGGATAGGGTTCACTTGCCTCCGTGGCTCAATCCAGTTCCGTTTGATGTCCAGAGCGCCGCAGCCATAAGGACGAGGAGAACATATCTTGCTGTATAGCCATAGACGCCAACGACGATAGCACCTACGAATTGAACCAGTATTAGCAAGCGCTCGAGTGATTTAATGAGCAATTATTAGCTTTGGCGAGTGCCAACGCTCGCTTCAACCTCTAAGGTCATATACTGAAGTACTTACTAGTGATAAGTGCCATAGTCATCCAACCCGCGATGATTAGACCGCGATGTTTCGAGAACTTATCAGCAACTAAACTGTTTGCCAACGTTACTACGAATGCGGAGCCGTATATTGGGATCGTCATATACTGGGCAGCGTGAGCACTGTCGGCGTTTTTGTAAAATTAGAATCAATTTCTTAGCTAGTCTGAGGCTCTTAGAGAGCTTGCGAGGACTAGAGAGGTGGAAATGCCACATAGAAGGGTCGACTTACGTATATCCCAATCCCTTAACCAAAGTTGGGTAGAAATAAGATAGAGTCGACGATCCAACAATAGTCATATAGCCGAGAGTCAAAAGCCACATTTCCCAGGACTTAGCGGCCACTTTCAGGGCAGCAATATGGCCGATGCCAGAACCTTTCCCTTGCGATGAAGTGACGTTTTCCGTAGCAAGGCGGGCGATAGCAAGCTCAATTTCCCGTGGAGTGAATTTGCTTTGACTAGTTGCCGGGAAGTTTGGAAGAATGAAGTAGGCAACAATAGCCCATCCAGAAGTAGCGGCGCCTAGATAAACAAACATGAATTAGGCAGAATTCGAAACATCAGCTCCGAGTAGACGCCCTACCTTCAACAATGAAAAGCCATCTCCATCCTCGAATACCATGAACACCTTCCAGTCCAGAAGTGATAGCGCCAGCGAGAAGACCTCCAAATGCTCCGGAGAGGATTGCTGCAGAGATATAAATAGAAAATCGTTTTGCTTGCTCAGACTTCTTGTACCAGGAAGAGAGCAACATCAAAATTCCAGGAGCGAAGGCAGCTTCTAGAACACCGACGACAACACGAACACCTACAAGGTGCTCATAGGTTCCGATCCACCCCATGGCTATTGGAATTTTGTTAGCGAGATTTTTTGCCTCAAAGTTTGCTTCAATAGGTTCAAAACTCACCTAGGGTGACAAGACCCCAGAGGAACATCATAAATGGAATGTAGGCACTTGGGTTGACACGGCTCAAAACCATACTGGTTTATTCAGTCAAAATGCTATCCTGATTGTCTGAATGATACGCAGACCGGGAAGACTTACTTTGAAGGAACTTCGAACAGCACATAGCCGATAAAGAAGACGACCAACGCTATAGAATACTGGTTGGAGGTCAACTGCAAGTCTTCCTCCATCCCGGCGATCTTGGCGTTTCCAATGCTATTTTGTATTTATTAGCTTGGGATGCTTCAGAGTTTGTTTTTTCCAGGCAGTGCTCACTTTGTCCGGTCCATGTAAGAAAGCAAATACATGATCCACATAGTTGGCAAGATATACAAGTCAATTTTTCTGACGAGTCTCTTCTCCTCTTCTGGATCAATATCGATGGACGGGGCGGAGGCGGAGACATTCTCCACGTCCTCTGCGTGGACTTTCGAATCCGTGGACATTGTTGGAATTAGTTGAAACTTGACTAGATCTACTTTAAGAAAAGAGAACTATCGATCGGGACCAAAGCTTGAAGTTCCTCAGATCGAGCACCGGATGGATGGTAAAACAGAAGATTCGATCCAAGATGGAAGGCGAAAACCCCGACACTTTATAGAAGGGTGAGTATCGCCAACCCCATGGGTCATGGTTTGTCTACTTGCATGCACGAAGCGAAAGCCTGGAGCAAGGAGGGTGAAATTAATTCAGGTCTGGAGATCAAAGTTCCCAGTTCCCCGGATAACCGATTTTAGTCTGGCGGCCCAAATTCTCTCCCATTTCAGATAGCTTGAGTTTGTCTTGGGACCGGTTGCATTGCCGGATTCACTAACATCTCTCGTACCCACTCTTGATTTTCGTGGCAGCTGGGAATTCTCCACCGCCCTGGACGCTGGAAGCGAGAGACCGCCAATGGGCTTTCTGGACATGAACAGACTAAACTTTGCATGTGCTCATTTTTCCTAGCGACTGAACACACAATACCTCCATTTCTGGCCAACGCCTGACCAATACCATGGCAGTCTTACCCCAGATTGGGTCTTTTCCCGTTTTTTCTTCTTCAAACCAGGCCCAGATCCCCCATGTTTTTTCGGTTTTTTCGCGTGGAGTGTGGGGCGAAAAGTTTAACTTCTCCAGTGGCGTTGCATCTCGGACACATGGGCGTTTTCGCAGTATATTAACAAGGGATGCTTTCGTCTCGGTGTCCATCTGGCCTCGTCCCGGAGGTGGTCTCAGAAACGGTGCCCCCTCGGAATAAGCCGCGCACAAGAAATTCGAATTGGCGCTTAACTTTAAAAATTTTCACAAATCCAACACATTCTTTTACGTACATTTCTCCATATGAACTTGGTGTGTTGTAATAATGGAGAGCGGCTAGTGCCTGGTGACGAGGCCTTTTTGAGGTTATCTCCTGAAGCTGTCTAAGTATACCATCACGCGGCGCTTGGGCAATTCTCCACAAATTTCTCGCCGCCGTGGCTTCCTTTCCCCATGTATTAACCCCGTTTCGCGGGCACGACATTTTCGCGGAGTTCGGAGATATGGGACGGACCCAGTTCCATGGGTGCCATTCTTATCATCCGGGATGGAGTTTCTCCATCTCGCGTCGAAATAGCGACGCTTCCACAAAGACGGAAGTCGACACGATGAGGCGGGGCAATAGCTTTGGGTAAGAATCCAAATTGAATAGTTTCTTCAGTCCGCGCTGTGCGCATATCGATAACAATCTTTACCAGTTATAAATGACCAGATCCCCAAATCTACTTTGATTCCGAATCCCCATTCTTATACTAGCTTAAATTCTGCACAGTAAAAAGGCCCTCGATTACAGAATAAGGAAATACCTCAGTTATATCTTTAGCATCGAAAAAACAAACAAACCAAGATGTCTCCAACAGCTACCACTAATGGTAACGGCACAGCCGCCACCAACCCGGAAGCCAAACCAGAAGTGATAAGCACGATGCCAGCTGAAGATTTCAACTGGAAGATAACCCTCGAGGGAAAGGTCATTGCTAGTAAGTAGTAGCTTCGCAATCCAAGCTCTGTCTAAGCTGAGCAACAGCTAACGCGTTTTCCTAGTTACTGGTGCCAATCGGGGAATCGGGCTCGGACTCGCTGAAGTTTGCCTTGCCAATTCCGCTGCGAAGGTCTACTCCCTCGATCTCCTTGAACCTACCGAAGATTTCCTCGCCCTGCAAAAGCGCACAAACAATCGTCTTTTCTACATCCAGACCGATGTCACAGTCGAGGAATCCGTCCAGAATGCTGTCGATAAAATCGTCGAAGAATCCGGTTCTTTCCACGGAATGATCGCAAACGCCGGCATGACTAAGCATCAGCCAGCTTTTGATTTCGACAGACCGCAGCTTGAAAAGATGTTCAACCTCAATGTGTTTGGCGCCTACTTTTGCGCCACCATCGCCGCCAAAAAGTTCATTGAATTAAAAATCCCTGGGAGTGTCGTAATCACAAGCTCAATGACTAGCTACCGGCCTAATAGAGCCGCTCCTTCTGCTCCGTATTCTGCAACTAAGGCGGCTGTTCGAAATCTAGCGCATACACTAGCAATGGAATGGGCGCAACACGGAATACGGGTGAACAGCATTTCTCCCGGATTTGTCAAAACTGCGATGACGTACTACGTCGAAACTGCACCGGACTGGGATTTAAAGATGAAATATTACGGGGGCATGCCCAGACTAGCCCTACCGCAGGAATTAGGCGGAGGATTCGTGTACCTCTTGTCTGATGCGGCAAGCTATACAACCGGTATTGATATCCCAATTGCGGGGATAGTCGGCGCTTGGTAGACCACGACATGAATAAGCATGATATACTTAGAATTTCCCGCACTTTGTAGTTTAAATTTTTGATTTTGTAAATACTGATTATTCAATTAAATGGACAATTAAGCACGTAAGGCTTGTCCCGATACCGATGTCGCGAAACCGCCTGCCCATTTTGCGTTGCGTTGGGAGTCTGGTATAAAATATCAGCGGCTTCCCAATACGGAAGGCGCTAGTTGCTCTGCTAAAAACTTTCCTGATTTGGCCGGATGATATTATATGAGCAACATGGCTAGCAACGTCACGTAGGGTACGTCAAACTTCCACCAAAGCATCATATATGCAATGCACATGGACACGGTACGGAATAAAAAGTCATACAATGGCCCTGTGGCCTGGTATTCTAGTATGTACGTATGCAAGTAAATATTTAAGTATCTAAGTATTTACTCAGCTTCACTACCGCAGACCTTTGACGTAGTATTATAGCCATGTAGTAGTCTCGAGCCTACTTGCACTTGCGGTGCAATAAAATTTTCAGTGCTGTAGGTAGTAACTAAGTAGTCTCGTTTTAAACCCCTTCAAACAGTGTTGTATAGCATTTTAATACGAGGCTAGGTAGTAGTCCGTATATTATTCATGCCTATGATTTTCAAACGCTATCCTTAGGACGCAACAATATAATAATATGCAAAACAAGCAATGCAACGGAATATTCAGAAGGCCGTGAAGTTGAGGACACAAAAAGGTTGGAATAAAGTTATTTCCCATTTTTGAACACCGTTAATCCGTATAAAGTGACATATGAAGCGGGCCTGACTTCAGAGAGGGAAGATAGGGAGGGGAAGGGAAAGGAAGAGGGAAAAAGTGGTTTCATAAAGATCTTCGCCGTCGTCAAACGCTGTCTTGCAGCTGTCTCCCTTCGCCAGAATCTTCCCCGCGACCAACTGTTGTATTTAAAACCTTCGAATCAAATTCTGATCCTATCGCAGTTGCTTCAGATTGCCTTCGGGCCGGATCTATTGGATAAAACTCGCCACCTGGAATAGTGGGCGTTGGAATTCTTTGCCACTCCATCTCGTGGGAATCAAAATCTTGCATGTCTACAGCGTTACACAAGAGTTAGCAAGCAAGATCTCGTTGTTACCAGACAACACAGCATTCGCACTGGTCGAAAGTTCTACATAAAAATGCATTCTCGTACCCAGATCTTTATTATTGTTGTGCTCCGCAGACCTTTCTCCATTGCTGTCGCCATGGTCATAACAGTAAGACTTGAATTCGGATCGGATATGGTTCTCAAGGTCTCTGATGGCATCACTATCTTCGTCGGCAAGATCGTTGACGTTGAGAGCACCACTACCTTTGGCGGCAAACCAAGCAGCTATGACGGATCCTAAGGGAAAGCTATCGAAGTCCTTCCTTGTGTTCTCCTGTTCGTCACAGTAATTTGTGATGTTGGAGTCAGCACTTCCCCATGATTCTGGGGGAGGCCAGTCGAATCCGGGGAGGATATGGTTGGCGAGGGAGGGGTCGATTCTGAGGATGTATCTGACGTCCCATATATCATCCGTAGGGGTCACGATAGTCGGATCTCTCTCGGATTCACTGTTCATGATCAAACACGCCTGCCTCATCTTGGTTTATCCGACTACGACTGAGGAGCCAAACTCTATCATTAGCTTGATTACTGATATTCATTGTAAACCTTATAACGAAATTAAGAACGTACTTACGTTGGTCGAAGAAGATTGGAATACCGATATAAGCTATGATAAAGTCCTCAACGTTCCAGTTTCCGTCGAAGGCGGCGAAACCGTTGAACAGGATAATGATAGCAAAGAAGATGAGACCAGTCCAAGCGGTGTATGGTTGATCGAAGGCACGGCGTTTAGTCTTAGGCGATTGGAATACCAATATAGGCGATGATAGAGTCCTTAAAAATCTAGTTTGGAGGAAGGAAAAGGAGGTTTATGTATATGACTACAGGGCGAGGATGTATTGACACGATGTTATTATATGCGTTGGAGGCCAATGAACTGGAGGGAGATGAAAGAGATAGGGATAGGGAGAGCTACGGTTGAGCTAGGATTGAAGCTGATGAGATGGTAGATGTATATCCGACGGGTGGGAGATGGTGGAAAATTGTGCAATAGCTGCGTTTCGTTGATTACTGGAACTTTTCCTCTTTAGCACCATGGAGCTGCCAATTAAAACCTCTACCAGTGAGCTGGGCGTAAATACGCAGCCCCTATCCACAACCAAACCAAATGTCTCCATCCCGGGTCCGCTCGCGAAAGACCTTAAAGTTAGAAATCGGGTGGTGAAAGCCAGTTCCGCTTCAATGAATACTTAAGTAAAGAAACGGTACGAGTAGAAGTATTTCACCGTCGCCCAAGCTCCCTCTTAGTCCACATCTCATATGTCTCTCCACAATGCCAAACTGGGTCGACCTCAACAAGATCCTTTCCCCTACATGCCTCTCGCGATATAGAGCTTACAGTTCTTGAAAGCTAGCTCCTCTTGATGATATATATATGGAGGTGATCAGAACCCTATTCACTTTGCTTGGCTTTCTATGTTACTGTAGAGCTTTATCATCGCAGCCGGGTTTTGGTTTGAAACCCTTTTATTTCCTAAGCAGTAAGTTTAAAGTACCTCCTAAATAGTGCATGAGGAATTACAATATTGATATATACCTTATAAGTGGAGATTCAAGTTCTCAAACTGTCATGTACCGGAAATTGACAATATATTAATAATGGTTAGACTTTTAACCCAACTTCTACATGCTTAAGGACTCGGACCTATATGATAATTTAAGACATTGGAGACTTGTCTCTGTAGGTCAAAAAGCAGCCTCGGATATTTTACAGCAGTGACAATGAACGATGGAAGAGTATTGGCCAATACTCGGAGTTAATTGTAAAAGACTGAGAATGTATTGGCGATTGGAGATCAGCAGAGCATGTAGATACGAAGATATTCCATCATTAAGGAGAGAGAGAGAGAGCTCATGAGCGCTCATGACTTGGGTAACGAGTCATTGCAATTGCTTAGAAAAGTCTGTGTTTCATCCCCAGCCACAGCTTTCTTGCTCAAAGGAGTCTTCCGCAAACCAAACGGATATTCTGTATGAAATTATAAAAATCTACCATAGCATCACAATATAAACTAAAAAAAAAAAAAAACAATTAGGAATAATCATTCTGCTTTGTAGATGTTCCCTCAAAACCGCTTTAGTCCTCCAGAGTGCGAACCATAGTACTATCTTCGTGACGCCACAATGGCCAAGGGAGTATGCAGTCTCGGGAGGAAGTATGCAAACTGATATCATAGTGCAGTCCGTGGGGAAACCAACTCAAACTAAATGCTAAATGCTAGGATAAGAAGATGCAAAAAAATTGAGACATCTATTAAACTATGTGGATACAGCAGCGATTGTGGAGCATGATGCGCGTAGAGGCTTTTGCTCTAGCGCGTTGTGAGCTTAACGAGAGCCTAACCTGCAGCCACTAATTAATGATAGTACGTGACAACTGTGCTACATGTAGAAGCCCAGTAAACAGATCTACATGATGATAGACACAAAATATATATACACGTTAGAGACTCAGAACAAGGATTGATCAACTACTTACTTATACCTAGGGGTTTGTGGCGGATTATGATCCGAGATATATCATTATATTAGGCTCTTTGCATTGTAGGGGGCTGCATTCGAGCAACAACACCAACATTGAAGGAGAGAGTAAAGTTAAGGGGAAACTTCGCTGCTTGTGTTACCAGTTTTATTAAACCTTCAACCTCAGTTGAACCGCCATGGCCAACAATAGCCATCATCGACACCAACCGATTTTCTACTCGGACGTCCTTCCTCACCGAGCATCTCTTTGGAGATCAATATCCTGACCAAGATTCTGGATAAATTGATGCTAGCGAGCATCAAGTCGCGTCATGGAACAACCAAAACATGGCGACGAGTTTCCTCGCTAATGTTTCCAAAACTGGTATGGTCGCTCAATTCCCCAAGATGGCCAGGCCCCCACATCCGGTTTTCTGATTTGATAGAGATATGTAGGTGCTCTTCCTTGAAATCTAGGAGAGGCTGAAGCATCTTGATTGGTGAATTGAGAGGCTCGCAAGTATTCTCCTGCTATCGGATCAAATGATGATCCAACAGGTTTCAAGCCGACCAGTTACTGTCCAGATCATACCATTTTGCACGTGGGATCTCCCTCGAGATTGTCGCAAAGTTGCTAGTTATTAACATCCTGACTCCTTGTTATTCAGGTTGAGCGGTGAAGCCACCCACATGATAGCGACGAATAGGAGAAATATCAGGTCTTTGAACCTACGAGGGCGAAGGACCGATGCTCTCGGAATATTCCCCTCGTAGCCGTATCCTTCGAGTGTCCATAGGAGTAATTTTGCACCCTACCAATTCCGAGTCTTTGCCTTCGTCATTGCTTGGATGTGGTGTTCAATTGACAACACGCTGCACCGTCTTTGCTTTTGGGTGTGACCTCCACGAAGACGACCTGTGGTGTGGCCAGAATTAGTTACAACTGATAAGCATCTTGCTTTAACTGCGGAACACGCCATTTACGAAGCCCCACTTTTCCCCTAGGTCTGTACAGGCTAGCTGAGCCTACAGAAGACCCATTTCTATGCGGAGATTAACTTTGAGTCGACATCAATCGCATGGGTATTTTGCTGATGCCTTCCGGATAGTCGAGCTTCACGCGACACTGATAGTCACCAAATGTTCCAAATCAAGGCAGGCAAGGACGTTCAACAAAATAAAGAAGTTGCGGGTCGTTTTCTAAGACTTGAAACGAATCGAATGCGACTTTGAAACCGCAGCAATTGCCACATCTTGGGGTTGAGGGGACCAGCGCCATCAGGCACCATAGTCTTTTGACAGTGAACTGACTGCCTTGGGCCACAAGACATGCTGAATTAAGAGCTTTCGCAAACTCCTCACATAATCTAATCTCTGAACGGCTTGTCCAGGGTTCACGACTAGACAAAACCTCGGAAGAAGATTTTCGATCTATGCACACCCTTGCTTTCTGCTGCTGAAGCATCCCACGCTGAGGACAATTGGGGTTAGCCCCTCAATTAGGAAAGGACTTGTCTATCCAAGAAGAACAAAAAAAATTTACACCCCACAGACTGCGACAGAAATGCCTGCTTATTTCCCATGCAGGATTGCTTTTTCACTAGACCCTCCCAAGATATGTGACCTTTTTCTTCGAGGGAAAAACTGTTATTATTTATCAGCGGTGGTCTCTGCTCATATATGATAAGTCTGCCTCCGGCGATTCAGCTCGCTCTAGGCTTTTACTCAAGTCTAATACTTATAACATGTTCCCCCTCGCCTCCTCATCTTCTCATCGACATCTTTCCGTTTAAATAATCTATTCATTACCCATTCTTGCAAATAAGATCAGCACTTTCCATTATAAAGCCAAGAAAGAGGAAATAAGGTCCCTGTTCATTTAGAGCTGAGACCTGGTGCCTACCCAACGACGGTGTTCCCGTCGCTTCGTTCGTTCAGCATACAAAAGGAGCCAACAATTCATTATTTTAACGTAACAGAAACTCCATAAAAGGTAAAACCTTCACCGGAAAAACCTCGCGACTAGACTCAGGAACCGGGAACCCACAGCAGACAACCTGCGAGTGGCAACTAGGTTCACGTTTCACAAATAATAGATTCGTCTAATACCTTTGAGATACCAGAGATAAACGGCAACACATTTTTCGCCTCCGACACCGGGTCCAGGCAGGTTGAAGCCAAAGACCAGAAACCGAAGAGGCCAAAAGTATATATATTTTCGCCATGAACCAAACGTTTATAATACAACAGGCCAAGGCCAGAGGTCAGGCTTTTAGAGAACATAACGACGGAACTTCAGCCTTCATGATGGCTCAAGCAAGATCAAGGATTTCAGTACAATCTCGCTCTAGTAGAGGCAGCGTCGACTCTGGACACTCGAATAGCAATGCACCGCAAACATGGTGGGACGACAGAAAAATCGCAGAAACGGTTACAGAGACGTTTTTAAACAGATCCATCGGGGACGAATCTTTAAGATCGAGATTGGACAAACCAATCATGGATGGGCTCTCCGATACGACATTTGCAGAATGGATTTTATGGAAAGCGAAGAGGCTATTCTTGCTTCTACTCGAACTCGGAGAAGTCTCAAAAATATTTGATCTTGTGGAGGGATCATGGGACGATACGGATTTACCAGTTGACGCGAAACAGGTGTCTAAACTCGGTCTTCGAGACGGTAATCTCGAGAAAAGATTCTTACGAAGGCAATACGCTTTCCTAGTGCGAGAGCTCGACAAAGGCGCAAATATCAATTACGCACCCCATGAGACCATACCGATAGAACCCCTAAAGAGTGGAATATCCGTTGGAAGCAGTTCCAATGAAAAATTTGTCTTTCCAAGATCACAGCAAGTGGTGATACGAAAGGCGATGCCTCTGGGCGACCCCGTCAAGGACAATGAATTCCTAGAGACAATCCGCGATCTCAAAGACCTTACCCATCACCATATCGTCGGCCTCTACGCTTCCTACACGTTTCAGGAAGAAGGATTCCTACTTTTCGCACCCGCAACCGAACTGACGCTCAAGGCATTTTTTCAGACACCTCCAACTATTTTCAAGTCACTCTCGAAGGAGGGCAAGAGACGGCAGATGTTCGACTGGATGCATTGTCTGGCAGATGCCGTTTCTTTCCTTTACGAGAGAGGAGTCGTGCACAGGGATATCAGACCAAAGTCAATCTTAATCGATGGAGCTACCATTTTCCTTGCCGATACCGGGTTATCTCAGCGGATGGATGTTGGGAACAAACCGGCTTCCTCATCAGACAAGCCGAACTACGAATATGCAGCCCCTGAAATTTACAGACGAAGCTTAACAAGGCAGGACAGCGTTCGAAACGTCATATATTCTGGACGTGCGATCTCGCGACGTGGGTCTCACGACTCCAGTGCAACAATGTCGCCGACGGATTACAACCTACATATGGTTGACTGGGTTCAATCCACGGACGCCGAAACAAGACGAAGTGATATATTTTCGTTGGCATGCGTCTTTCTGGAAATCATTACATTCATGCAGGGAAAGCATTCCATGAAAGACTTTGCCTCGCATCGGGCTGCGAAGAACAGAAGGGGCGCAAGAGGTGCCAGGGGTGCTCTTGCTGACCAATCCTTTCATGCAAACCTTGAGCAGGTCTCTACCTGGATTGGAATTCTCAACAAGGAAGCCGACCGAAAAGGTGACAGCAATGCGAGACAAGCCACCAGCTTATGCTCGGAAATGCTCTTCAAGGGACCTACGCAGCGTCCAGAACCCTGGGATGTCAGGGACCGCCTCTTCGTTATAGCTGAGGAAGAATGCAGACCGAATGTTCCACACTGCGGGATAGAAAATTATCGCGCCGACAAGGTTCTGAGCTTTGCAGATTGGGGAAGCACGGTCGACGAGATTATGCATACGCCGGCACATACGGATTATGCGGGCAGTCCCGAGAAACACTCTGATTTCGGTTGGTTTCATGCGGATATGTGATCGCATACGGAAGGTGGTCATATTGGTTGGGTGGGTCCTACCAAATGCTTAACTCTTCGATTCGGCGAAGAAGCAAGGTTATGCAGATGGGGCTTACTCCTCGACATCGGGTGCTGGGAGGGGATTCATTTTCAAATACGGAATTGGGATATGGAAATTATTTGGAGCGTCGAGAAGGCTAAACCGGGCACACGACCTGGCTTCTTTCGGGAAGCTTTACGGGTTCCACACGACGCCGTCAAAATTTTATATTGATTTGCATCGTTTTCTCTCGGCTTCCAGAAGGAATACACGCATATAGAATGCTGGGGTTTTATTATTTCTGTCATTTTATTTTTACCTCTGAGTATTTTTCTTTTTTTTCTTCTTGGAGTATTGAAGAGGCGTTACAAATGGACAAAATCTCTTTCCTTTCTCAAGCAGGGTAAACTTTTGGGCACGGGATATTTCTTAAATTTTCTTCTTTTCTAGCTGCAAGTTTGGGGGTCATCTATTTTATTGCGCTGCTGCTCCTCACTTTAAGCCTGTCAATTAATCTCAGACCAGTAAATGATACACTACTTGGCAGATGGTCGGCGTTCACGCCCCAATTCAAAAGGGAGGTAGTCCCCAAAAAATCAAACCACAGGTTTCCGTATTTTGCCTCGCGTATCTGGATGAATGGATCGTAGATGACCGAAAATGTTCTTTATGGGTTCGGGATCACTGGATTCGAATAGATAGGCCGTAATTTACTCTCACCGCCGAGTGAATTTTTTCCCACTAGTATCATGGATATCATTCCACTAAGAATTACAAGGCACGATGGAATACCACTCATGGATGAGAGCCACGCGTGGTACTTTGAAAGACTAGGCATAGGCCATCGACGGCGAACACATGAGACAGTATCAGTCAGTGATGACCCAGCCGTCTTCCGCTAGCGGCACGTTCTCCTGAAAGCCTTTGTTAATCTTAATCAATTTTCGAGATCGGAATTGATTCTGTGGCTTCTAGATGCAACAGATTTATATACTTCAACAAACACTGGAATGTTCGTCAGGAGGCGTGAAGAAACTGCTTAGAAATTCCAAATCCGTCAGCCGCATACCGAACGATTCGATACCGATTGGCGAATAACCTCCCCACTAAAAAAGGACGCCACAAAGTTCCTGGATTTTCAACGTTCGTGCTGTAGAATATCTCTCGAAGGAAGATATGAAGGCGCGGCTCGAAGCGACCAAAGGAAGCAATCAAGTCCACAACTCCCGCATTGGCCCCACCGCCTTGTGAGCTTAGCAGGGTCCACCTCTTTTTTTTTTTTTTCGCTCACGAACGGCGACGCAGGGAACTAGACTCAACCCGCATGCAAGTTGGATGTAATTTTGCCTGGTATCAGTATTGGTATCCGAAGAAACTCAAAAGAAAAGAATGAAGGACCCCAATTCGCTTACATTCCAGTTGGCGGATTTATCCCCCACGTGAAGATAAGACTGCAGCTTACAAACACCGCCGGCCGCCTGTCATGGCCTCTTCCAACTCTTTCCGATATTGCTAGGCACTACATGCGAAAACAATATCCTCAACAAAGGATCTACGCGGGGACTATTTATGGGCTATGCAGGGACGGGAGAATTCGATATCTTTTGCCTGTTGCAACGTACAACACCGCTGACAGAGTCTTACTCGAGGAGACGGGAAGCCCCTCGAAGGCATATTTCGCGAACATTCGGTTGGACTCTACCCTTCTAGGCTTTCCCCGGCGAACATTCCAATATGGAGGCCTTTCCTTCGCCCCTATCGAAAAATAGCCTAGATTTCGTCGGGCTGGATCTGTGAATCTGGAACGTATTGCATCAGCTTTGCGAAACATCGGTCGGCTCGTAACGAGCTCGCTTGACTTTCCCACGTTGTTCACACCTTCCGACCGGCTTGTTGCATGTTGGGTTGGTGGATAAAAATCCGACATGGTCAATGCTGCATTTAGAGTCTGTGCGACATGAGTACAACATGCGCGCGACAGGTTTGGTTTTATGCTAACGTCGTCCACCGTCCGACCTTACACATTCGTCTGTTCGTTGCATGCGATGGAGGATCAGCTCAGCTTAGTCTCAAAAAATACTAGGACTCAAGATAGGTTTGCACCCCCCTTGGTCTTTCGGTCGTATTCGTATGCTCATCCCCAGTATGAGCTAGATGATGCAACCGTTCGTCGGCCGTGGCCATGAGTCGTGACAGCTATCTATTGCTCGAGCACGTGTGTTGCACTGCACCTTCTGTATCGATCCTGAATGGGATAATTTTTTGAACCTCGGTTGATTCCTGATTCTCTAGGATAACGGGTGATCACATTAACCAGGCCAAGGAGACCGCGGCCGTGTCATGGACCGCAGCCCCTCTTCCCACATGGTCTGTGCCAGTTTCCCCACAACATTGGGCGAGCATTGGCCCTCATTTCCCCGCATTTCGCGACCTGGGCTGTTGGACCTGACATGTGTTATGCTGTCGACGGCGTCGATTTCGCAGTATAAAAGCATGATGGTATTCTGGTTCGCTTCCAGGTCGTGACGCCCCTATAACCCATTTCGTCCTGAGGACTAAATTGTACACCACGTTCGCCAAACCCTGCATTCTATCATTATATACGGTAATATAAAGCAGACGTCATGGAACCACCACCAGCTTCAGTTTTTGATACCTGGCCTGAGATTCCCCATCCAGAAGCTTACCCCACCGCTCTAAATCTCCTGAAGGATTTACATACAAATTCCACCATCCCATGGACTTCGAATGGGGAAAAGTCCGGGATTACTATTGAATCCTACCAACCGAATCCTCCGCTGCCAGCTCCTATAACTCGTGGCACAGGTTTCTTTCCGGCTGGTCTAACCGCCGAGCAAATCCTGCCTGTTATCCACCAGCACGCTTGCAGGAAACATTGGGACGACAGATTCCAAACGGGCTTCCCTACCCTTCGATTTTCTAGGAAGCTTGTTAGGTTCTATGCTGTTCAGAAGGGCGTAGGAGGCGGTTGGTTTAGTGTTGTCAGCCCACGCGACTTTACCGGGTATAGCGGTCACGCGAAGGAGATTGGCGAAGATGGGGTTACGAGGTATTATTACCTGCAGACCAGTGCGGAGTTTGATGATGTTCCTCCGGTGGAGGGGTGCGTGAGGGGTGAAACCAGCATTGCTGGATGGATACTTGAGGAGAAGGAGGGAGAGCCTGTGAAATGCAGTTACATTGTAAGTGATAGCTCTCGCGTTTCTGACAACTCAAACAAGGGATCCCAAACTGATATTGAAGGACAGATAAAATTCGACCCCAAAGGTTCAATTCCTCACACGATCCTGATGGGAGTTGCCTTAAATGCGCCGGTTTGCATTGCTAGGGTCTCAGACTATATCAAGAAGAATGGTCTTGTTCCGTATGTTAGGATGCATGATGATTTTCCGGGCCAGCTTCGCCAGGAGGTGCTTGGGTTCACAGAGACGGAGATAAACCCGGAAAATGGCGAGGAGCTGAGCAGCGGCGGGGCTAAATTTATGTTCAGCTGGTTTGGAGCACCTGGCAGCTTTGACATCAACTTTGACGAGAAGAGCTGGACGAACGGAGTCAAGATTGATGTGGAGGAAGGGACGGTCGGCGAAGATTTGGAGTTTACGAATGGAGAAGGGAAGGTTACAATCTTGGTGAAAGATGCTGGTAATGGAAAGAAGTTGAAAGTGGTTGTTTCAAAAGCTTGATACCGCAACGGCTCTAATATCGCCCCTGCGTCGAGCCGAGTCGGATATAAGATACAAGTGTAGAGAGTACATTAGTGGGTTTATATCTCGAGTATAACCTAGTATACCACATTTTCGAGTCTGGTTTACGAGGCCAGCACCATCGATAATCACTTGGTGAAGAAGGTGTGTTTAGTAGTTGTCTTATCTTATCTTTTGAGACGGCTATTCATGATACGAGTTCGAAATTGTGCAATATGCTAGCTAAGCCAACGCCCTCTACGAATCTAATGGGATTTGCGAGAGATCTAGAGGGGTAATTGATGCTAGGCCGGGGATGCCCTCTGATAGTGCTGTCTACCCTGGTGGGGCATCTAGAAGCGATTGTAAAGGTTTTGTTGTGCCCCAATATGCTTGGGATTCGAGACAAGGCCCTTTGCCGACCGTATGATACGACAAGTGTCGTTACCTGATTGACATTTGGTTATAGCCAACATTTGTAAAGCAGTTAATTACTGGTTGGGTGACGTCAAGTTGGTTGGCAGTAGATGGGCCAGCTAGTTGGGTATCTTTGTGGGCATGATTATAATATTGCATTGGAGGTATATTAGCATTAAAGTATGTCCACAACATTAATATTATGATTAGGTTGAGAGATTTGTGGTTCCGAAAGTCTCTCTTAAGACTTTGAGGATGCATATGGCCTGGCTTCAACGCCTGTTATAATTACTTACGTAGCTTACTCCCGTATATGTATCGTCATTCGAGTCGGCTCCCCCTCATGATCCAAGGGTTGGCTACTTACTCGAAGCATGACCAGACTCCCTAAATAGGAAATTCAACGGTTTTGGTTGGAATTGGCTTGGCGATGTTTATAACTGTGTGGGCAGCACCGATTGCAGGCAATTTAACGAGATTGGACCAGGTTCATGACCGTGACCCCCCTTTCTAGAACAACTTTTTTTGAAGAAAACGCGCTGGCCTATTAATATTGCTGCATTGCATGGTCATGGCGGGGAAAAACGAAATGAACATTTTGGTCTGTCCTGTCTGTCGGGAAATTAAACATCAAAAAGTCGCGACGGAGCGTCCCTTTTCTTCTGTTTCTCTTCTGTTGAAATTTGAATCTTCACCTCTTTCACTTTCCTTTCTGCATAGTTTGCTATCCGTCGACTCTTCTACAATGTTGTAATAATCGTATTTACATTTCTCTCCTTTTTTTGTGCCTTCAACCTCTTTCTTGCAAATAATATTTCTGGTTTCGGCATTCTTCCAACCGCTTCCCTTTGTTTTGCTGCATTCCATTGGAGTAAATTCCCAAATACATTTGCGGCATATTATCGATACCTCAAGTCGATTGTAAATACCATTCTACAAGGGTTAGTTGGCTCCGTAATAATATATCCCCTCTGGCTGCCTTACCCCTCAGCTGCCCATCTTCTATCCCAATCGATATAATACTAACCTGCATTGCATCTATTTCCGCGAAAAAGACCCGATACGTCTCCGTGCATTCTAAACCCACCCACCGGCCGCCTTCATTGCTCTTGTCGACCGAAAAAAAAGTCTTTGTTGTGCATAATCCCAACGAGAAAGAAGCGTCGACGCTGATTGGGCGAGAGTGCTCGATCAGACCCACGAGAAACCCCTCCTACACGACACCCACAGCACCGCTGCCAGCTGTCAATTGCATATCCTTGACTGGATTTTTCCCAAAGAGGGTCGTTGATTTGTATGTTTTTTTCGTCCCCCCCTCTCTTAGTATCATGGGTGGTATCGCATGGTCGACCCTTGAGGATTGAGGCAACGGAAGGCCATCGACCTTTTGTTTACCTTTTGTTTCTTTCTTGGAGACCATTCGTTTGGATGTTCACACAATTGTCCGCTGTTGCTTGCGTGACGTACATTCAACCTTTTGGAGACACCCAGGTTCTTCAATAGTCGTGACTTGTCGGTGGCCTTGGATATTGGCTGGCGATAGGGTGTCCAGAAAAAAAATAAAAATAAAAAAATAAAAAACCTGTTGAACTCCTCCGAGCGACACTCTTTTAGAGCCTCTAACTGACCGTAGCCCTCTTCCCCCCTAGGCATTTGAACCTTCTCAAACACGCGTCGACATTACGGCAGGGCACATGTTCCCAACGTATTAACCCGGAAATCGCCAAAAGGGAAAGAAAAAAATAATGTTCAGCCGTTGCATCCCTGAAAATCCCTAGTCCTCCCTCAAAATATTCTTTCTATCCACGATCCTTACCGTCGACACCTCTGCCAGCACACCTCGCCTGGTAAAGCAAGAAAAGGAAAAAAAAATTAATCTAGTCTTACCACTTTCCTCGTTGCCTTTTCTTTTTTCTTTTCCTTCACGCCCCCACCCCTCTGTTTGCCTATAGCGCTGCTTTTCCAGTTGGCTTGAATCGATTTAGCGTGGCCAGTTGTATTATTGTCATTCTCGTTGAATCGTTTCGTTATATTTCTGTCAATCTGCGCATACCTGGCACTTACCCTGCATTTTCTCGTCTTTTAATATTCGCCGGTTCCCAAAGAGTCGCCAACATTGTCCTCCTCAGACAACCTCCGTTCGCCCTCGCCGGAGGTACTATCCGCGTCCTCTCCTTCTAGATTACCGCTTGACACAACGGCGTCGTCTACTGTATTCTCGACGGCGGATAACACTCCCACCGCAATTTATAGGGCGCCTCCCTCCCCTCCTAAATCTCCCCGCAAGACTCCGACACCGAACCACCAGCAGCGACGCAGCTCCATATCCACATATTACACTGCTTCGAGTAACGCTCCTACCGTACATTCTTCGCCTTCGGCCGCTATCCCTGGTGGACTGAATAGTCGCGATTGGAGAGCCACCTGGAATCAGAACATTGGATTGAGATATACTGAAGAGTGGGTACGAGGCAGAGGTTTTCGACCGGCGAACAGTCGCACGCAGACGTGGTTCGGCGGACCATCGTTCGGCAGCAGCTATAATAGCTGGAGTGCAGACCACCACGAAGAAGAAGAACGAGTTGACCATAAGAGTGCCAGCATCGACACTAGCTCTCATCACTCGAGAGAACGAGCAGGGAGAGCTATTGTAGAAGAGACGGAGGACGACCTCAAAACTCCCACTCTAGATTCGCTCTTGCAGAACCGACAAGCTCATATATTTGAACCGGGCTGGTTGATCGGTCACAAAAAGAACCAGGAGTCGACCTCCACGGTTACCGTTGAAAGTGTCAAAGCGCAAAACCCACAGCCGACGGAGCAATTTTCGTTACATAGAAGGCTCACAAGCATCCCGGTCGGACTTGGTGGTTATTTTAATTGGAACTCTAACAAAGAGGAGAGCGAAGACGACGAAGATTTAGTGTTTGGTCACACCGATTCTTCCGACAGGCCTGACGAGGAGAGCTACGACTCTGAGGAATCTGTGGAAAATAGGCAAGCCAGAAGGCGCAAGCGACAACCGTTATATACAGCACCTCAATCGATGGCTTCAAGCGTTGGAAGACGATCGATAGGCGGCCTGGGGAGTTCAAGGTACGCGCCGAGCAATGCGAGCACTGAACCCGAGCTGGAGCTGGAGAAGGATGTTTCTGGTCAATCTTCAGCGAATGGGATGGGATCTCCTCCAACTCCGCCAATGAGATCAATCGATTCGGAAGGCCCTGCTATTGTTTCGATACGTAGAGCAGAGACGTCGCTTTTCCCACAGCTTGCAAAGCAGCAAGCCGACAGGAAAAAAGAATTATTTGCGTTTACGGAGGAAGATTCTAGTGGCACTCCTGAGAGGTCACCTGTATCGACGCCTGTGCCATCTATTGCCCCTTCCATTGCACCATCTATAACCGCCTCTCAAATTTCAAAGGAAGATGGCCCCGTCCGACCGCCCGTACTACAGAGGTCGAAGACTTCCCTCCGATGGAACAATAGGACCGTCGTAATCCATCTCCCGCTTGATACCCGTCATGTCGATCATTCAAAGCCGATGCCTTTAACTCGGAAAGAGGTCGAAGAGAGATACGCTATGTTTGGCGAGAAGCCCGGCGTCTGGACTCCCAAGGCAGGAGACCCGGAACGAATGAGTAGGGATCTCTTCCCAGCGGACTCGGATAGGTATATTCCAACCAAAGAAGCCCGCCCACAAGTTGCGATACCCGACAAGAGGAAATGGGAAGCATATGTCAATAATTTGCGCGAAGAGAAGCTTAAGGCTCTCGGTGTTGATTTGGGGGATATTCTCGGTCCATCCACATCACCCACGCCGTCAGCTGGGCGCAACTCCATACCACCAGAACTTCAACAGCGAACTTCTTCGTCACCGCACCCGATGTTACCATTTTCCAATACCTTCTCACCTCCGCCGCAGCCCACATCAGCAGGTGCGAATCATCCTCATTTCTCTCACCAGCGTCATTTCTCTCAGTCACCGATGATGGCTTCGCCGATTGGCTCCGCTGCAAGTCCGTTCAAACCGTTCCACCTTCAGCGACAGAGTATGTCAATATCTCGAACTCCTCCAATGTACGCACCTCCACCTGGTTTCCAACATTTGGAGCAACCGCAGCCGCAAAATTGGGAACCATACAATTCTCGACAATCGCCTCAACCTCAACCTACACCACCAATGTACGGACAGCCACCGATTCAGCCTGCCTGGTCGCCCCAGATTGATATGCGTGGTAACAGCCCGGGTGCATTCAATAGTATGAATGGAAACTTTAGCCCACAGCCACAGTTCTCCGATTTGAATGGTATGCCGCAGCCCGACTATTCGATGGGTGGGCATGACCCTCGGCCAATGTTTGGAAGACATCAACATCGTCCTTCAGTTCAATGGCAGAATTTGCACCAACAAGCTGCTCTGCATCAGCACCAGCAGCAGCTCCAACAACAGGCTCAAATCGCCCAGCAGCAGGCTGCCCTACAACAACAGCAACAACCGACAAGGTCAAGGTTGGCTGATTTGGTCGAGGCTGAGGAACCCGAAGACAGCATTAGCGACGCTCAGAAGAAAGAGCAAGAAAGAGTCACACCGATCGTTGTACCTGTGCCGAAACATGGTATGAACAGACTGAGTGTACATCTCCGACAGGAAATGCAAGGTGGTAAGGAGGAAGAAGATGAAGAAGAGGTTATCAAGCGAGAAGCAACGGTCCCAGAAGCCGAAAAGGAAGAAGATTCGCCAAAGCCTGTTGATGAGGTGGTTGAACCTGTCGTGGAAGCACCTGCAAAGCCCTCAGTCCCCGAAAAAGTCCTTACGCCTGTTGAAACTACTGTCATGACACCAGAACCTGAAGCTGAAGCAGAGGCGCAACTCAAACCTGATCTGGAAGTTGCAGTTCCTCTCCCGGTTGGTGAGCAGTCAGAAGAAGAGCCGGAGCCGGAAGCGGAGCTAGAACCAGATGTCGAGATTAAGCCAGTAGAATCAGAGTTTGAGACAAATCCTGCATCTCCTGTACTTGAAGAGGCAGAGGTCCAATTCCCTTCTCAGCCGAGCCTACCCGACGTCACGGATGATATTCCGCGTGGTGCGGAACTCGAAGATGAAGCCGAAGATAGTGGCAACGACACTGACCCCACGAAACCCTCATCAAAATATCATACTCGCGAGAACTCTACCATGTCGAATATCTCTTCTAGACTCCCTCCGTTCCTTCGACAAACACCTATTCACAGCCGCCACAATTCACAACTCCAGCGTGGAGAACCGGAGTTGCCTAATACTAGGAATCACGCTTCGATCCCAATGCTTCCTGCTGCACACAACCTTGCCGTCCAAAACCCGATGAACGGCGGTTTCAGAGATGACCTAAGCGAAGGCGCCCAAACCAACATTTCGGACATCCATACTAATCCGAGCGAACCACCAAGCCCGCGTAGACGGTTCTCTGGTATGGGTGAATCCAAATGGATACCGGATGTGCCCCAGCACGAGCGTAACCTCTCAAATAGCTTCAGCCCTCCTTCTCAATCTAAACTCAACGTTGAAGCCCCAGAATTCAAGTTTGGAGGTTCGATGGGAGGATTCAACTTCACTTCGGATGTCTTCTCCCCAACCCAAGCTACTCCCATCAAACCCCCAGCCCTACCATCCCACTCCCGAACAAATAGTGGAACCCAATTTAACGCCGCCGCCCCCGTCTTCCAACCATCAAATTTCACACCCGAGTCTATTAAGGTTAACAATTTCTCACTTCCTTCAACCGTCTCGAAGAATAACGATTCCCCTTTCAGCTTCTTCTCCAAGGGCTTCAATCCTTCAGTTCCTGCTTTTACTCCTTCTCGACCGCCTGCCACTCTATCTTCCGCCAACTCTACACCAATATTCTCCTACCGACATGAAGATTTCATCAGTCCACCAGGCCCGAAGAAAATCCCGGTCGTCAATGCGGATGATGAGTCTGATGAGGAAATTGGTTGGGCTTCTGGTGGCCGACCTAGCTTCTTGCGAGATAACCGCGGTGGTAAGAAGAGCAGATTCAACGACAAGGACGACGGCGATGATGTTCCACAGTTCGCCCCTGTTCCTTTGATGGATGAAATGGAAGCTGCCAAAGACATGTCAGACAGGGAAACCAGCGAGACTCCAGTCTCACCGTCCGCTGATGAGGAGTCTGCAGAGTCGATCGAATCAGCCAACGAGCAATCTGTTGATGACCCAGAAGCTAGAATTGTGATGGAGAGCTATGTTGGTAATCCAGAAGAGACCCGACGAGAAGTCGACAAGGAGGATCGATACATTTTCAAAGTTTCTTCCGAGGCCACGAGCTTTGCGGAGGCGAGACCGATGGGTGTGAACGATGTCTTCGTCGTACCTTCAAATGCTGAACCTTTCCGTACCGATTCTGGCTTTCATGAATCTGAAGACTCGGCTGTTGAGGAGGAAGTTATGGAGCGCGAAAAGTCTGAGGTTGTGCCAGAGAAGAGAGAAATTACCTTCGACCCTGAGGCAGCAGAGTTCAAATTTACCGGTGGATTGGATGTTGATGAATCTACTGAGAAACTTGAAGCTCCGGACTTGGCGGCCGTGCCAATGGCTGAGAGAATGTCAACCCCATCTGCTCAGGAATTGAATGATACCTTCAACTTCATGTTCACCAATGAAAATGGCTCTAAGGATGAAGACGAAGACGAGGAACTGCAACCTGAAGACGAAGACGACGAAGGATTGGAGCAGGAAGTTGCCCTCGAACCGCCTGTCGAACCGGCTGCCGTCTCATCATCAAGCGAAGGTATTCAACCAGCACCAGCGTTGCCTGAATATATTTCCCCATCGGAGAAAGCGAAGCTTGCCTTGCAAGCTGAAAGAAAGATCGAACGAAGCGGCGCTCCGAGCCCCAGCCCGATAAAGGTTGCGACTACAATCCTACAGACTCCCCAAGAACGCGGCATTCCAACCATCGATACGCTCGAGCCAGATAGTGATTGGGATTCACTGCTTCCAGAAAATGACACTCAAGAGTCAAAACTCAAAAGCCGTGCTCCTTTCTTCGACACCCAAGTTGAGAGTGTTGTCGGTACTATCATGGAGAAACGATTGGATCCATTGGAGAAGAGTTTGACCGCCATTCATACTGTCCTTCAAGACTTCACACCCCTCAGGAAGCGACTTATAAGACGGCAGAGTATTCTTAGTGATGCTGACGACGAAGATGATGATGAAGAAGGCATTGCAAGAAGCCCGACCAAGAAAAAGGAAGACAAGAAACTCGAGCGAATAAGGACCGCTGTTATGGATGCCCTCATTAGTCGGGACTTGGCCACCATCAAGCCTGAACCTCAACCTACCACGAGTATGGATGAGATTAAGGCTATGATGGCTGGATTCTTGGAGGCTCAAAAAGAGAAAGATTCGAGAGAAGCAGAACGCTCCATCAAGAAGGAAGAAGAGGATGACAGCGCTGCGACTATTGAGATGCTCCAGTTACGAATCTCCGCACTAGAAAAGTCGCTTGAAGATACCCGAAAGGTTCATGAGGAAGAAGTTTCCGTCAAGCGAACTCTCCAGGACACGATCTTTGACCTAGAGAGACGCCTCAAGGCTTCACATGAGAAGGAAGTCGAACACAAGGAACGCGCAGACGAGAATGAGCGTAAACTACGTGAGGCCGAGGAGAAGCGTAACAGGGCTGTCACGCAAGCTCAGATGCGGACTGCTCTTCTCGAGGGTGCTCACGCTAGCCTGCAAAAGTCTGTCGGCGATCTCACCGTTCAGAAGGCCACGCTCGAAGGCCAGCTCACGGAGGCCAAGCATAGAGCCGACAGAATCCTTTCCGATATGGAGGCCGCTGTGAACGAGGCCAGTGAGCTGAGACGATCAATCCCTATTCTCGAAGCTAGTCTCGAAGAGTCTCGTAGGCTACATGACGGCAGTAACAGCCGCCTAGAAGACCTTCAAGAAAAGGTGATCAAGGCCGCGGCCGAGATTGAGAACAAGCAGGCAAGATGGCGGGAAAGGAACGAGGCCCAGAAGAATCGTATCCAAACTCTCGAGAATCGCCTAGAAACCGAGGTTCGCATGAGAGAGAGTATGGACAAAGAGATGAGAAGGTTGGAAGCAGAAGAGAAGGCCGCAATTCGCTATAGAATCGAACTCGATCATGTCGTCAAGATGAAGGATAAGCTTGAAATCGAAATGGCTAGGCTGCAGACCGAGGAACGAGAGGCTATCAGGCTCCGCATCGAAAGCGACCAGGTCCGAATTCACAGCCAGAAGATGGAAGCCCTAGCCGATAGGTTACGAATGGAGGTTATCGAAAAGGAGAGACAGGTTATCGCGGAACGAGAGGCTAAGAACCAGGAGATTCTGCGATTGACCATGGGCTTACAAGGGCAAGTTGAAACTGCTCGCGTTGAATCGGAAACTGTCAGAGCTACCCTCGAGGCTGAGATGAGCAAGATCATGATGGAGGCCGAGACCGCGAAAGAGAGGCTCAAGATGTTGCATGACGAGGCCATCGATGCTAAGGACGCGTTTATCCGAGAGATGAAGACCTCCCACGATGTGGCGATGCAGCAAGAAACTAACATTTACACCGCCAAGATGGAACAGCAACATCAACAATATGAACTTACTATTGAGAGTCTTAAGGAACAGCACGACAGGAGCCTTGGTAATGCCCTCGAGGATTCCGAGCGCGAAACGTCATTCCTCAAGGAGCAAATGGAAGTCCTCCAGGGTCAACAGAGTCTCTACGTCGAGAAGATTGAACTTCTCGAGAACCAGCTTGGGATCGCCAAGCAGGCTGCTCAGGCTGCTGCCCAAGCCGCCCAAACGGCCAAAGTCCCAACTGTGGAAAACAAGGCAGTTCCCTCCGCTATTGAGAAGCCATCAACTCAGGCTCTCCGCGAGTCTATCGCTGTCCTCCAGGACCAACTTCAAGCCAGAGAAGCAACAATCGAGAAACTAGAAGAGCAGCTTGCAAACCCCGGCAATACGCCAGCCGCCAAGGAAGTGGAGCATGAAAATGTGTTCCTCCGAGAGCTCCTCAGTGTTCGTATTGGTGAACTCGATGAGATTGTAAGACAACTCACGAAACCACAGTTCGACAAGGTGGCGGTTAGGAATGCCGCTATCAGGTTAAAGGCCAATCTGGAAATGGAGCAGCAGGAGCGAGAACGAAATGCAGCACTTACCGCATCGACCGAACAGGCTCCAGCATCGACGGTCGGCAGTTTGTATGGTATTGCAAACCGTGGCTTGAGCGGTGCTCTCGGAGGGCTACGGAAGGGTAAAGCTAGATATGATGATCCTGGATATGTCTCGATTGCATCGCAGCAGAGATCATCATCCGCCATGTCGAGAGAAATTTCGGACCAAGGAAGCGTGCAGCAAACCCCATCACGTCCAACCTCCCGACAGAATTTTCTTACCGGGCTTCTTACTCCACCAATCTCCCTGAGTAAGCCGACCGCCTTTGTGACAAGCACCCTCGCACAGGACAGATTCGCTAGCCTTACGAGAGGTGGCGAGTCATCAACCGCCCGGCAAGGACCATCAAGCCACCCTGGCAGAAATGAGAAGAATGGCTCTTTTGTCTATGACGACGATGCTAATGAAAGCGTCAGCGGCATGCACCAGCCTTACTTTGAAGATAGCATCATGGGTGATGATGGACGCGACTCTGCAGTCCCGAATGTGCAGAATATCACAGATGATGAGGATGATGATGTTGGTGTCCCCGGATTTGCTAGGCGCAGTCCGTACATGAGAAGTTGATGAGATTGATTGAAACAAAACCACATTGGCCAATGGTAGCCATCTAATTACCAAAAAATTACTATCTCCTTTGTCTAAATATCGCCTTTCTTTTGTATCTGTCCTTTTGTCTTTGGTGTTTTCCTTTCATTCCAAAATTTTATCACCTGTTCTGCTTGTGATTTATTCCAGCTTTTGATTGCATGTTCTTGGTTTGAATTTATTTTGAAAGCCGCACGTACCCGTTACCAATCTGCTTTGGGTCTGATTACCTGGTGTTTATTTCGATTGTTCACGAGTCTTTTGAGCGGACACTAAAAAATTTATTTCGCTATATGTCTATACTAATTCGACTTCAACTTTCTTTCTCAGACTGGCATCTTTACCCGATTTTAGTGTATATTTTTTTACTTTCATTCCCTGAGCCTGCAATTTTCCAGTTGATACAGTTCTCTTGTAGCTATTAAAACGATTCATTATTTTAAAATAATTAACAATCTATCAATATTTAATACGTCTGAAATTTCTACAATCTTCGAGCCCATTAGCCCGCCAATACCTCAAACCTTAGATACAATAGCTCTAAACCCAATGGCCCAGAGGCTCTCAACTAGTATATTGTGCCCTACCTCGCCCCTACAGGTCAAAAACAAACCCATGCGCTTCCATGCTCATCATCCCCGACCAAATTTCGACTAGCAAAAATAAAGTTTGCCTCCAACCGAGCGGAACGCAAAAAGATAACAGCTCTGATCTCATTGAGGATCGAACTCAAGACCTCGACCGTATCAAGCTCTCGCAGCTTGGAGGACTCTTGTTAAGGTCGCGTGATAACCAACTACACCATGAGACCGTATGCTGTTGTAGGAGAGGGAAGAAATTAGAAATATGAAGTTTCTCGGAAGAGAGGAAGGTGGTAGAAGGGCTTGGAGATGTTGGTTGGGGAGGGGAATACCACGCAACACATAATGGCGGGTGTTAGGAAGTGGGAACTGATAGGCTGCGACTGGGAATAAGACAGCCTATAGCTATTGGCCTATGTTGATAATTTAGGGCGAGTGTGAGTGTGGATTTCGAATTGTGCACTTCTGTATGTTGTAGTAGTGGCGGCTTAAACCAGAGTACTAAAAAGCATTTTGCTGCACTATTCTACTAGCCCGTCCCTCTATGGCTCTATGGCTCTAGAGCTCGAGCCGCTTCACACAAGAAGGCTGAATTTATTCATAATTGCGCACAGCCCCACGAGCTGAAGAATGTGCAACAATTGCTTGCTACAATTGGCTAGTCTTATCGATTATTCCCGCAGAACTATCATTGGCGGGCAAATTGCACAGGCATTCAGTTAGGACCCACCATGCCCCTGCCGTCTTCTACAAAGATTGTGCTACATTCATCCGATCTCCTAGTCGGCTAACGATATTAAAACAAACTCCGAAACCCCTTGCAGCAAACCCAAATCCCATAAAATTGCCCCACAGATATGTCCAATCTTGCGGAGAGACGATATACCCCGGAAAGACGATATATTCCAATCTGGGAGGGACCATTTGAACTTGGGCATGCGACGATTAGTCTCTCCTTAAATGGGTTAGACGGTCCTAGGTATGCATTAGCGAACTGGCTCTACTCCCAACTCTTCGCCGTCGATTCCGCCGAAGATACAGACATCGCCATCCAAGCCAACCTCCCAAGCCTTGGCCGAAAGCAAGGAGATCGTGAGACGATGTATGTGCTTGAGCTCCTAAGTGGCGAAAATAATTGCATTGCTAGCAAGTCCCTACTCGCACATGAGCCATCCGGCGAAAGGATAAGGAGTGTTCTCTTTTTACCAAAAGGTTTGGATTCCGGAACAAGATCCCATCAAGTACTATATGCATACTCGCTATTTAACTTGAGCTGTTAACCTGGAGGATCGATCCCGAGCAACTAGGTGTTATATACAAAAGGTGGCTACAGAATGCAAACGCCCCCGGTCAACAGAGCGAGAGTCAGCAGAGGGCGCCGGTCTTCGATCTTACTTTCCGGGTCAGACGCGAATTATACAACATAGTTGAAAACTCTGGTAGTATCATCTCTCTGGTGATGTCTGGTTTGTGGAGAACGAAAATAAAAGACGAAATCTTGTTTGAGCAACCATTTCGAATTTCTACCAGGGGTTTGTTATCTTAAATCCCATCCGGCTAGGACTTCACTGTATACATGAAGGCGTTGATTCACCGAGCCTCGCGAATAAAGCCTCGGCTAACATGTCGGTAGCCGTGCTGAAAAGCCTAGGAGCCCGTTATTACGCTGGCTATTTTGACGAAAACCAGGATAGTTATGGCTCCGGTTTAGACCTCCACGCTTTCCAAAGACCTGGCAATGATAGGAGGAATCCATCTTATATAGGATCCCCGGTATCTCCGTTAAAGTTGGAGACTTCTCAACCATCCTCTCCACGCCGAGAGCTCGAGGAATTGGATGACGATATTATTTCAATGTCAATCCTCGACATGCAGGCGGAAATTATGAAGTTAAGGGTGGGTGCTTTCATCTCAATATTCTTTAATAGATTGCCTAATTTGACACTTTCAGCTAGAAACGCCTTGCGGGAGGATCTCTATCGAAAGTTCGTCCAGGCGTGCTCACGTCCAGGTCAGCAATGTTAGTTGAACGTGCTGGACTTGATTAATGCCACAGTCCCGGAATTGGACGACATTTGTTTGCTTTTAGAGCATAGACCCTAGGAAACTTTACTATTGTTTGACTCTGATTTGAATGTATCACCACGTAAGCCAACCCAAGCTTACTTCAAATATATCTATTGAGCAAATTAGCGGATAATCTGGAGAAAGTATTCTTAGAACTTCCATAAGATACACTTGGGAGAACCGAGGAACAGTTTCTTAGAATGCCAGCCCTGGTATAATGTTCAAAGCGCAGTTACCTAAGCGTACCTGACAATATAATAGAGAATGAGGTAGGATCAATTCGCACGACAACTTTCCCTGGCCTGCAGTACAAACGTGATGGGGTAGGCTGCCATATAGATCCAAATTTTAATTACAATGGGCTATTCCGGATTTTTGAACCTGCAGAAGGATCTACGACTCCACCCAAGTAACTGACGTACTACATTTAGATACTACTGTCATAGAGAGCTCCAACGGGGCCCGTTTTCTGCATTCTCGCCCTAAAGCTCTTCAGTATGCGTACAATTGGGGAATTTGGTAACCCTGTAGGGCCGTGGAGAGGGAACACGCCCATGTGACACGACAAACAAAGGTAAGGCCTTGACCCATAACCAGCTATCCTCCCCATGCATATGAGAGAAAGGCCAGACCTCAACCTGCGAATGTTAGGAGCGATATCATACTTGTAGAGAAAAAAATCACCGCTCCTCAGCCAAAGGTGAGCTCCTCCGTCTGCACTCCAAGTTCCGAAGTGCTGCCAAGAATGTCCCCCAAGTGCGAGAGTTCCGAACCGCTGCGTTCTTGTTGGATCTTTCTAGTGGATTCGACATGAAGTAACTTTAAGCCTCTTTTCACCTGCAATTAAAACCAGGGCCCGCACTGCATAGAGCGAATTAGATATCAGAAGGCAGTAGAATTATTTGTCATTGTCATGCGTGATGCAAATTTAAGATGAGCAATCAGTCCCGGTAGCGTCAGGGTAGGGATTAGATGCATGCATAACCACGATGTGATCGACGATGCATGAGGGAATTTTCAGCTGTCTAGGCTGACCGAATTGGGAGACTGCGAGCGATGTGCTCACCCCCCACATAGCTGATATTTGAAGTGGGTCTTCATGGACACTTGGCTACACATCACGGTCGCATGGATACTCCGATTACAAGGAGCAGGTACATTTGTGCAAGTCTTACTTTTACCCAAATGCAGCAAATGTTTCACTAGGGGCTTATATGAGCACTGAGGACAAGGCCAGCCAGGTACAAAATCTAACTCTAGACGTTTGGCCCCTCGAATCTAATCATGAACCCAGATTACCAATCTTGTAGCATTAAATTCGTCGACGAACACCAAACTCGAACTTGCACTCTAGAGACGCTACGGTACCTGTAGGATTCGTAACCGTAGGCCCTGCGACGAGGCGTATACGTTAGCTCACACGACAGGGTACGATCGAATGATTGCAAATGCCCGTTTACGGGGCTCAGCAGGCCAGGAACTAGAGTATAAATGCCCAGGCAATCCCACGTTACCAGCGAACAATATTTTTACTCGACTATCATTTCCGGAGGTTAAAGGCCCGCCCGCGTGGCGAGGCACCTCTTGATCCTCCCTCTCAAAATACGGAATGAAGCTACCGAAACGAAAACGCAAGCTCATACTCGAACGAACAGTTCAGTAAAACTCAAACACCTTTATCCTTCCCCAATCGCCTGTTCCGCCCTGAGTTTGCCCGATTGTCAAGAGGTGTGCTCCAAATTATCTCCCCGCTGGATAAACTGTATTAGGAAGTAAGTCATTAGCTTATGGGTCTTCGCAGAGAATCAAATGCCTGAAACCGATCCGTATCAGGAATACCCACCCGCCACCGTCGCCGAACAAAATGATACCATCAACGCATAGTGGAACAGACTATAGGCCGGCGCCGACCATATGTGATGGGCCAGTATCCACAAGTACAAGGACGCGTGCAAAGATTGGGTAAAACGGAGGAATCCCGCAAATGAAGGGTGGGACAGGCATATTATTCTTAAGTTATTGCGACAAAATGGCGGTCTGTCGCGGGGTTAGTTGCCGGGTTGTTCCTTCCGTCGGTTAGCTGGATCATGGGAACTGCAACGCCGTAGCAAATCTGACCTTGCTTTTGGTTGAGTAGTGGAAGGCTGACATGGGCGGGAGGGCAGCGGTTGGCCAAAAAAATAAAATTTCCTTTGTTATTTCGTTCTCGCCATTCCTTTAGTATGAGTTAGTGCCTTCCGTCTGTTAAAGGTTTCTCTTAGAGGTGGTAGTTTCCTGTCTCTAAATGTATATAGGACAACATATGAATTGACTTTGAAGTAATATCAAGTTGCCCGGCGCAGCATATAAATTACACAGTACTTAGTAACTACCTGCGTAAATACCGAGATAGTATGAAGGGCTATGCCATCCCCAAAGTTGCGGTGGGAAAAACCCGAAATTCTCCCTGTACCCGTCCTACCAACCTAAAATTCGGCTTTACCTGACTTTTAACCAATAACAACAAATCAAGCCCGCTTGCAATCGAAAATTCTCTGCCCAGAGCTTCGATTCGGAGAGACGGAAGCTAGCTTTATCCTAAGCTAAAGAATGGCCTCAATTTGTTGGAAGAAACTGTGTTGTTGGGTTAGAAATCAATACCACCCTCCTCTTCTTGGAATTAATACCACGGACCAGGAAACCAAACTCATCCTTGCGCCAGTATCCGACATCGCCGTTTGCATTGCCCTGCCATGCAGGTTCAACCACCTCCCACATTCGATAGAGATAGCAGTTCGGAACATGAAACATCTCAGCTTGGTCTTGCATTGGTAAACTTTAGAAGGACGATGAGCCCATGACCCCAAGACCAGATATACAAAGAGGTACCAAAAGTGGGCGTATTAACCGGCTAATGCGAGTTCCGTCACCTCTAGATCCACGGTTGAAGCTTGAAAGGGATATCATCTTAGCGTTAGCTTGCTTGGCCTGGAGATATCAGGCCACTTCTGCATTGCCAATCCGAAGCGATAAGGTGGGTTGAATTTATGCATCTTCGCTTTTCGCAACCTGAAGGTCTAGTAGAATGCCCTCCACTGCGTTCGCAAACTGTCTAGTTTTTTTTTTTTTTCAATTTAAAAAAAAAATTGCCCGCTTCTTGAGGGTGGCGTGGTCGGTAGCGCTGCTGAGCATGAATTGCGAAATCTACGCTTGTCCTGATTGCAACTGCCGGCGGGTTTCGCAGTTTCCTGTTTCTGAAATCAGCGGCCCCTCATGCCAAAAAGTTGGTTGATTATCGGCTCAGCAGTTCGGAACCCCCATGCCTTGGGTAGGATATTGGGGACATTCACTAAGCAGTTCGGAACCTCGTGAGGACCCACTCTAGGCCACATTGTCAGGTTTTTGCTAAAGCGGTTCGGAACCTCAGCGGAAGAGAGCTCCTTGATTCGGGCGAGAGTTTCGCCGCTGCCACACCAACTTCCTGACCAATTGTCGCTGCCTGGTTTACTCAAAGTTGGGCTCGCAGTCCGGAACTCTAAAATTTTTATTCGGCAAGGCACAAACGAGCATGTTTTACGTAAAACAGTGAATAGTTCGGCTTGGTTGTATTGACCTCGGTCGAAGAAATTCTCTCTAAAAGGGACTCCGGAAATTCAAGCATTTAATAATTCCTCGACATAGACACTGGGATATGGATAAATCTCAGCGACACTAGCCCTGACATTTTCTCGCATAGCGAGCGGCAGTTTGTCTTCCCATAACGTGATGCATTCTGAGTTGGTGGGATCGGGGGGCCATGCAGGTTGATTAGCCAAGACATGCAACTGCGCTAATTTCTGGGGACAATGCGACCCTATCACCCAGCTAGAAATGTCAAGGATGGCTGCTCCACGATCCATTTCTGCAAAAGTCTAACTATCGTATCTTGCTGCGTTTGCAAGGAATAATTTTTTTGTTTGAAAATTGCACTTGGCATTTCTGTAAGTTATTTGTCACCTCTTCTCGGAGTGGTCTGAGCTTGCGGTGCAATCTCGTGCTATTATGCTGACATCATGAATCAGGTACGCGAGGGTAGATTCTGCACTTTGGCATTAGTCTAAAAACATGTTTGACGAATTTTGCCCTGGCAATCTGTTGGCCAAATGGGCTATCGTTACAAGCGTTTTACAAAACTAAAATACATATTACCGGGAGGTAGATTTCCCCTTATAATTACAATGCTAATGCAACACCCATAATTGCAGCAAGAGGGGCCATGATGGCCGCAGTTGCATGCGCAGCCCCGCCAGTCGGGGTGCTAGAGCTGGCCGTCTCAGAAGCAGACGAAGAAGAGAAAGAAGAAGAAGAAGAAGAAGTAGTAGTCAGGTTTCCAGTTGGGAAGTCGGTAACAGTTACAGCAAGAGTAGTGCTAGCCTCGACTGGGCCATCGCAGTGCCTACAAATTTTTTTGTCAGAAAACGAGGGTATAATTTTGGCGTTCTCTCACACTTACCAATGGTCGCCATGTGCCTCACACCCAATGCTTTCGGTGGGTGAAGGCCCCAAAGTCCCGGTTCCCTCCTCGTCGGTGTGGGTCTCATGTTCTTCCTCATCTGTATGGTGGTGGTCTGTATGATCCTCTGTAGAGATTGTAAGGGATACAGAGACACTGTTACCGGTAGCAGACGCGGATGGTGCGCTTGTTATAACACTATCTCCGGCTGTACGAGGACCATCGCAGTGCCTGGTGCTATGAGTTAGCCATGAATACAAATCCGTTGAGTGTAGGAATCTTGGTATACCAATGGTCACCGTGAACTTCGCAGCCTATTGATTCAGTTGGAGACGGGGCGAGACTGCCTGTGCCAGATTCGTCGGTGTGGTGGTCCTCAGTTTGCGCGAGACCGAGCGGCAGCAGGGCCGCGATTGCCAAAAGGCCAGCTGAAAAAAACCTCATGCTGAAGTAAGGGGTGGTTGGAGCAAGCTGATGCGACTACAGGCAAGTTTTTCAAGTTGATGGTATCCTGCGTTCGTCAAAGGATAATTATGCGGGAATCGAGGGTGCCAGAATGTGGTAAAGCTGAAATTTATATTTCGGAGTCCTATTGCTTGTGCACCACTCGATTAATGCGATTTCCATCGCGATTGCACTTGCAACCTGAGGGACGGGTTGCAGGGTGGAGCTGCAAGCAAGATGCAAACCCTAGTCCAAACCCCAGCCTTTGCCCAGGCTAATTGAGCTCCCCAAGCAAGATATCACAAGAGAAACGGATGGTTTGGCTGGATCTCGTCATGACAATGCTGCATGAGCCCTGGTAGTACGGCATAGACAGCTGGATAAAAGGGACGAATCATATTTTTTTCTATAAATCGTAGGATGAATTCTCATTATTAAGATACACCGGGTCGATAACCTAACCGAGCGTACCTCCCTGTCCTGATAGTTTATTAGTTCCTGCTCGAAAGCCATCACTATACAGCCAAGACCCCGAATCAATTTTACTTTTGCTTAGCGGCTGATTATTCCCTTGGCGCTGTATAAAGTTGGCGATCGAACAAGGAAGAAAAAGAATCAGCCCAAAGTTGCATTCTCAAGCCTGACCCAAACCGAAAGTTCATCCGGAGTGGAAAAGCCGCCTTGGCTGCATTGTGCTCGAGGAAGCAGACTTTGACAAAAAACAGAGTATACACGAACCCCCATTTCGAAATTTGTTCTATTCCATAGGAGACTTATCTTTTGTTCTATTTGATCTGAGGTTGCAAAATTTTCTTCCCCAAACTTTTGGGGGGCTTCCTTTGAGAGAGTAAATTTCGGTCAGATCACACTTTTGTTTCGCAGGCCACCTGCCCAAAAATTGGCCGCAGCGAATGGCCGAATGGTTTGTTCCCACGCTCGGCTGGAACGAGGTAACGTTTCCACTTCATGCACAATCTCGGTCGGGTTCGTCTCAAACAAGAAACAAAAAGACGTGCTACTCCGCCGCCATGAACCAGCAGTTAAAAAAGCATGTGGCCGGGGCCCCATTTTGACTATCGCAAGAAAAGAGAATGGAGCCACCCATTCGAATCACTATTATTTGTAACAATTTACATGGACCTACCTGCTTGGAAGTTCCTTTTGGGAGCGGGCGCCCTGTCACTCTTGGCTGGCGCCGGCACCCTCCTCGACATGTATGCACGCGAGATGCATAAAAATCCTTTACATCCTCCGTCCAATCTTTCATCCAGGAGACCTGTTCCGTCGCTTCGAGCCGTCGGGAAGTCCTGTTTTTTTCCTTTCGATACGTATACGCAGCTGCTGCACCCCTGGCTTTCTAATAAAGCCAGCCTTCTTTTTCATATATCTCTCTTGGCCGCACTTTAGTTACTATTTTCCGGCTCTGGTTTTTCCCCACCACCATCTGTATTATTCCCTAATCAATTGTGCGAGAAGAGCGGCCGTAATTGTTATTATCTCGGGAACTCGCAATGGGAGGAATAAAATGTATCCGACACTTCATGTTGTTCGCCAGTATCGCGGCTCCGTGTCTAGTCGAGGCCGGAAACGTCAAAAGGCAGGCAACCACTCATACCACTAGTCCGCCAGGATCCGGTGTAACAGCGGTATCGGACTGCCATATTCACGAGTCGACCCAGTGAGTCGCTAGCCTCCATCGCGTTGGATTTCATTTCAGCTTCATGTCTTCTTCTTTCTTGGCCACAATTTGCCAAATGTAAATGCAAATGCAAGCTCACTAAATCCTTTTACCACACAACACACAGATATTGTATGCATGATGAAACCGAGTTCCAAGTATTGGTGACCCCGACAGCCACTCAAGACTTGCCTGCCTCTTATACAGACTGCCATGCGCACGCGACGGAAACGTGAGTTCGGCCTCCTAGGAGCTTGGTCACAGTAATCGGGAATGTTAATAACTAATTCAATTAGATGGTGCATCTCCCCGGACGGTGGAGAGGTTGAGATTGCATTGGCTGCAGAGGAAACTCACGCAGTAACCACAACGGAGGACCATGAGGACCATGATCATACAGAGACAGCAGCAGCTCCTACGGCAATTTCTGATTGTCACCTACATGAGACGGAAATGTAGGCGCATCCCTTGCTGCGCGCGAATATGTCGTTAATGCTAACAATGCAACATGCAACAGATTTTGCATGGTTGGGACAACAGAATATATAGTCCTAGCAACGCCAACTTCATCTGAGGTACCGCCTCAATACACCGGTTGTCACTCTCATGGTAGTGAAACGTAAGTATTGGACATGCGAGACAAGCAGGGAGAGAGCTGATCATTGGCTAGATTTTGCGTCGACCCCTCCGGCGATGATGTCCAGATAGAACTCGCAGGAGCAGAACATGCAGAAGAAGAAGAAACTTCTCCAGGCCAGACGTGTCATTTCCATGCAGGCGTTGAGTAAGTATCCACGGTATACATATCCTCCAACAAGAAGAATAGACCCTGATGGAATTTTAGGCACTGTGTTGATGCAGAAGGCGTCGAGGAGCCAGTAACATGCACGAGGACGGATAGGGACTATAATATCAGATTACGTGTTGGCCTTCTCTTCGTGATCCTAGTGACTAGCAGTATAGGTATGATTATCTTTAAATACGTCTTTGAGAACGACACATTGACCGCTCGCTAGGTGTGTTTGGGCCTATATTTTTGTCCCTAATACTGCCGCCGAAGGCAAGCGCGGTATTGCTCGTCATCAAGCAGTTTGGCACGGGTGTCATCATATCCACGGCATTCGTTCACGTACGGCTCCCTTAAACCGCGAAAAAGGAAGAAAATTATCTAATATGCATGCGAACCTAGCTCTATACCCATGCCAGTCTGATGTTCACGAATGAGTGTTTGAGAGGCGTTGACTACGAGGGCACCACGGCTGCGATTCTGATGGCCGGTATCTTCTTGTCATTTCTCGTGGAATTCGCGGGCCAGCGTCTAGTTCATGCGCGCCATGTGAAGTTGATAGCCGCCAACCAAGACAACCTTTCTTCTTCTTTGATGGCAGAGATGAAGCTATCCAACGAGATTGTTAGCGTTGTGGTTCTGGAAGCTGGAATTGTGTTCCACTCACTCCGTAAGTTATTATTACATCGCGAATTGTTGCGCCAGAATCGCTCTATTTTACTGCAACTGACAATGCGGCTTTATATTAGTTATTGGTCTTACCCTTGTGGTTGCGGGCGACAGCTATTTTCTAACCCTTTTCGCCGTAATTCTATTCCACCAAATGTTCGAAGGCATTGCTTTAGGGACAAGAATCGCAGCCTTAGGGACCGCGTCCCCACTAAGGGTTCCACACGGGCACCTCCATAGTCACAGCCATAGTCACAACCTTCACCGCCTTACTCACAGCAGCAGTCACAACCATAACCACGGTACTGAAAACAACGCCGCAAGCGAGCCCGCCGACGGCAACACTTCCTCCGAGGAAGACGACATTAAACCAATTCCGGTTCCATTGTCTAGGAAATTAATGTTCGCTACGGTTTTTGCGTTTGTAACCCCCATTGGGATGGCAATTGGCATTGGAGTGCTCAATGTGTTCAATGGGAACGATCCTTCCACTTTGATCGCTATCGGGACCTTGGATGCCTTATCGGCAGGTATTTTAGTTTGGGTGGGAGTTGTGGAAATGTGGGCAGAGGATTGGATGTTCGGTGGCGAGTTGACATATGCGAGCACTTTGACTACTATCTTGGGTGGTTTGGGCTTGGTGCTTGGTATGGCTATAATGAGTCTCCTCGGGAAATGGGCTTAGATAAATACACTCCTTACATGAGAGAAAGGGGGGCAAAAGCGCGCAGTAAGCTTGCTTCATCCTTCCGTACTCGCATTATAGAACAGATAGTTTTATATTCTTAGTCATCTAGGCCCCAGTTCCTATCATTCCGTTTCGGCATCCCCCCTTCTCCTGAGACACTTATAGAGAACCAATCTATTCTATGACTTTATTGACCAACATTTGGCAGGTCGAACGAAAAGATAATGCAGATGATCCATATATATATGCATGGAAGGACCAATAAGTGAAGTAAACATGTAATGAATTGCTTGGGCCAGTACTACAGCAGAAATGTAAGCATGGCCTGGTAGTCTTCGATGAAGGAACCTGGATCAGGATCTAGCGGTATTCTTTAAGAGGTAGGTTTCTTAGCTGTTAAACTGCAGGGTGATTAATCGGAGAGACCACAATTAAACCGCACCTATATATATGCTAAGTAAATACATGTAGAAGATATCGCCCGCAATATATGCAATTGTGAGCCACACATATATATGCTAAACTATGCTACCATAACTCTCTTCATCCGTCAATCAATTCTTCGCTTCTTGTTTCTTCTCGCTTTCTTAGTTCCTAACATGATCTTATTTAGTTTGCCCACACATAGCAAGAAGGTTGTTGTAAGAACAACCGCGACTCCAGCTGCGCCCCAGAAGTGAACTGCCTTATACTTGCCACTAATTCCTTCAACGTCCATACTAAAGTATGCCATAATGAGAGACAAGGGAAGGAATATTATTGTGAATTTAACTAGCGTAACTGATAGCAGGCTTAATTTTTCAACGGCTTGCACTTCACGGAAGTTTAGGCGATTATAGGTCTATCAATTTTATGTTAGAATTACGAAATACCATCGGCGGGGGGCGG
>LDUD01000088.1:143630-155637 GCA_012184295.1 Dactylella cylindrospora
GGATATTAAACCCTCTGCCTCCTTTTCACAATCAGCAATCTCGCCTATAGCAAGATAGGTTATTCGGTGCTTCAACCTCGCGAACCTCGTCAATGCTAGAGGTCTAAACTTCCTCTCCGGTGCACTGGACAGATGCTTGTTCTCTTCGAGTAGCCGATTGAGAACAAGTTCATAGCTCTGGTATATTCGTTTGAGGTTTGATAGTCTCCTAACTATGTCATGAAGCTCATCGATGTGTTGAAGCTGCGGGTTCTCGCGTTTCTGTCATAGACCGGATTAACGTGTTGAACGACCTTTAGCTGGGATCCAGTGCAACGAACAATTGTGCTCAGTTTTTCAGTATACGGATGCGCTCTGTCAACTGTAAGGCCCCAGGTCGAGTACCAATCGTCAAAGAGATAGTAGAATAGTAAATCCGGTGCCTGTTCGGGCTATGAATCCGGAAGGCGGTAGCGTTAGTAGTACTGATAAGGATATTCAGTTCCAATAAATAGGTCTCCTTACGGTTTGTCTAACGATGAGGGCACCGTGTTCCATGGCTAGTTCGGCGCTATATGCGTCTGAGCCATCAGCGTCTTGCTTTGGCATACCTGCTGTCGATAGACACCGCAGAACCATCCTCAGATTTCGTCGCACGTTCGCCGTGGTGTTTCGCTTTTTCTCGGGGGTCGCCACGTCCGATCTAAAAGGTGGAAAAGGCTCATGAAGTGTGATTATAGTATTATCATCGAGTTTGATTAGCCAAATCCAGAGTCGCAGCATGCGGGGATGATAGTGGTCGCCTGTAAAGTCCTCAAAGTTGTCAAAAATATCATCGGCCTGGCCCAAGCTGTACTCTTTATTTGCACGGAGTTCGTGGCTTTCTCGACGGAATTTTTTCTGGGCATATTGAGACACTCTGTGGCGTTTTGAATCCGTTACTGGAAGTCTGGGAACTGAACTCTGCCTGTCTTCTAGATTTATTTGAACGGTAGATGCGTTCAATGGAAGCTCGTCGGTATGCTTAGGTGGGCCACCAAACTTAAAAATCCTTTTAAACCAAGGTGTTTCCGGAGCTCTAGTGGTAATTATTTCTTCTTCCGGGATTATATCAAACCCTCTGCTGCGGACACCATCGTCGTCATCCGAAAATGCAATGTTGTGCAAGGTGTTCATTCCCAGTATTAAGACTAGTAAATATCATCGTATGCAAATTTAGCCTACAGCCTCGGAGTGTTTCAGCGAGACAGGGAATGCGCAAGACACTCGCGTGCTACCCACATTTTTCGTCGTATTCCATGGACGACCAGTGCCACATTTTCCGAACAATCTCGAGGTTTCCCTTGCCACGAGGAGAAGTCAGGCTTGCCATATTTCGGGCGGATATTCCATAGCCTTTAAGCAATTCCTTCACAAGTGCCGTTAGCAATGCTAAATCGTCAGGGCCGGGATAGGCCTACTTACATTGACAAACCCTCTCTGTTTATAGGGGTCGAATATAGCGCTGTTCGGTCTCGGAAGTCAGATAAATGCATACTCCTAGCTTCTCGGTCTACCGCAATGCTAAAAAATCGGCTTACATCCATCTAGTGATTTTACCTCCTAAATTCTACAATACCAAGTTTTAGCCTTGAACAAGCAATCATTGTTCTCCTGCTTCACCGTCGTGGCTAACCTGATTAATCTCAGTCCACGATTCCTTCACTGCGTTGGCGTGGCCGTCCAAGTTCCAACCAATCCATGCGTTGTCGGCTCCAAAATCCACCACAAAGTTTCGACACCCGGGGTCCGAAAGCCTTCCGTCAGCTTCCATGAGGGTCTCCTCATGATCCAGACATTGAAAGTCCAGACCGTGGGTCCCATAATATTGAGCGCTAAGCTTGCTACTCATGTTTACATACTCCGCGACAAAAGTTATCGGGTTCCGGCTGAGAACGGACGCAGTTATCGATTATGCGCGAAAGAATTCAATGCGTGCATGCCTGGTTGGTAGTACAGTACCTGCCGGATATATTGGAAGGCAGAGGGGAAGCTGGGCGGTCAGAGGCTGGAAAGTTTTTGGTCCTGGTCGCAGTACTTAAGGATTGGTATATACCAGAAGCATTGTAGCGAATCCCACAGCCTATGCTTGATCTTCTTGGAACCGGGACCTTGTGTGGTTTTAAATTGAGATGCGGGACTCAGTGTATCGTCTCTCAGCCCTATCGCAAAAGCTACGAGGAGGCTCCCTAGTAAGGCCAGAGAAATCCCTTGACTACCCGCCCGTTGAAAGCCCGCAAGAGGGGAGGCTTTCGTACGGAGGCTTAGCTCTTTTGGTGGTCGAATATTCTTAGAAGACAATTCCGACGCTTCCCTCCCTCTAGGAATACCTTTGATCCTATGTCGCACGACGAGGTGATTTGACTCTGAGGCTTGCGCTCATGCCTCCTGACTGGTGTTGCGCTTTTGGTCCACAATTTGAGTTTGGATTTGGTCGCCTAACGTTACCCTGCAACGGCAACTGCAGACACCAACTCTAATAATAAAAACAACAGCGGGTCGGATTGCTCCAACATGGCATTACTCGATGAAAGATTAGTAGACTTGGTAGGTAACTCCAGCTTCAGTATCAGGCTGATCGATTTATTTGGAGGTGGAAAGTATGCTTTGACCCTTTTTTTACGCTCGCCAGAGCTCTCCAAAGCTATATTCGGAGGTAAAGATGGCTGATTTTTCTTGTTGTAGAAAATGGTTGTCAGAAGAATGGACATCCAGCGATGACAGGGTACGAGGCGGTCGCTCACAGGTAAATATAATCTATTATCACTGTATGGCACGATTGAGGCATAAAGCAGTGGCTGATATCTACCAAACGAGATTCATGGATTGACCTCCCACAGTCCTATCTCGTAATCTCCGGGGACAAGGCTAGCGCAGTCTTCCGCGGAAACCTGGATATTGAGGCTCTCGGGGGAGCCGGATTCGCATCGCAGCGAACTACCCGTGCCGCTGGAGGGCCTTGGGATTTGGGCAAAGCGTCTGGGATCTGTATAGGCGTTGAGAATATGGACGGTAAGTTGAATTACCGCTTCTATGAAATCTTACCTTGTTTTCCAATCTTAACGCTAGGTTGAGTCTACAGAACGTATCTACACGCTGGTCGTAAAGGATGAAGTTCTCCCTAAAAGACCCGACGGTCGGGATCAGAGTTCCCTCTCGTATGAGTTCTCTTTTTGTATTACAAGTCAAAGATTCGGAAACGAAGGGGATGTTCCAAACTCGTTGCCAGAAGCTGCAGCCGATTTCGACAAGCCATTGGTCCTTGCGTTGAAGAGAGAGGCTGAAGAATTTTCCATACAAAGAGTTTTGCCCATCACGATATTTGTGCCTTGGGAGTCTTTTAAGCCTTTCTATCGCGGTAAGCCAAAAGCAGATGCGAAACCTTTAGACTTTTCGAGTATAAAACGAGTCAGCATCATGTGCAGAAGGTTTGTAACTCAAGATGGGCCAGACATGACAACAATCTTACCGTCAATACCTACTCTAGCTAATAATTTTTATAGCATGTTCGGGTTGCAGCACGGTGAATTCTCAGTTCAAATAGGGTTTATTTCAGCCCTGTCTCATTCATTGGATAAACAAGGCTCAAAAATCCTTTGCTACCCGCTCCAAAGAGTCAAGAGCCCCGAGCTTTCCAACAATGCCTATTGTTTTGACAAATTTCAGTTACGCAGGACTAGAGAAGACACCGCCGTAGAGGACATTACGCAGCATGACTCAGACTGGGACCTGATTGACGATCTGGAGCAGCTCAAACTCGAGGGGGTTCGCGATTGATTGAGGGAAACGGAAAATACAAATATAGACAGACTGTAGCCTTATGGGACCCATGCGCCTCAAAAGGCTCAAGTAGGCCATGCATTCTATAAGGCTAACTACCTGGATACTTACTCATCACTTGCTTTTGCGGGTTCAAAACACTAGGTCGCCGGCCCCATTTATCAGAGTCAGTATTCTAGTTTAAGAGACGATGGCCGTCATGCCTAGTTCGCAGAGGCGACCCGCAGCATGCCAAAGTTGTCTCCCCATGAAGTGGCTCCAATTTAGAAAGCTATGAGGGCCACCGCTAGTGGATTAAGCTACATTTAAGGCGCAAAACGCCACTGAGCACCCTGAGATGCCACCTGCGTTGCTACTGCACGTCTAATATGCCAGGCTATCGAAACTCCTCCGGAGGCCTCCAGTCGAGCGATCGTATAAAGGATCTACGTAGAGGCACTCAGACTAGCAATCTCAACGCCATAAAGAAATGTATTCATAAAAAAGAAATCTAAATTTCATCTATCTCCAACGTAGCCAGCTCGATCAATACTCCCTGGTAGTCCTTCGCCGTTACGCCGCCGTGCCCACCGAATGAAGACCAGGGAAATAAAGCAAAGCTAAGCAAGAATTGCCTTTTATGCAGATTGGGATCCTAGCTGAATAAGTCTACGCGTATGTATAGCCTCAAGCAGAGTTCCTGGGACTGAAGCTAGGTGACGAGTCTTGAAAATTACGCTAATGGTACCTTTCTATCGAGGGCAAGGAGTTAGTCATCGCTTTATGACACCCGGCCGGGTTTGAGTTCGGGTAGAGATGGCGTCTAAAGAGTGGCCACATTGTCCGCTCCGCTATTTCCTTGTGGCAGGCGCCCTTATATTNTTTTCCTTGTGGCAGCCGCCATTATATGCTCCCTTGTTTGTTGTCAGGCACTGAGCGATAGATTTTACAACGACTATATCGAAGCACAGTCTCTTCTCAGTGGCGGGTCAGGTTAGTTGTCTTGACTCGGCGCTCACTGGAGGTGCAGCTAACGACCGATTCCTAGGCCTTAGATGGTTTGGAAATCTCTACAAAAAGCAACTATCCGGCTTTACGCCCCATTGTTCAACTTCAGCCGGTGTCTCTTCGACTAAGCATATGTGTCGATTGGACTTGGGGACGGGCGTCCGGCAAGCAAATACGGCTCCCACAGCCTCAGGTACCCTAAATATCTCTACGGTGACTAAGACAGAGCTAAAGACAACCTCCCAATTCACAATGTCAACTATTACCACCAAGGAAACAACTACGACCACGGAAAAATCAATCGAGGTAACTACAGAAACTTCAATTTCAACGACGAGCCTCATATCGATCTCCACAACCTCAACTACTATGCTAGCAAGTTCTGAAATTCAAGATATGGAAACTTTAAATATTACATCTACTCCTACTATCACTAGCACTACATCGCGGCCTCAGCACTCCCATCCAGGTGAAGTGAGTATGAGATCACTAAATACCATTTCCAAGTGTACTCGGGCTGACCGTTATTTTTCTATAGCCTCCATCTGAATTCACGAGGCCAAGATCAGCACCTAGCAGAAGATCAGTGGGCGTTAAGTCTGAGTCCCACTTTCATGATCTCTTGATCTTCAGTGCAAGATTTGACGGTATCGCAGATTACAACTCTGTGGTCAAAGCTTCCTGGCAGATGCTCCTATATTATAATTGGACCCTAGATACATTGACCGTTAGGGCTGTTCTTAGCGGTATAGATGGCGACAAATCTACGAGCACTATCCTCGAAAGTGCCACGCTTTCACCTTTCTCGGGTGGGTCGACAGTTTTCCAATCTCTAGCAACCTCTGGTCTCCCATACATACTGAGCGCCTTGAAAACGGATTGGATGCAAGCGTTACCGACGCGCTCTCCCAGGAGTAACGCTGGCTCATCCAACGAGTACCCTCCTATGTCAAGAGCTACTGAGACTAGCAATATCAAATTCGTTGCCACCTTGTCCGGGTTTGTTGACTTTGGTACTGTGAAAGCAGCTTGGCAGGCAAGCATTCGACTTGGTAACCCAGATATAACCGAAGTCTATCTTAGTGAGGACTTCTCGGGTATGGATGGCACATTCTCAACAACTAGCACAAGCTTCTGGACTCTTCAAGGCCCACTTACTAAGAAGGAGTTATTCCAAGATTGTGTTACATACGGACTACCTCATATTATTGGAGTTGTATCGGATCTCTTCCATCAACCAAAGACATCGGGGCCAAGGGCCATGAACCAATTTCACGAGGAGCTGTTAACAGGTTACACGATGGCCCCGACGCCAAAAGATATCACAATTGTGCAACCGGTAACTACAAAAGTAGTAACAAAGGTCGTCACTCATCTAAACACGCTCGTTCCTCCTCTCAAACATACAAACAATCCACACATAGATGTCTCTGAAAAGTTGGCTCGCAAACGTCCAGTGGCGCTCACCTGGCTCCCCTGGGCTCTTGCAATGCTTTTGATATTTCGAATCATCGGGATTGCTGTTGGATGGCACGCTATTGCAAGCTACTTTTACAGACGGAAACTGGGAAGAGGCGATACGGAAAGCAAGCTTGTCAAGATTGAATCAAGTTCAACGGTTTCATCAGAGGTTCTGGACTTATTCCCTCAGCCTCCAGTCAGTCCGAGGGTATCCAGAGAAGCTAGGAAAGCATCTGGGAGCCAGACAATAGATTTGAGCAAAGCCGGTACCATTCGCGGCCGTGGAAGAATCGAAAGTGGTAGTTCATTTTACACGGTGAACCTGGATTCTTGACCGCCAGTACTTCTATCCATCTCCCGAGCGCGGCCAAATCCGGAAGGAAACACCCTTTCAGAACGCTCCATATCTTTAGAGAAGCTGTAGCGGTGTTTCTTTTCTCCATTCCTTCTATTCCTCAATCCATCCAACTATGGACCCACCCAACCTGGTATTGTTTACCGCCGGTTTCTTGATTTTAGTGAGTCGGATTACTGATAGCATAGGGAGGAACCTTCAATCGTGATACGGGATCCTCACAGTCCTAGAGCGAACGTCTTCTTAGTGCATCCGTACTAATCTTGCCCGCTTTACTCTCGGCACTTTTATCGAAGTGCTTCTAGAAATACAAACATAAAGCTCCTGAAGGTGGAGCAACTGGTTCAAGCAAGTTTTTTTTGGATAATCCAAATCACATTATCTCGATTATGCCTAATAGAGTTACATCCCCGCTCTTCCTTCCAGAGTATCTAAATTAAAGTAACCCATAGCAAACAGGCATGATTGTGGTCCATTTCAGTCCGACATTTTTAATTTGGGAGACTTCTAGGCATACTACCAACTATTCCAGATAGACAAGGCGTTTCCTGCAACCACAATACTCAACCCTGCCCATGAGAGCACACCAATCTATATTCTGTCGTTCTCGTGCAGCTGCCAACTGCGAAGGCCCGTGACATTTAATAATAATGCAATCAACCCATTAACCTTCTAGAAGCGCTTGATACCATCAGCCACGCCAACTCATTATGCGGATATCTTTTGTGCCGCTATTACATTAGCTAGCCAACCTAGGGTCCATTGACCGGACATCAATCCCTCAAACCGGTGTATTCTCCTAATAATACTAGGGCGAGAACTGACACGGAGCATACATATGGCAGCATATCTGCCAGGCGATACACCAATTACCACTCAAATAAATGCGATGCGTGCATTAGCGCTATCCCGAAACGTGCCGGACCTCCGACAGGATTTTCAAAGGCAGTCCTTTGGATAATATCCGATATCACATTTCCTGGGTAGAAATGTTGGTAGCAGCCCCTACAGGATTCGGTAGGGGAAAGGAGGTGCTAGGAGGGCGGTTCGTTCTGATATGACAGGTGGGGAAAGACCCGCGAAAACATTCCAAAAGAGCCGAGCATGGCTAACACGTTGTGCCTCGTTCGCAGTTCGCAGTTCGCACTCTAAGTGTAACAGGGGGGGACATCCTTTTGATTGGAGGATACGTAAACATAGAATAATGTTTGTAGACGTGGAAGGCTATCAACTGTGGGCTGCCAGATACCTAAGAGAATCTAAAACCCTCCTGAGTAAATACTACAACTTGGAGTTTTTTCCTTGATCTTGCTCGAGAAACAAATCACACGAGCAACTTGTAGCCCAAGGCGATGATTAGTTCTGGCTCTCGGGGGACGAAAATTTACCCTTCCTCAACGTTTAAGGGAAAAAGTTACTTAGTTACATAGGTGTAGTGATTTCCAAGGTAGCCGTTGGGGCGACATCTAGAGGAACAGAGCACACCCTGGGCACCTTGGAAAAATCCAAATTAATTCTCCTAGAACGGCTCCTTGATGCGCCATGTGGTGGCCCAAACATCCCGGATTGAGGTTAAATTGCGACAAAGCTTGCCCCCAAAAGTGATCTCTCTATAATTTGAAGATGAAGTACCTGGTACATCTACCCCAAGCGAAGTTTGAGGAAACATCTGCAGATTTGAGGGGCGACAGGATCGGGACATCTCACTCGTAGCAAATTTTGACATCCGGTGGAGGTACACCCGCAAACTTTCTTCCAAGTACTTTGTTTAAATTTTTGTTGACATATATACCCGGTAGGTTAAGATTGTATACGATGTGGGCTGCAAATGCAGGGGTGTCTCGTGGATGCTGGTAGGCAGCTACCTTTTCAGTTACACAGCTTCACCAAAGTTTATTGTACAGGGTGCCGCAGCAGCACCGCTTCATGTTTCCTGTGGTCTTTTTCTGGGGATAGGCGAATGGTACTTCATACAGGTTCTCTAACATGTTAGTTTTGGATGTAGAGCCGCCGGACATTCTGGGCCTCCGTGATATCTGCAGGTTTCCGGGGGAAATAAAAAGGAAGAAAAGAAAGAAAAAAAACTTAAGTATCTACGGTACTGGAATATCACCCAGTGCGTTCAAGGAGCGCCGCAGCGCAGTGCTTACTGTCAGTACCCTACGAGCTGCAGAACGGCGAAAAGGTGCGTTTAGACAAACGGACCCATATAGTACGCCTCCCCCTATGCATGTTTGGTGTACAGATTTTTGGTCCCCAAGGTTTCAGGATATTTTGGAAACCATAGTTTCAAGATTTATCCGACAATTTGAGAGCCAGACGCAAAGAGGAAGAACTCTTCAGATAGGATAACATATCAGTGCCGTCAGACGATTCTGTTCTCAATACAACCGTGCAGCTATAGCACACCCTATCAAAAAATATAATATTTTGTTTTATCGGATATGGTATGTTTGTACCTCGTCTACGGTAGAGCCAACATCATTTGGTGTTTGCCTATATTTTCTTGACGCAAGGTTTGCTTGCCGGCCTAACCACAAACGGCTAGTTGTAGCCATTATTATCCCAAATTTGAACCGAATTATCAGCTAGTTCCCACAAATAGCGACAGTTCGAATTTAGAAATAATATCAAAAAAAAGTATTCTTTGGCGAGGAGCAATCCGCTGTGACTATATCGTTATTGCGGAGGGGGGTATTTTTCACTATCGGCAGATATATTCAGCTACGGACTGAATTTTTTCATTTCTCATCATGGCTAGGTGACTATGTGTACCATCATGGAGGTGCAGGAGTTAACTTTAAGAGCCTCCTGCAGAAGGATCAAATCCACCAGCTGGTCGTATAGCTAATGGTCCAACGATACGCTTTAAGAAAAGAAGCCCTCGGGATTCCTAGAAACTAGTTCACTTCTAATTTTGAATTATCGCAATATGGCCCGTGATTTCGCGAGTATCGTACTGCTGGGGTGCCCGAATGCCCTGAGTCCTCTACCCAACGTGCAACGCAAAGAAACTGTTGTTGTATAAATCACGCTCTGCCTTAGAAAGTGCAAAGTGCCTTTACTCGTAGGGGTCTACCGTCTGGAGCGCCGTCTAGGCAACGATCCTTATTTCAAATTTACGGACACTTGGTGTAGTGACCTGGTGTATGAGGCCGGGTTATCATCCTTTTCAAGAAGGAAACACTGTCTTCCACATTTTCTTTGAGAATTCAAGAAGGCAGACCATATCAATCCGGATCCATTGACTAGTAGGTTAAGCCCCCCAAGGCTTAATATTCTTGTTTTGAAGCGTAGATATTCTATGTAGTATCTAGTGCAGATACCGCGTTACGAGCCTTCTATAGCTCTAACGATTGGTATTTGCTAAGATTTGCTAAGAGCTAGTGATGGACCGTTCATCATATGCATATGACCACAGAAGGAACGCCAAAGCTAAGACCCGAGCAATAAGCAAACTTCCAACAAAATTACCACTGATATGGAAAAACGTTATATGTTGTTCACTAGCCCTAAATTTATATATTCTGGTTAGCCCATCAGAACGTCGTGCTCCCCTCGCACCGACCATCAACTGTTCCCATTAACAGTTGGCCATCATTAATGCCTCGGCCATGCAATGCATAGATGGATACGCTGGTGACATGGTATCCATGAGAATTCCACGCCTTGTGGCTCATGGAGGCCGCTAGGCGAGAAATCTCAAATGAGAATGTCCACCATTCGAGTAATTCTAAAGTATCGAAAGTTGCTATAACGGTTTTCTATGTGAATGGCAAAGAATAAATCAACGGTTGTCACCAGAATCTTGAAAAGTATCCCTCGTCGCTATCGAAGATCGAGGTCTACTGCAATCGGATTAAAGTAAATTTTCCACGGTGGGCCAGACAAGTGAATCCCCGCTCTCTGGTCCGAAGCAGATGGTGGATACGAAATTAAAGGACGAAGGAAGATAATCTCGAGGACCGGGGAATATATATATTTCGTATCTTCAACCCTGTAAGCATCTCAGCTAATCAGGTCCACAAACACCCATAAGTTCCATCGCAGCCTGATCAGCTGAATGCTTAAATTTTAAGCCGCTCCATGGCACGAGCTCTGCATAGCAGTTACATTCATTTATAACATCAAACGCTTCAAGCCCAAAGAATAGATTTGGGTCATCGATTCTATAACTCCAGGCCACCTGCATACGGCATGGAGAATAAGTTAAAATCCCAATAATACCTATTCACATTCCTTAACTTTGATATCGAGTCCTAAACCCCTACCCTTACTAAGTGTTCCCACCTGTGACAATATATATACATACATATTGACGATTGCTATACATGCGCGGAACGAAAGACTTCCTACTCGAAGCCGATTCTGTACTCATATTCTCCGCGGCCCTTTTAACGGTCTCTTGGATTATTATATCAATATCGCTTCTTATGTCTTGTTAGCAGCGATTCCCTCGGACTTGTTCTTCCACCCAGCCTCTGAATCTCGGATTTCCGGTTTTGGTTGCGTCTACTTTAAGGCACTCAGTTTTATTCATATATAGGTAGCATGAATAGTGTGAAGATTCTGAATATAAACTTCAACACGCTAATAATATAAGTAGCGTGAATTCTAGCCTTCAATAACCGCTAGGGCTCGTCTATAGTGAAAATATATAACAAACAGACATCCCCGTGCAACGTTACTTCACTAATATTATCTTAGATATGGTGAAAATGTTTGTGTATCTCAGATGACAGTGGCTCTGTGGGTGTGTAATGGCTCTAGAAAAAGTGTACTTTCTAAGTATATATATCTATAACCCATATATTGAGGCTCCATTCACAATCCTTAAGTGGGATTTTCCCGATGCATTTTAGATAGGTCCAAAACGGTTTGCCATGGCAGTTTGTCGTAAATCCGATGCTTCGTTTGTTAGACTGAAACCTTAACCCATTGTTCCTTTTTTGATACATTCTCTTTGGGGTGTCCGAAATACAATACAACTTCCTTCCGTTTCGTATCTCAGAGTTTAGGATAAACTCACGAAAAGGGATAGAAAGCAATTGTTCAAATGACCGAAATACGAATGACAGGCCCAGGGTCCCTTGCAACAACCGAAAAGTTGGAGCGCTGGGATTCTCCGTGCATGTTCCTGCTTTCTGTCAAATGGCATGTGTTAACAAGGACGTACCAAGTACACCGAGAATTAACACATGAAACTTAACTCTTTATTCCGGTGGTTGGATAAAGTAAAGTTCGTATAGGAATTTTGGTATAACATAGGATGCCTTGATCCTTGTGTTGCATGGGTGTTTTGCTGGCAATGCCGGATGGGGTGAACAAAGCCACCCCGCAAAAAGCATGACACCTCGATATCTCCAGGTGCCAAAACGGAAATAGGGAGAGCGAAAAAAAAAAAAA
>LDUD01000088.1:160321-206003 GCA_012184295.1 Dactylella cylindrospora
GTATATTTGGATGAAATCTGTAGGCTGTATCTGCACATTGCATTGCGAAAAAACAAGTACAGATAGATGCTGTACATTGTACATGAACATGGCATTGGATAACGCCTGGCATGCTGGTTTAACCCCCCCATCCCCTACATGCTACATTAACACTATCACCAACATGTTAACATTCTTTTGTAATGACTGTATAAGCCATGAATACTTTCGGACTACGGCCCTTCGAACTTGCGTCAACCGATCGTCAAGGCAAGTTTCCTGATGCGCCCGGGGTTGGGCTGTCGTCGCAGTGTGCCCTTAGGGTCTTGGCTTTTCGGCGAAGGCGAGAGCAGGGCTGAACCTTTTTTGTTGGACCATTGAGATTGGAGGAAATCCGAAAATCTGCCTGCCTAATTTGTAACACAAGAACAACCAAGCAAAAGGAAAGAGAAAACAGTTCAAATGGGATACATGGTATTCACCCCCAAATCGAGAGAACAGCCTTATCGGAGGTTACGTTGGTTAGGTAGACTCACTTTACTTTTTCAATTTTTTTGCTCATCTGCTATCCCTACTCCCAAATCGTCGGTCCACCCTACTCTCTCTTTCTTTAGCGATTCGCAACTGGTTTCTTGATATCGATACTTCAAGCGAGAGTTTGGAGAACCTTTTTTTTTTTTTTTTTTGCTTTCTCTTAGACTGCCGAAGGAATTACCGCTCCGGGGAGGCGTTTCGTGGGGTTGGTCCCCGAACGCCTTTCCGGGGACCAGCCACGGAGGAAGGTTGCGAAACCCGCCGGTGCATCGGCGAGTTCCCAACCTCCGCCCTCCGCTTTTCTCGCCTCCGGTGTTGGTTGTACACAGCAAAAAATAGCCTATCCCCTTTTCAGTCCGACTCCGCCTGCGAAGCTTTCGTCGCCCATCCGAAAGGGTCCGCAAAATTCACTATTGAGAATGTTTTTTGTTTAAAGGACTAACAAAACCAAAACCTCCCTATGGCGCGATTTTTCCTCTTTCAAAAGCAAAAGGACCTTGTGATCCATTTTATATTCACCGCGAGAGCCCGAAATGACGTACTCTGGAACCGTTGGAATGGTTCCAAGGCAGTCGTATGTTAGCAGCGATAATTTGGTAATAACTGGCAATAACGTCAAAGAAGCATACCCGCGTCGGCGACCTCGGGTAGGCTCGTTTGTGGGGGAGGTGGCCCCCTCCCAAAGACACTCGCCATTTCAGAGCAAAACGTTTAACTTTCCCAGGGCTGAGACCTTCTTTTGGTTCTTCTCCTCTCTTCCCTTCTAGGGCTGAACAACACAACAACACCAACAACAATACATGTCATGTGCATGTACCCTGGACCATGGGTTGGAGTGTGAAACACACAACACATAAAACGGTCAATCACAACGCAAGGTGTTGATTTGGTCGTCCGTCCCAAACCCATCCGGGTCCCGTTCCCTGGCATTCCCCATACTTATGACCGGGGACAACAAACACGGACGCCCCGCGGGAGTCGCTTAACAACGGTTGTGCGACGGCTGAGGCGCGCCCTTCCCACATGTGCTCCTCTTTTTCTTTCATGCAGTGTCAACAGAAAAATATCCTCTATTCCCGCATTATAGCAAGGGATAGGATATATAGCGTAAGAAGTGTATAGAATATAGAATATAAAAAATATATAAAAAACTTGCCGTTACCTCTGATACTTTTTTCTTAAAAATATCTCTGTATACCGCCGGCATCGATACCATGTTGCTATTTCGACATGCAGTGTACATTGATACCGAACCAGAGATTGCAAGGGTTATTGCCACGGGGGCCAGCAAGCTTGGATCCTATTCTTGAATTCATCACCATTCGCCAACTGCACGTTTTGAGGTCTCGGTATCCCCAACGGGTCATGATGACTTGTTCCTGATGGGACCAGGTTATTCACCTTCTCGGATTCGCTTGTAAGGGCCCCCCTCGAATCATCAAATATATAAAAAAAAATTTTCGTCCCAAAGCTTTCTTCACAGCCTTCAAGCCACGGGATAAGATTTTGAGCAACTCGATATCAAATCGTGATACGCTCTTCTCAGCTTGCAGGCTGAATAAAGGAGATTCGGGTGGGTTTTCCAGGATTGTGGTTAAGCTTCATGATAATCTGTCAACGCCTCAAAATTGCGATGAAACCAAGCTTCCCGCAGTAAGCAAAATACCCTATCTGCAGCTCGCTGCTAGGCTGTGAGAGGCAAAGATGTTTTGTCAGATTCACATTCACATAGATTGTTTACCACAACTTTTTTGTTTTCTGTTTTATTGTTATTTGTTTTTTCACATGGAGTCGAGTCAGGGTTTATAGATCTAATTTAGAACACGAGGAAGGAGGATAAAAAAGATTTAGTAAGACGTGAGATGGAGCCGTATAAGTGAATCCGAATAGCAAGGCCCACATGCATCTAGGAAGGAGCGCAGATATGCGAAGGGGTTGGGAGCTGTCAAAAAAGATGCAGTTCCGACATGCTCAAATCTTCCTTGTGCAGAGTGAGCACTCGCCCATTTGGAGATATGAGTTCCTGAGATATCGCCCTTCTGGTTGGCCGACCAGCTTACCCCCTGCAATAGTTGGTCCCAATTTTTCCGTATGCGTGGTTTTTCGAAAGGCCTGCTTGCCTAAAAGGTACAGACTAATGCAGCTTCATGCAGACGCTGGGACCTCTTCATGTTTCATTTGACCCACTTTGGCAAGGGACGAAGGGACAAGGGCGTCCTACAACTTCAAGAGGTTCCACCCCCAGGAAAACATGCTGGGTCAGTACTTTTTCGTTTTTCGCTAGCGAGATTGCGCAGTTTGGTCCAACCAGATTCCTCACTCCTGCCAACCTTCTCTCGCAACACAAGAAGGAAACGTGACTGGGGAGGCCTTCGCACGTGATCAGAAGCAACCACCCGTCTTGGCAGCTCTCCCGGCAACGTTACCGAGCGGACAAGAGACAGCTTGAGGCTCTGGGGCGCTAAGCAAGGATGTTGTCTCCCGTGCTTGAGCCTCCTCTTCCAGTCCCTTCTTTGGTTTTTCCTTGGGTTGACCTTTTTGTGTCTACGTGTGTGAGCTGCCAGTAAAAGGTGTAACACATAACCCCTCTCATTGGTCCCCTTTGCGAAAAAATCCATGACGATTGAAACTTTGGTGGAAATCAAAAAGATGCTGTCCTTTTTGTTGTTTGCTTTCCTGGGATTCGTCTGGACCATTCGGTTCTACTTTGAGTCTCGTATCCCATCCCTATTTGATCTTCGTGTGGTTTTTGTGTGTGTGTATGGGATTAGACTTTGCTTCAATCCAAGCAGGCTCCACCAACTACCGACATATCCATCAAACCTGGTCCCGTCACTTTTCAAAACCTAGCTCTCTCTGTGGTTGCAATTTCTCTCAAAACTAAATTGCCAGGATTTTTTTTTTTTTTTTTTCTTGTTTCCCTTGTACCACAGCTACATTTCAGATGAAGGCTACATTAGTTGCAAACTCGCTAAAACTAGTGGATTTGTAGGTGACGTTTTCAACCAAGAATAATCGAATCGCTGAAGCCGTCTATATCTATTGGCCATGGCGATAGTTAAACTTGTTAATCAACTTTACTGCCTAGAACTTGATTGAAGATCTCGATAGGTAACAGACTGCGTATGCCTGGTGGCACGGGATAAGGTGTGACAGAGTTTTCTTTTTGAAGTGCCGGCCGTGTCCGATTCGTAGATGTTTTACCCCACGTCCCTTTTATTTCTTCCCTTCTTTTCATTTTGAATCCTTTGGCGTGAAGCAGAATGGTCTCATGATTGTGTAAAACAATCGCTGGTAAAATGGCTCGAGAGAAACCTTCTCCGCAGCCTGGAACGGATTATGACCTGGTAACTCGACACGGCAATTGTCGGTTCTTTTAGCTGCTTGCCAAGCCCATCCAAGCTTTTCTTTTTCGCCTCCCCCTCTTCGTCTTTTCGAGATCTGAAGGTTTGGGTTACTTTTCGGAGGATTAATTTTGTATAGCAAACCTATCATTGTCTATCATCGGTCGGGTGTACCTATTTTTCCATGGTTTTTTTTTTTTTTTTTAACTCCATATCAAAAAGATGTATTTCTAAGAAGCTTTGGGTGGTGCGGAGAATATCTGTGCGCAGCGACAAGGGTGTTTGCTGGCATTCGCTTTGCTGCCTGGAGGAAGATTCGTCGCCCACCCCTCCCTTCCCTCAATTAATATGTGAATACCACGTTTTGGGCGTCGTGCTAGAGATATTAAGAAATTGGTAATCCCGCCCACACGGCAAAATAAGTGATTGGTAAGCCATAGCGCTTTCGTTTGCACTCTCCGTTTCTGTGCCCATCGCATTTCGCGAGTCACGTTTTTCTAGTATGCCTCCCATGTTTCTTATATTCGGCACTTGTTCCCTCTCTCCATGTCCCGCTTAATCATGGTACTGAAACCGCAACAGAAAACAATGCACTTATTTTGACCGTTTTATATTCTCCACATGCACGGCTTTATCCGAAAGAAAAGAGCAAAAGAAACCTTGAAAGTAGTATCCTTATCGCCTAGGGACCGCTTCCCAAAACATGGACGCGGGATCGGGAGGAGTTGAAGAGTTCACTCCAAAACACTTCCTGGGCCAGCTGGCTGTGAGGGACTTATGACGTTTCCTGTACTGTTGATAAGTATACCGCTATCATTCTACTAGCGGCCGTCGAAGGAGGGAGGGCGAGAAAAGTTTCGTCGACCTGTCGAAACATAAAGTCTTGGCATGGATGAAGACTTGGGAGCTCTATAACATGCCATGGCGCTGGACTACATGAAGATAAACGGCAGGCGATAACTAATCGCTAATCGCATCTGATGGGAATCTTAACGTTTGTCTAGATCGTTTCCCGTGTCTGTTTGCCTCTTTCTTCCTCCTTCCGCTTGCTTCGGTCTTCCGGAATACTCGAGAACCAGAGAAACCAAGGCATGAAGAGCGCTATGCTTTAATTTGTGGGCACGGTGTTCTAGAGCTCCACCATATGACGTTTGGTATGTCGCTCAAACTCATGCAAAGGATTCCCTCTGGTTATCCCAGTCGCTAAGCAAGACGCAAGAACGGGTTTCCACTTTAAAATATGCTCATCCTTCCCTGGGAGTATTGTCGTATTTGATAGTCATATATTATAATCAGGAAACGAAAAATCGTGAAGGTCGGAAAGATTGCTGTAAAAAATTAAGGGATGTCGGCCAATGCGTTGTCCAAACCACCCCTGCCTAACAAGAACAGGAGTGACGGTGCCCTCGAACCACAAGAATATTCGAACCAGGCCTTGCACGACTCGGCAGTAGTGTCGGTTGTTTTATGCAGCCCCCAACAGCCGGTGCACCTTGACACAATGTTTTCATCATGGCTCCTTTTCCCTCCTTGCAGGTTTGCAACAGCGTATTTTGCCATTTACTAGAGGGTACGATGGGACCCATGGCCATGGCCATCATGGGCTTCGCAGCAACTGTTTGCTTCCACTTTCTATATCTAACAAGGGTTGGCTATCTGATGGGCCTTGATCTTACTATTGGTTATCAAGCGATACTTTGAGGCATCCCGCGCCGCGGTCATAATACCAATTTGGGCAGAGCATATCCGGCTATCTGGTGAAGATCCACGCTGGGCGATTTATTGTTTTTAACAAAGAACCGGAGGCTCAAGCATTAAGGTTTGAATACGAGGGTGTCAAGTCGGGGAGGGAGCCTCAAGGGGCAAACCTACCATAACTAGCATTGCCTCCCCGGAATAAGAACACCAAGACTTCGTCGGGAGGCTTCCTGCCAAAGGATACCATCCCGGTCAGCAAAATTTGTAAGCACTTTGAAGTATTTGTTGCATTCCCGGGGGGGATCACGTTCCAAATCTTTAAAAATAGAAACTGTCCTCCCCACCCAACTGTCTTCGGTCTAAGCCGCAGCCAAACAGGCCAAATCCAAGAATGAGAGGATAGACGCAGCTTCCGCAGTATGTATATATTTTAGAACATCAAAAATATATACATACCCCTTCGCCGTATGTATCCCGCGATGTTATTTTCGACTACAAATTGCGAAATCCGCTATTTTGAACTTATTTGATATTTTAAAACTTTTGGAGGGACTGCTTCGGAACATGCCTTTTTTGCGCACCCTTTCCCCCCACACTATATTCACGACTCGTACACACCCCAAAACATCTTCCGCTTTGCCTGACTACCCATCTACATGTAGTGTTGTTCAGAGCAAGAATTTGTTTTACCAGGCATGGCCCCCTACGGCTTCGCAAATATTGTTTAATTTTGGAAGAAGTCCTGTGAAAGTGAACAATAGACAAGCCCAGACCGGACGGAATGGTTACTTTGGGTTGTGATTTACTTTTCAATTCCGGATACCCGTCCACCGGTTTACCAATCCTGTGGGAAAAAAGAATATTAAATAAGTACTTATTAACTCCGTATAAGAATCGGGTGTTAATGTAAGCAAACGTCGATATCCCGTATATCTGGGTGGTGAATTTCAAGCCATCGTTTCAACCCAAACTTCCGTCTCGACACCATCTTTTTCCGATTCAAATTGGGGCCTTCATAAGGATGAATTTGGACAGAAGGGTCCCCACCCTACCAGAACAGGACAATCCTAGCAAGCTATTCATCGCAAACGTGTGGTGGTGGTGGGTGTTTCTCGTAAGGCGTGTGCACGGAACAATAGCCACCCAATATCCCTTCCTTTTTTTTTTTTTTTACCATTTCTTGCGGCCAGGCCAGGTTGTTTTGGGTTGTGGGAAATGTGGATGCCTAAAAGAACGAACGTGCGAGGAAGCGAAAAAGAGAAAAGAGGATCCAGCGTGTGGCCCCATCGTATTAAACGACATTGCATTATACCGGCTGAATGCTGGAAGGAAAGAGGAGTTTGACCTCACAGGGCCATCCGTTGATATCCACTTTTTGTGGACCACTCAACCACGCAATAAATCACGCCTCCTTCAAATGATATCTCTTTGCTTTCCTTATTTCCTTCTTTGACGGCTCGAGCCGTTCGCATTCAACTGTTGCAATTGCGATTTGTTAGAGGCTAGCTTGAATGTGTTGGCGCCAGCGATTTCACATTGCATTTGCGCATATAAGGATCTTATGTGTGTGGGAACCCCTCCCCCGTTTTCTAGCCAATGAGATGCTCCGACCATCTTTCAACTAGTATCTTCCAATTGTCCTGACATAGATGAACTTTCCAAACGGCTCTAAACCCGTTCGCCATGGTTGGAGACCGGAAATCGCAAGGGGATGATCGCTGACCAATCCTAGGAGATGGCGGGTTTTCCGTCTCTTGAACCTGCTACTTTGAAATCAACAAAAAAAAAAAAAAAATTTATGAGGACCACGGAGAGAGCGGGTGAGCGGAACGGATGTGTCCGATTGTTTGAAGTTTCTGCTGCAGCGGCAGCGAAGAAAAGAGCTCGAAGCGAGGAAAAGTTGAAGTGTTGCGGTGGTAGTCCTCGCGAAACGGAACATTCAACGGACCGTTTACGCAGCGCACATGCGATGATTATATCATTTTCGGTCGACAGAGACCCTTGAGCAGACTCGGCTATCGATCGGACATAAATCTTGTGCAGACTATGGTGGCGTATGTATAGTGAACGTAGGCATGTAGGCGTAGAATGTCTTTTTTGGAATAGAAGTCGAACGGTTACGCACAAGTCGTCGCGTCGAGCACTGGCATATCACCCCCCAACCGAATTTGAGGATTATATTGGAGAATTTTACAATACGAGCGATAAGGTGGTGTCTCTGGTCTTTTTTCCTCGGAGGAATCATTTTGGTTTTCTCGAAACCTTCCTGGGCTAGGAATATGCCCGTGTCCCGATCCCACTTACCGAAGAAGCTTTGACCGAGATATCAATATTCAGGGGCCATCTCCTGGGTTTCTTCGAGGTCGGATCTCGAAACTCAACCGGAATGGCGAAATTGAGATGTATTGAAAAAAGGGTATTAAAAAGAAGAAAAAAGAGAGGCTCCCTTTTTCTGCCTGCGGAGTGTGCGTGCGGAGTTTCCAACGTGAATCTTTACAACTAGCTGTTGGGTCATTCCGACTCCACGTTTGCTGGCATTTCGCTAAGTGCGAGTCTTCTTGACAGGGTTCCCTGCTGGACGGGACAACGGCCGCCATTCTTTCTCCACCTGTTCAGCTTAGGGCGTTCCGTCTGGTAGCCCCTAATTTAGTGTTTTCGAAGGGAATGGAAATAGCCACAAGGCTAGTCAACTTGTCAAAAAATATCTTTTGAGGGGTGTGGCACTCCAGAAATTTTGCAGCGTTTGGAAAAAAACTTTGTGGGAGTGAACGTGTGGTTATCGGGTGTTGAAGTCAGGTGGAGGAGAAGGCTGGTCGGTTCCTGCATGATGGGAGCGGCACCCGGTCCAAATAGAAACCGACACCTCGTTGGTCAAAACGGATACCGACGAGTCGATACCGAGCCCACTTTTATATATGTATATATATATAATTTTGTGATTTTAATAGAAGTTTGTATCTATTTGTGAATAAGCGATCGCTAGCTCTTCGTCTACGACGACTGGAGAGTTCGGTTTTCGTGACAACCTAATTGCTAACTATGGCTCCTACATTGTCACGCCAGACTCTTAATTTTCCATTCTCTTGTTCTTGTCGGTACAATGGATGACAATAATGCCCCCGCTGGATTGTTTTTTGTCCCTCCTCTCTCGCTACAGGAAGCTTCTAAATTGGGTATTTCAAGCAGACGGATGATTTTACAGCCCATTAGTCAACCGCGATCAAGTTACTCAAATCTCGAGATTGGTCCGTCAAGTCAAGCGATGACAATCAGCCCTTTCAGCTTTGACCCAAGCTCTCATGGCCAAACTGTGAACGAGTCAGTGAAGATATGGAAGGACGATCCGCAGCAGAGGTTTAGAGCGGTGTTGGGCGTAGTAGTTGCTGATAAAGCCCCCGGTGCTATGTAATTGAAGACCAAGTTGGAAGGACACTGCATAGAAAATCCCTACCCCAAAGATGATGCTCAGCCTGCGCCAAAAATATGCCCCCGGGAGAGACAGAAAAAAAGATTGATTTCTCGTCAGGGTGTTGGGGCTGGGGCGGTTTAACCCCCCCGGGAGAGCACTTCGTTTGGGGTCCGGGGGGCAAACACCCGGAGGTCGTTTCCCTACTTCGTTTCCCAGTAGCACCGGTTGGCTCAAGAATAACCGGGCGTCCAATCAAATACCTGCGACAGGAGCAATCAGCCATACTTGGGGCACTTGCAAGACTCTATACACGGGCCTTGATTTTCTTTCCTCCCCCTTCCCTCTGATATGATCCTGAAATTTTGGAGTGTCCAAGCAATCGGGTGGTGATTTCTGCGTGTATGCTTTATATATGTGCTTTTTGCTGGAGGCTGGAGTGTAGGTAGGCAAAGTTTCCTTTGGGGAGGGAAAGTTGGATGGGCTGTTATTACTGGCCAATAACGGGCCTTGGTTGAGCAATTTGACAATAAACTTGGGATCGTAATTCGAGGAGGTACCGAGTACAAACAGCCTTTCGACCCCTTCCCTTGAAAGCGTATTTTGACATGCAGGGGCCCAGCTTTAGATTGGGAATTTGTTTTTTGTTTTTTCTGCAGAGTTATTCCTGGTAGGCTTTCTTTCTTTCTTTTGGTGGTCGGTACTAAAAAACTGTTCCCCTTTTTTCTTTTTCCTAAACTTGATACTTATTTTCCCACTGCATGCATACGCCTAGTGTGTGTGTAGTGGGGAGGGTGTGCATGTATCTTTTTCTTTTCTTTTTCTTCCTACGGCGCCGCCGGGAGGAAAGTTAGCTTGTGGTGGTGGGGAGAGGGGGAAGGGGGTGCTGGCCACCCCCAAATAACTTACCACAGAGCACACCCATGATGAGGAGGATATGGTACACAGGCGGAGAGCTTTCCTCTCTCTTTGGCCATGGTGACCCTGGCCTATTTCACCTTGCACAAGCCGTTAAGGTGGGTGTGTGCGTGTGAGAAGTGCTAACATTGTCTGCAGGCCTTTTTTTTCCTACTGCAGACAGACCTCAATCATAAAATGAGCCTCTTTCCCAACTTTGGAACGGACTTCTCAAACTGCATCTCAAAGCATACGGACCTTTCTGCGTCATTCAACATATATATCGTCGAAGAGCGCTCCTCCTCTCGTCGAGTTCCTATTTCCCATTCACCATCATTCTGGTTTTTTATTTTACACTCTACACCTTACCATACCTTTTTACTTTATTATTGCCAGCATCTTCATTTATTTTATTTTCTTCTTTGTATTGCATAGAAATACCTTGCTTGCATCCTCCACACACATTTTACTGTATATCCTACGGCCTACGCGCACGACAGAAAAAATTACAGACATACCTGCGCTTTTGTCTATTACTCGCAGATATCCTTATACCTATCTACCCCTCTGCTATTTAAATACCGCAAAGGATCTGGATTTTAATCACGACTTCAGCGATTTTTTTTAATTCAAAATCCCCTTCATACAACGTTCAACGTTAACGGACTTCGAGGTTGTGTCTGGTAACTACACCCGCAACACATCCGCTAGCTCCGGCGTTCTGTATAACGACTCTTCTCACACGACCTCCAATGCAATCCTTCTTCCAACTTCACACTGAACCAACCGCGACACAGACGATGTTGCATACGATTCCAGCAGATATGGCTCCTAGAAAGCGAAGCAAGAGCCCAAGCAACAGCTCGCTCAGCCAGGCGAGACCTGAGGAGGATTGGACCAAGATCACTGATCTTGCTGAGCGACGACGGATCCAGAACAGAATCGCTCAGCGAAATTACCGTACGTTGAATAGGAAGCAAACTGTGAATCAAAAACCCTTGATACTAACATCGCATTGGCGACTTGCAGGCAAGAAGTTAAAGAGAAGACTATTGGAACTCGAGAACAGAGCATCTTCTCCAGAAACCGACTCCCCGCCACAATCCCGAGCATCTCCTGGTGAGAGCGCATACATGTTCTCGAGGCAGCCCTCCCAGCAAGAGCATGGTACCAAGAGAAGATCAATGTCGCACCTCCCTCCAAAGGCTCCCTTCCATACTCACCCAATCTACCAACAACAACCTCGAAAGCAGGAGCGTCGCCACACAATGCTTTCTCCGCCAACAACCGCCTTCTATGGTATCCCAGATGCTGTTCCACAGGCATATCCAATGAAGGCGTACCCATCCTGCCCGCCTGCAATCCTTCCTCTTTCCTATGGCACTGAAGAAATAATGGATCCCTCCCAGATGCAATACGATCCATACCTTCAGCAAGCCATGGTTAACAACTACGACCCATCAGGAAACTTCTCCGAGGGCCTGAGAATCAGCCCAGACATTGTTGACCTCGCCACGGAACAGGATCTCCTATGGACGGGAGAGCCGTCGTGGCAGAACCAGCCGTGGGATCTTCCAGAGGAGCACGCTTCTCTTCAATACGTTCAGGACTGGAACATAAGAATGGCTGCCAGTCCTGCGTCTGAGATGACCCGCAGCGCCAGCAGCTACACCGGAACAAAGCACGAAGGCGATGCCAGCGGCAGCGAAGAGGATCGCGAATTCGAAGATGGCCTCTACGGTATTAAGAACGACCTTCTCGATGAGGATGTCCTTCAGTGGGCAGACTTTTGGAAGGAGCAGCAGTTACATGATGAGCTCCCACAGAACCAGGGCCTCACGCCTTAAATGGCCAATATTTTGAAATCAATAAACTACGTTTTAATGCTTGATTTCATTCGCTTTTTACTGATGCATGATGCGCTGGAGTTCTTTGCTTTAGACAATATTTACGTTTTTCTTTCACTTCTCTCTGTGGCGAATAATCTGGGCTTCACGGGTTTTTCTGTTTTATTAAAAGCTTTCTTTTGTTTTATGAGTACAATGCTTTCTTTTCTTCTTCTCCTAACCTTTTATTTCTCTTCCAATGCTGGTCACTCGCTACAGACAATTGGTGTATACACCACTTACCTTCGCTTCTCAGGCAAAATATTTTTTTTGTTTGTCAACATTCGCTTCTTCGAGATACCTTTTCTGCACGTCTTTTTTAGTTACCTTATATTTTGGCAGCGGATTCCTGTTTTGGCTTAGATGAATATGGGTTTCACAGGTTTTTCTTTTAGTTTTTAGTGTTACTATTTTTTCCTTTCTATTTGCCTTTGCTGCATTTCCACGGCCTCTATTGTCTTTTTGTCTTTTATTTTTCGCTCTGTAATATCAGAAGCTCCTTTGTATTTAGAACCAAATAACAGACTAAGACAAACGAATTCAGAAAGGTTGGCAATCAATAGATTGAGCCAGCTCCTCTTGACAAAATATTATTTATTTGGAATTGTTCCCTTGTAGACACTGCGCGGGCATCCTGTGATTGACCGGAAAGTATCCTTCCTCTCAAACTCCTACCAAAAGTACGTGTAGAAAAATTGACTTTGGGAGATTTGAAAGGAAGCCGTGCCAGCCTTTCCGTTGCGCCACGCCGTCGATGATGCACTTGCCAACTTAAAATCCGACAACCTCCGACGGTAACCACGGCCAACTCCACAAGAAAACCAACCGGTCTCCACCTAGATTTCCCAAAGAGGCTTGAGAATCCAGTTCCAATCGACGAGGCCAAAACTCAAGTGGGTTGGAAGACAAAAGTAGGGCGAAAGTACAAAAAAACCTGAAGTATATTATTACACAAGCATCTGTGCTTACTACACTTTTAGCACGATCCGACGGTCGGTTCAGCCGTTTGGGAAACAAACTTAGTTTAGCGATTGCCATTTTTACTGCGAAAAAAAAAAAGAGCTGTTATTTCCACGATGAGAGGAGGATATGTTCTCCCGGTTCCCGGTTCGTACATATCAAGTAGCTCGTAGGCCTATTTGCGGAGACGAAAAATGTTCTAAAGCTTCCAAAATAACAATTCAGATCCAAGTGGAAGAGACGCATCGTCTGGTACAATCGCCTACTTGTGTAACAGATGCGCTATTGTTTTGGCGATGATCATATATGCTTGATAGGTACTTGAATACTTATGTTTCAGCAATTTTTTCAGACCAAAAGTGCAAAATATATGCTATCGTTGAGAAAAGTATGAGGCATCGGCGTCCGCTGATGTCACGAGTTGTGCGAGGCGGCATTTGACTCTATATTGCCCTTGCCTCCCTCCGTACGGTCTCGAATCCCTTTTCGAAATTTGAAATCAAAGATGTAAAATTTGCGAAACAGACAGCTCAAGCATCCATGATTGTAATGGGCACGCGCCGCGACCCATGGGAATATGCTCCGAACCATTGAATCGGGAAGCGATTGTATTTGAAACCGCGGATTGCGATGAAGAATATCAGTGAATGTCACCGATACAAGGGGAGACAATGGTGTATGTCTAGCCTTAAATGCCAAAGACCCTAAAAACGCAAGGATGATGGGACAAGGAATTATCACGGGGGGCATTCTAGGCTACCATGTGAGAGAGTTTTTGGTGTTTGATTTCGCAATCACCCAGAAGCGCGTAAAAAAAAAAAAAAGGCTTTCATTGCGAAAACGGCCGCTTGGAATTTCCAATCCCCCTAACAATTGTTGAAGAAGACTTCGGTTCTAATAGCTCACATTCGGACTAGAGGACTCTGGCTGAAAGTATCGTGGGGGCATTCCCCGGTTTTCTTCAATCTAAATGAAGCTTAACTAGCTAGGACTTCAAGTCATCTAGCCTGGTGGGGACAGGTTCAAGCGAAGAACAACGAAACATCTGAAATCCTTTTTTGTTTTTTAAAACACCTTCCGTAAAGACCCTTTTCAAGGCATTTAGCCGGGTGCTAGTCTTTACTTTCCAGGATGCGAAAATAACACTTTCAACGGAAAACAAAGTATATGAAAATTCATTTGAGGTTAACAGCTCCTTTTCTCCGCTTCAATCTAGCAAAGGACTAAAGTTAAAGAGGAAACATCTGAGATGGTGGTGAGCTTTTAGACAAGGGTTCGGAATATTGGGAATACGCAAAGGCCAAAAAAAAAAAAGCTTGGGGATACACAAGCTTGAGGAAAGACTGGCCGAAAGAGCAAACGAAGCACCCTGTCTACGGTACCTGGAAATCCAGCATATGCACAGGATGTCTGTGCGCAGCGATATCTGTCCGGAAGCAGGCGTAGAAGCTGACGCTTCTGCAGTTACTAAGCATACGAGACTGGGAAGCTATGGAGTACACTAAACAGTATTTACGAAAATAAAAAAGATAATAGCGAAATCGAAACCCACGTTTGTACACATGTATGCGCGGGAATGTAATGTGTGGGTAAATGCAAAATGTTTGGTGTCGAACGGCTGGGAAAACTGAGTAAGCCAAAAAAGCCAAGACGATGCTGCTGCAAGCCGAGTCTATCGACGGGTTTGCGTTCTCCACATCATGTACCTATTTTGAGCTCCGCTTTTCCATTTTCTCCTCAAGATAAAATAGATTGTTCTTTTTTTACAAAAAAAAAAATAGCAACGAGTGAACGGAATACAGCTCCAATTGTGCGAGGGAATTCCCAAGCACTTAGATGTGCTCTGTTGAATAATGTGGGGTTGCCGAACACCTGTCCCGGTTACTTATCGTTCTATAGCTCTGTTATCAATCGAGGCTGCAACTTGAGGAGCGAAACACAGTTTGAGGGGAGTTCAAAGAGGACGAGCAAGGCCCTCGTGAGCTCCTTCGAACACTCGAGATGGGTCCCTTCTGCACCGAACACATCGTTTAGACTCGCATATAACATTTGCAACATGCATTGAATATATTTTTGAGCCAATTGGATAGTGGATATTTCACGAACGGCGCTCTGCGTATGACGTCTGCTGTTCTATAGCATCCGATAAATTTGACTCGGCGTATGCAATAGAGGGGAGAGCAAGTTAATCGATAACATCCGCTTTTATGTCTCTATTGATGTGATTGCGATTTCCAATCCCGCATCGTGGAGCCGTATGCAGAAGGCGAGATACAATAGTGGCTGATGCTGGGTGAACCCAATGTATCCCTCAGCTCTATCCTTGAACCGGCGTTCAATCAGTGGAAAAACTCTTGAATCGTGCTAGTATTCCTCAAATTACTTATTCTAATGGCGAATGTTTATCTGCGCGGAAGGAAAAAAAAAACATGCCAGCTCACATACCTTTTTCCCCCTTGCTCTCCGTGTCTGCGTCGGCGGAGTTTTCCTTCATGTCGATAGTTTGAAAGGGCGAAAATGCCAAGAAGATATTGCGAGTCTGGTGCGGGTTCCGACAGGGCCCCAAACGCAAGGCCGCATCATCGCTTCATTTAGCGAGCGGGCATTCTCTGACTCGCCGCATACTGCGTTCCGTACCCAAATTTTGGTCGGTCTCTTCATAATAGATCAACGAGATATTTTCCTTCTACTGTATAGCTACGCTAGTGGCTCCGACCGTAGCATTCATCGTCAGTGTTACATTCACGTCACCCAGCGTAAACCCTGTTCGATAAACTGATTTATTTTTTTCTTCCCTACTGAGGATTGTGCTAATATCCGGGGAGCGGCCCGGCTTGTCGCTACAAATATTAAATTCTCCGTCGGGGTATGATTTCACGTGCAAAGTGTACAATTCGATACTTTTCATGAATACTCAACTCCAACAAATATCCAATTTGAAAAAATTTCTCATATTGGAGCTCGCGAATACGAATACGATAGACAGGAATAGGGGGAAGAGAAAAATTCGCTTGCAGATCAATTCCATAGGGCTGTCCAGAACGCTTTGTACCACCGTCCTGGGTGAAATAGCCTGAAAGGTATCCATTCTCTGAATCATAATAGATAAGGGCATTTTCCCCAATGTTGCACATTTCCCCCCCAGTTGTCTGCATATGTTTCGCCCATGGTCATATGGTATGGTTGCCTTCAACAGCCCTACGAGAAGGATCGTCAAGAGAATCCTTGACGAATGCTTTTCCCTTGACGTGACTCTACGTGATGTTCGCTCGCTCCGCCCGAATTGCTAGCAATGGAGCCTGTCGGACCTGGCGAGGCCTGTACTAGCTAAGGTAGGAGGTTGGAAAGTTTATCATCCAATCTCATTTGAGGCTCTCGTTTCTTGGGTTCCCTGCTAGTTCGACGAAGCCTGTCACGCACATGTAAAAGTTAAAAGGGCAAACAGAAGGTATGATGTGATGGTCGGATGCTGGCATCGTGAAAAAACTTAAATCGATGCTAGAGCTACAGCCGGGTGTTCGATAGTCGTAGATGTGATGGTTATAACAGGCAGGGTGTGACGAAAGGTGCGTAAGTACATGTAATACCTGTCGGAGGAGGAAAAGTTATAAGGTGATCGTATTAATTCACTCGTACGAATAGAAGCTTGGAGAGTACTAGCTGCTAGCTGTACCTCTTGGCCTCGAACCACGATGGACCCTGATCACTGACAGGGATACCATATCACGTGCTAAAGTAAGCGTTTGTCGCGTTTGCCAGGCTTCTTCTTCGAGAAAAGTGGGGATGTGTTGATCTAAATTTAGTGGCAAAAAGAAGAAGCTCCTCCCGCTGACCATGCATTTATCGATCAAGAACCGGTGCAGGTACTTGCATTGGCTGGCCGTTCCCCATACAGGACAAGTACATGCGTACGCATACATGTTCTTCTTTTTTCTATCGTACTCGCTTGTCTTTTTTGTTGGGCGAGGCTTTGCGGCTAGCTGCAAGTTAACTTTGGAAGGAAAGGTATGGAAGGATAGGCGGGAAGGGAGAGCTTCTAAATTCAGACTCAGCCTTGCGAAGCAAAGGAAAGTGCATAGCATCAACGATCGATGGATCTCCCCTGCAATAGCTGTTTATGGCTGAAAAATGGAACAATCTGGAGAAAGTCTTTGTATCCCCGTTGTTCCACTTTTCTTCTTTCTTTTCGTAACAGACTTGATCACTTTCGAGATGAAGAGACAAGGGAAAGAAAGGAACGGGAGTATGGGAAGCTTAACGTTCGATGGGTCACGCTGTCTATTGCTAGTGCATAGGGCTGGGAGAAGACATTGGACAATTGAGTAATGATCCCGAAAATCGTGCATAGGGCTGGAGGCGATATACATGGATTCGGTTGTTAGCTGGGAAGCCACCGCATTTCGAAAATATTCAATCCTGCCTTCTCATTTGTCCGTGTAACACAAGAGGGAATGATCATGAGCAATTTTATGCACGTCCGAGACTTTCTTGGGGAAGCAAGGTGGGTTGAACTGAGAAATCAGCTATTGTGATCAGCGTGGCATGATATCTTGGCTATTAATATTAGAGGGTCAAAGTCGAGCTATCCTTTACATATCGGGTCAGAGTCGAATCACCATGCTTTGAAAGTGACCGGTGATGCATGTCGGTACCCGGGACTAGCAAGCTCTCATAGTTGAGCTTCCTAGCTTTCTCGGACACGGCGTTTGTGTGGGGAATCTGTCGTATTGTGCTCTCGTGTCCCAGGCCAGTTTTTTTTTTTTTCTTTGGGTATGTGCAGGGTTTCCGTAAGGCTGAATAGTAAAACATCATTCTGCATTCTGGGATCCACAGAAAACAGGACTAAGAGGGTGTTTGGCTCGAAAAAATAATCATCTACCGAGGTGGCGACCGTTGCATGATCGGATGGATGGACCAGAATATTCCAAGAGACCTCATGGGCCGCTGGGGAGCCACCTCCAACAGGTACTGGGTACACCGTGTGGGCACGGGGTTTGGTATCAGTTCCTGGGGTTCTGGGTTGGTTGATTGGTAATCTGAGATTCTTTTTCCAAATTATTTCTTTTCCTTCCTTTTTGCTCTCTGTGGGTCGCCCAACTGGGCTTCGACGATGGGGTTCAAGGGTATAGGACCTAAGAGCTTTCCTTTACGGCATAAAATCTAGGTAGCTTACTACGGGCTAACAGTATATCTTTTCTGTGAGTGGATTGGCTTCTTTTTCCTTTCCGTTATCGTGGCAGCCGCATTGGCCACATCTGGCATATCGGTCAGACTGCGCTATTGGTAACGGCTTTAAATTTAACTATTTGATAAAAACCTGGATTAGGAAACCACGATGGCCAAAAGTGGAGCCTTCTACCTATTCGAGCGACGTTCAGATGCTCGGCCACTCCAAATTAGGTCGGGCTTAGGTGGAAGGAAACCCGTATTGGGATTCGGAGAGACTGGCGAGGTTGAATCCCACTGTTTGTTGGGCGCATGTCCGACTGAGGCAAGGCTGACCCGCTGTCAACGTTACGGCACTCTGAAACGTAACATTGGTTTTTCCTTTGAACGCGTTCGCAACGGGTTTAAGCGTAATATAACAGTAATATAATACTACTGCTACTACTCATATTTACATATATGCATATGCATACTTCCGGAGATGGAGGGCTGAAAAGAGGAAGAGTCAAATATAAAAATTCAACAGAATCGATAAAAGTCCGGGGTATAAGCAGGATTGGCACATGCTCATGACTTACTACCATGTTCGTGCTCTCTCTTTCTGTCACATCCAGGCTTAGTTTTGGCAGCAAACAGTTATAATTTGTTCGGTTGAGGCGGCCGACGCAGCCAAACCATGACAAAGCCAACACATTTTGCTATCAGAGAGGTGGGATTCGCCTACCTCATTCGGCGTTGCCGTAAGCACGCAGCAAAAGCTTGGTAGCTTTATAATATCTTCGTAAACAAGACGAGAGATGAGAAACCCGCAGGTAAAAAATAGCCATCGATGATTCCGAAGTACTCCAGGTGAATACAAGGCGCCCTGATTCGAATGCTGAGAGTCAATTGACCCACATGTATGTGTCAAACGGTGCTCAGAGAAGGCCGTACCTCGAGTCGTTGCTCGTAGAATTAGTAGTAGCTAACAATATACCATACGCCGTTAGGATAATGAGGCCGGATTTAACCCGGTCTGATCAGTAAAATGCCTCCGTATGGTCCGTGATCACGAAATCTGATACAACCCTCCTCCGCCTCCCTCCAATATCAAAATGTGGCCATACGCCTAGCCTTTTTTCTTTTTCACCATGTGGATAGCCTCCCCCCGCCTGAATCATGCCGAAAGGGTGGAGTCCTCCTAAAAGAAATCTTGGAGTCATGACAAAAACAATTACTTAGAGGTCCTTGCATGCATAACCATGAACCATACCCGTGTCTTTTCTTCCACTGACATGTCAAAACTTCAGACAAGCACAGCCATTCGCTCGCTACCCAATATCTTAAAGCCATGCCGATACAGTTGTTCCTCCAGCCCACCCGTCAGCAGTGGACCTCCTAGCATTCGCCGTGGCTGCTGATTCTCACCCTTTGATTGGGTCCCCCAGCCATGAAAGACAACTATCCAACAAACCACTCTATTTTAGCGATTCGACGATGTGCAGATGGGGAAGAGTAGCTGCCTATTTGACATGAATCTTGTCCGTTTTTGTTTCTGGCTTGCAGGGCGGCACACCCCGCTTCCCTTCTTCTGGATTTCCTTTTTGTTTTTGCCTCTTCTTTTGGCATAGATGTGGGTTCAGAGCTGAGCCTCCTTTAGACGGATCTATCTTTAACTTTAATTTATGGACCACCACCGCATGCACCAGAGTTGATGGTGTCGTGATACTCTATTTTCAATTAGTTCTAGCTCCGACAACTACCCGGAGATCATATCCTGTTCCCAGGGCATCCGGGTCATCCAACTAGTCCGGTCACCCTCCTCGTGGCCCTGACCCCATGCGTCCACCTAGGGTCTCGAGCTCCGTGATGGGGGGTCAGTTCACCCGACCTCCATTCACCCTCGGTCAGAGGTGAACAGGTATCCCCCCAAAGTACCTTCTACATGGACGTCTTCCCAAACCTGCCATTATATCGCCAACCCACACCCCCCCTAGTCGTTCGAGTCACCCATGGTATATTCAGTATGATTGGAGAGTTCACCTTCAACAGTTTCACCCTGCAGGCATCCTTTTATTATAGCACAGCTAGAAAATCCGAAAGATTGACACGACTGCATATGCAAGGATAAACTCTGTTACGATCTTGTAAGAGAGAAACAAGAAGGCGGAACACTGGAAACTACAAGCGCTGATCTATCTGATACATAACTTTCTTATTCATCCTACTTGTCTTGCAACAGGAATAAAAAAAAAGGAACGTGTAACCGCGAACGTGGGTATATGTAAAATTATTGTATGAGGCTCTTATCCTGCCGTCTTCTTCTGCCGGCATACCTGCATTAACGTGCATAACCAATCCCTTGTCCAGCCGTGCCTTTATACACCGCTGGGTTTACCCATCTCTTTTCGCCCCTTTCTTCTGTCGTGTATCAACCACCGCAAGTTCATCTACGTGTACGACGGATAGCAAGAGAGTTCCTCATTCACCCACAGGTACCATTTTAGCGGGACTTCCTAGTTTGTTCTCGAGCTTGTGCACATACCCCCCATCCTCTTTCCTTTTATTATTTTAGCCCCCTTTATTATTATTTCTTATTTTCCTACGCAGGGTTAATATGGATACCACTGCGGATGTCACTACGCTTACCGCACTCCATCTTGGATATCCCACAAAATCCCCAACAGCTAACCCCCCTATTCCATTCTGCCACGTCGGTATTTGATACACTTAATTGCACAATATTGGCAAGGAATATTATTTTCCTTGTTTTTGTTATTCCCCCCCCTTGGCTTGACGAAAAGTTGAAATTTGCGAGCGACGGTCATGGGTTAAGAGACCGTGGTTGAGTATCCTATCGAACCATGACTTTTGCAACTGCCTTACCTATAGTCGGCAGTAGTAGCCCTGTTGTGAAAAAAAAAAAAAAAAAATTTTTTTTTTGAACGAAATCAAGAAAAACGGGTTCTGTCTTTTTACCCGCCTTGGAATCTCACCTCGTCGGAGAAAAAAGCTTGGGGGGCAAAAGGAAAACTATTTGGCAGATGGAATATGCCGACAGAAGTGCACATAATTCCACGCGGACCCACCTGATCACGTCCAAGTAGTTATCTAGCCGACGCCCTATACAGCCCAGTAAGTCTTTGTCTAGCATCCACCGCCATGGTCCAAGATATTCTCAGACTTATGGGAGACCCATAAGGTGAACCTGCATGTAGACATAATAATGCACACTCATCATGAATCTTGCATTTTACAAATGCTAGCAGTCGGGGAGGAAAATGCTTGGAATCTCACGAGAAAAGCGTAATAAACAAAGAGTTCGGATAAAAAAGGGCGTTCACCACTATATGCGCTTTCTTGACTAAACGATTACTAAGATTTGGTCGTGCGGAATTATATTTTTTCCGCAGTAAAGCTATCGTTAGCTCGCCACGATGCACGTAAAAAAGCCTTCAATGGTTAAACAATTTGACAAATACATTGTAGCCGGAACGTCAATAGTATTTGCGGCACCTTTCGCAAATTTGAATAGGATAAACACCATCTAGGCTGTCAACTATCTTGCATGAGCCCTCAACCTCGTGACGCCGATTTCCTTTCCCCTTGTATCCGGCATGTCGACACAAATACTTGAAGGTCAGAAGGAAAATTCCGCGTAACCAATCCGGCTAAAGCACTCGCTTTGGAACCTGCCAAATGAGTGGACTTAGAAAACGGTTGAAAGAACCCACGAGGAATTCGAGACCAAAATCGATGTCTCTGAATCCTACGCGAACGATCAATGTTTCGAACAAGAGCTCGATGAATGCCCACGGATTCTCTGGTTTGGTATGGTAGTATCCTACCTTCGTCCTCGTAGAAGGTGAAATATTCCCCACGATTGGACTGTAGGTCATCTCCGAAACCACTCTGTTTCTGACTCTCAGATGGTCGATATCCATCAATGCATCACAGCCGAGAGGTCTTGAACCTCGAGTCAAATCACGTTTTGGAATTGGATTTGGATTACCAATTCCACGGGTTCTGGATCTCTCATAGACGCTCATTCTCCACAAGGACCCTTCTTTCATTTCCTTTGGCTTTGATTGACCCAAGTCCAAGCTCTACGATCCTATTTCTTATCCTACCACAAGGAAACACGAAAACGGGACCCACAAAAGCGCCAGCCTTCCATGTTTATCGTTTTTCGCTTTCCCAAATCTACACATCTTCGGGATAACAGCCTCCCCACCCGAAACCCACGACCATGCCAGTGTCTCCTACCGCTGCCTTGTTTTTTGGAGTCTGAAAGTTCGCGGTACGTGGGAATCGAGATGAAAGATGTAACGATGCATCCACCATGCCCTTGATATGTGGATTCCCCCTTCAAAAGACCGCACATCGGATGTTAGCAGCCGCATATATTCCGCATTTAAATTCATTATTGTCGTATTAAACTCGGTGTGGGTGGTGGGAATATCCGTCCCACCCCAACGTATTGTACATGTACATCTACAATTTGCTCCTTCATTTTTTATTTCTCGGCCTGCACACCCTCCTCCATCGATTTACCCTGAAAAAGACATACAAAACGCCTCTCGATTAACGTCCTCTCTAATCTAATGAAAACCCTCATGAGAAAAGAAGAAAATAACTGCATGTGGATCTCTCGTATACCATTATGAGCTTGCTGGGGACCCCTTAAGCCTTTGAAGCCATTCCCGCTTCGACTCAGACACGGCAGGTAGGCGCTTTTCTACCACGCTTCTCCTCCCCCTTTTTCCATCTTCAAGTTTAATTATTATATTTTCTTTTATTTTTGAGTGAAAATTTACCTAACCGACACACACTGTTGGAATTTCCCGTCCTCTTTCGCTAGGGCTTTCGGAATCACTATGTACTTCTATTGCCTTCTTTGCCTTGTCTTCATGGTATTGCTGGACGCAGGGGGAGTAGAGGAGTTTTCCGGTTAGCGTCTTTTCAACGGTGCGGATGGAGACAAAGATCCACAGTAGTAGGATAACGATTGTGAATATCTGTGTTTAACGTTTTTGCCCAGGTTAGAAATGAACTGCTCGTAAGTTTTTGCTCGGTGTTTTTTGGTCCATCTTTCCTCAACAACAACAGAGAAACGGAGATATTTTTTGTGAATGGCGCCGTCGACGTACCATTGTGAGTATTTCGAAGAACTTGCTCGGCAGTTCCTTGGAAATCTGATTTGTTGCTAGCACGAAAACGCCGCCTGTAGAGTAATCGTTTAGTCATCTTCGCCGACTCATTTGTCTTTCGCGTAGGACGAAAAGCAAACAACAAAAAACAGCGTAGATAGGAGGAGAGGAATGATGCCTTACCTGGGAAGACAAAACCCCAGAAACCTGCAGTTGTAAAAGAACGTAGTCTGTTAGCAAATTCTTTCTCTTCTCCTTCATGTAGTCTTCGTAAACGCAGCTGCCTCTCGAGACGACCCTATCTTCGTATTCTGTCCGCGTAGAACCGAAATCCTCATCGAAAAAAAAAATTCAAGAAAAGCAAGACCCTCGAAAAGCAAAAAACCACTCACCCATATTGAACGGAAACTTGCTTCTTGTGATACTGGCAACGGCGAAGAACAACCAAACGAGCGTGAACCCCCACATCACCAACGCCGTTCCAAACCCCAACACGTACAGGATTCCTCCCGCATTCTCAACGGCCGGTAAACTATTCGTTATCTTGAACAGGGTGTTCGCGACATCTCCTAGCTTCATGATGCCGTAACCCCCGGACCCTAGCGGACCTAACGGGAGGAAGACTGATACTATGACCTCTCGCGGTGGGAGTCGGTGGATCGCGAGGCGCTGAAAGTAGATGACCAAGACGATCATAGCGAGAGGAACGCCGCAACCCCAGAGAACATAGGAAACTATCAAGGTCCATAGAGCGTAGGATGGGTAGTTGGTCTGAAGAGCTCCAGCAACTATGGCACCGGATGCTGCTGCGACGATGGTCGAAACAATCGGGAGGAGCCAGGCGGCGGTCATGGTAGAGAGTTTGGCGTCGTGAATGTGCATTCTAAGATTCGACATTGTTAAACGGGAGGACTCTCACGGGCTTGAGATTGTTTTGGCGGTATTAGAACTTACATCACGAACGGCATATACATGCAGCATGCACAAGAGATCACGACATCAATCCACCACAACGCCCACGCCGTTTTGAGCATCCCATCTCCCCAAGACGGCACGCACACGAGCACAATCATATTGATGATCGTACAGAGGCCCATGGGGAAAGTCCCCAAGAAGAGGGACTGAACGGGGTGACCGATCATGAAGCCCCAAAGCCCTGGGAACATGACATATCTCAAGGCGGATATTATCGAGAATCCAAGGAAGAGGAGGATATTGAGGCAGAACATTGCGATGGCGATGTACTGAATCCAGTGGGCATTATACGGGAGGTCGTAGAGAAGAATGGAGACGATTCCTGTCCCCATTGTTACCGAAAACCATCTGCATAACGGAGAGGATATCGGTCAGCCAAGATAATTTCAAAGCACTGCGCACTGCGTATGCATATGTCGCACGTATCCGCGCAAATACAACACTGGAGGGAGCTTTGCGTTGCGACCGATGTTGGATTTTGGAATGGAAGAACTTACGATGGAGTAAAATGCAGGATGGACCGTCTCCATCCTTGGATTTCTTTTGCTTGAACTTGCGATTCTAGCTCGCGAGGTGCGGATGGACATCTTTCTATAATATCTTGGGGGATATTGGCTGTCTCGATGTCTGCCGTTCTGCCGGATAGGTCTAGATATCGAGCAGACGGGTCCATTTTTCTTGCAAAGTGTTGTCGGCAGCTGTTGCCTTTCGTTGCTTATGCAACACAGCCAGATCTGACCAGATCTGGATGGCAGGCAGTTCCCTGCAGCTTCGTTGAGTGCGTCCTCAATGGTAGCGGCAAGACCGAGAGAAAGCCGATAGGTATCGAAGATTCGGGGTTGGCGATTAGGATTAGATAAGTCTGATGCTGTTAAGCTAATTAAGGGGATCCCTTTGTTCGATTTTAATATTAGAGGAATCGAATCTGATATCTGAAGAGGCCTTTTAGACTTTTGCTGAAAATTTAGATTAGGTCCGATATCTTTCCATTTAAATGTTACTTCTCGGCACCTTTTTGGCTTCAAGAAAAGCTTTTTTTTTTCGAGTTCAAGTTGCTATGGTTTTGGAACGCCACCTACGCAGCGGTGCACCGTTACTTTTCTTTCGGACACTTTCCTTGATTATCGGCGTAGGAGCTATCGGGAATCCCATCGATATCCGATTATCCGTCGACATCCATAGTATCACAGGAAAAATTGCGAAGCGGGTTTCTGGAGTTTAGGGCAGGTCTCACACGGGGATCACAATCACTTAAATAGGCTCTATGACTCTCTTGATTTCCTACTGGCACAATATGCTTGCCTGGACATTTTAGTCAGGGCCTACATCATGGGAAACAAGCTTGCAACTTTTAGTTTGGGTTGCTTCAAGGGATAGCTGGAGGCTAATTCGGCGCTTTCGGAACTCCCTAAGAAAAAAATTTTTTTATGCCTCCCGTTTCTTCTAGAGGGCCGGGTTTACGTAATTAGAAGCAGGTCTCGATTAAATTTTGGATTTCGCATATAGCGAAAGGTGAACTGTGCAAAAGTTCAGTTCATAGGTAGCTCTTTTAGTATCGATGATGTGGTTGACAATTCGACCAGATTTTGAGAGAACCCGTGGAACCTATAGATTGGAGCCGGAGTACCGACTGAAGAGGTTCTACAAGCTATGGTCATCTAGGCTAGCTATCGATGGGCTACCGCTTGCTGTTGATAGTGACAACGTGGAATTAAGGTGTGGGAACACCACAACACAAGGTGACAACTCTCCATTTCGTAACCATTCGAATTCTCGTGATCGTGATCTCGTCGGGACAGCCTACTGATGAATTTATATGCTAAATTTTACAAATAAATTCCTAATTGAGCTTGCATATGCACTAGTTTGACTGACGTTGGTGCACTCTGTGTCACATTCATCCAGGAGTGCAGAAATCTGGGGAGGAGGGGTAGGTTGATTTTTCTAGTGGTTGGATGTCCCCCATTCGGTTCGCGGCTGCAGCCGCCGCGGAGATATCGAGATATCTGTTGGAATGAGACCAACAAACTGCAGTAAATAGCACCACCGATTCGTTGGAACCAAGTGAGGTTGTTCGATATTGAACTATAAATTTCATGGGCCGCTTTCTGGGTCACTTCTGGCTTCTAGCTTCTTGGCGGTGTTCCATCTAGTTGCTGAAATTTAACTAATCGTCATCACTGCTCGTCATCACTGCCGGTTATCCTGAAAACTTGATACTCCTTGCGTAGAAAGGCGGAATGTACCATACATAACTGGGCAGGCCTTTTCACCTAGATATCGCCTGATAGGGAAGAGCAGTTTGGTAATAAAATAGAGGCAATATCATCTAGATCTGTAGGAGTCGCGCTTTGTAATTAGTTCTCGGTCTTTCTGCGAATGCGATGGAGCTGTAGTATTCAACTTGCTCTATGAAGCATTTCAACGTGATTGGCGGAGGTAGGCTACCCAATTAGCTTATCAGATATATATCCGATCCGTATTTTGAGTGATAGCAAGAATAATGATAGACTCGTGCATTCCTTACTAAGGATAGAGGTCGGGGGTGGCAGAGGATTTAAAAAACAAAGGCTATTTGTTTGTAAAATCAGGGATATAGAGTTGGCGGAACTTTAATCTACATCCCAAAGGGGATCGTCCTCACTCCAAAGTTCATAGATTGTTAGTGTTTGGGGTCAGAGTCGTACCTTGTATATCAGTGTGAGTGTAAATTATAAAATGGAGGCTATTTAGGAATCAAGAATATATTCCCAGTAACGAGGGCTAAAAATTACAAGAATCTATAGATCTAAGGTGTATACCTCAGTGTAGATTTACCGAATTAATATAATTCTCTGGGTTGGAGTAACCTTACGGGGGCCCAAATATGCATTGCATACGACCAATTGACTAACTGTCGAGTCAGCCTTAGCGAAGTATACAAAGTACTGGAGTTGAAAGAGATATATGGGGGCAAACTTGTCTCCTTCGCAGACCCCCTTTGCAACTTTCGTTGTGGTAAATGAAGGTCTGGGTACGAGACAAGGGGCAAACACAATAATAATACGTCAAAAAGGATGCTAAAAAATAAATTACTGGGGAGCATAGCCTACGGTGCAAATGTTTCCTCATAAGGTGGAGGTGATCGGATAGTTCTGAGCACATGAACATAGCTATAGCTATAGCATTGCATTCCCAGCCTAGGTAGCTCAGCTCAGCTCACCTGGCCTGGTCTATTGTGTTGCATGGTGTTGTGATGTCTCTGTGGCACGTGACAGCCTTGTGCGGACTTGTGTTGTTTAGCCCTGCCACCATACACCACCCAAAAAAAAAAAAAGGTTGGATGGAGGACGTCGCCTTTATCGATTGCTGGTATTCCCTGTTCCCATGCTACATGTATTGCTATTGCTAGTTGTTGTTATCGTTAAAGCCCACTTCTCCAATCAAATTCCAATATCCCACTACTATATGCATGTATAGCCCCAAGCAGTACTACTCAACAGAACTATACGCGGCCGACCTCAACCACGACTTCAATCATTCGCGACTCTAACTTCCCCCTTTCTATACCCTCCTCCTAAACTTTACGTCGGCGGTTCTCGCGGTCTCGCCCCACCCGCGTTTCCAATATTTCTCCCCATCAATCCTCTCTCGGTCTCTTGTTAACACGTAATCACCATTGATCACATCTTCACCGCGGTTGCAGCTTCGACAGCCGGTAAGCGGAAGACTAGTGGGGCAGCTGTAATAGCAAGTACGAATCCTTTCCAACCCCGTCCAGGAGCGGAGAAAGCGGGGTCCTTCTTAACAGCCGAGGATACGCGGCCAAACAAGGCTGTCATGTTCTTTTGACCACCTCGTCCACCACTCTCCTCGGATCCTTTTCGGAGTACTGCCCTCGCACTATCAAACAAGCGTCAACTAACATGAAATTCTCTCTTTTCCTAGACGCCTCCACTACCGCATCAGAAGCCAGGATGACCGACCACCCCACCTTCTCCAACGACCCTCCCCACGGTCATAACGACAACTACGAAGAAGAAGAGGAGGAGGAGGTCTCAGAGGAAGAGGAGGACATTGAAGGCGATCCAGAAGAAGATGAGGAAGAGGAGGAGTCCCTGGTGTCTGAGTCATGGATTTCGAATTTCTGTTCCGTAATAGGCCACGAATACTTTGCCGAGGTAACGGAGGAGTTCATAGAGGACGATTTCAATCTTACGGGCTTATCCTCGATAATCCCGATGTATAAGGAGGCACTTGAGATGATTCTCGACGTCGAGCCTGACGATTCGTCAGAAGAGGCTTCGGAGGTGGACCTTGAGAGTGATGCCTATAATAACGGTAGAAAGAAGAATAGGATGGGTGGGGGAGGCGCCGGCAATATAGCTCTCATTGAAAGCTCGGCGGAACTATTGTACGGCTTGGTACACCAGCGTTACATCCTTTCCCGGCCGGGCATGCAGCAAATGTACGAAAAATATCTTTCTGCACATTTTGGCCACTGCCCTAGGGTATTCTGCAACAATGCCAGGGTTCTTCCATGCGGTTCGACGGATACGCCCAATATGGACACCGTCAAGTTATTCTGTCCTTGCTGTTTGGATATCTACACACCCCCTAATTCGAGGTTTCAGCAGGTGGATGGTGCATTCTTTGGCACAAGTTTCGCAAGTCTGTTCTTAATGACTTTCACGGATATTGATTATTCGGCCCCTAGCCACAAGACGCCGGCGCAAATCCCACCAGCCACTAGAAAGGCGAGCGGACCTGCAGCTAGCAGTAGTACGGCCGGCGGGATACCTCCTCAGCCAGGGATGCTGAACGGGTTTGCAACACAGAATATTGCCCCCGGTATAGGGGCGGGGAAGCAGTATGAGATGAAGATTTATGGGTTCAAAGTTAGCGAAAGGAGTAAGAGCGGACCGAGGATGAAGTGGTTGAGGAGCAGGCCTGATGATATGAACTTATTGGATGAAACAACGAGGGCAGAGCTAAGAAAGTCAGGAAGGTTAAGGCGGAAGAAGAAACAAGTAGTGAAGGATGAGGACGGAATGGATGTATCGCCAGTCCCCCCTGAGTCGCCGGAAACTCAGAGGAGGATCATGAAGAAGCCCGTCAGGAGGATAAGATCCGAAGAGCCTGGTAATCCAGGAGGAGCAGCCAGATGATCGTAGGTGCTGATCCTCATCTATATCTCTCCTCTCATTTCATCGGAATCAAGGTAGGAAGGACGAGCAATTCTTCTACGTTTACCTTGGTTACTTTAAAATCTTTTCGCATTACCAGAAGCTTTGAATACGCTCCTGTTACCCGCCTGTATATCCCTCCGCATACATGTATCACTTACTTTGGAGCCTCTGAATTTTATATGCGATAGATTTTAGCCTCTAGCTTAGCCCTAGCTTTTGGTTTCTCTTTTTTCTTACCTTTACTTGCCGCTTTTCTTTGAATACTTTTTGGAATGTCTCCTTTGTTGGCTTTTGGTGTAACTATGCAATATCCATTATGTATCTTTACCGCCCTTAACTTGGTGTGTGCCAATCGGCTGCGGTTTATGTCACAGGCTTTCTTAATACTGGGATCTCTTTAAGATTTGGTGTCTGACGTGGTTAAGGCTTTTGGGGGGGTTCGTTTTTCACATTTTGGCGAAACGATACAACGCGAATGAGACCTGGGGCGGGGAGCCTACTCGGTCTGTCTGGTTACGACGAGACTGCTACTCGGTTAGGTCGTGATGCTACGAAGAATTCTCCTTTAATTTTCAGGCTTTACCAAAAAAGCATATAAAATATTTCTTAGAAAAGCATTGGGGGCATCATCATATACACGCATTAAAATATCTTCTACATCCCTCCAGATTACTGCCAACTTCTTCCCTCTACGCAATGTGATGTTTATCTCCAATAAGTCTCTGCCTCCGCCTTGACCAGACTCCAGGCCACATCGCAAGCTTCCACCACCTCTTCCGGCAACGGCCCTTTCTCTAGATCTTCCAAATTCTCCCTTAAATGCTTCTCGCTGCTCGCCCCAATGATTACCCTATCCCCAAACTCGGGACTCAACTGACTGTGGTGATTCATCCACCTCAATGCTACCTCCACCAACGTCAATCCGTGCTTCTCCGCTACCGGCTCAATATAAGCCCTAGCATCAAAGTAACCCTTCTTCCAGTACCGAGCGCGGTAAAGCTGTCCCTGCCTTCCGGAAGCGTCGAATCGGGTCCCTTCAGGTACTTCGCCCTCGATCGATTTCGGCCCCGAGGCGGTGAAGAATCCACCAGCGAGAGGGTTGTAAGCGTAGAACGAAATCTTGTAGTGCCGTAAACAAGAAATCAGCTCCGGTTCGATCTCGCGATGGATGACGTTGTACACTCCCTGGTAGACCGTCGGCAGGGTCCAATTGTTGGCGATGGAGAGTTCGCAGATTCGCGCTACTTCCCAGGATTTGAAGTTCGAGACGCCGAAGTGTTTGAATTTACCCGCGGAGTGGAGGGAGGTTATGGCGGAGAGGGTGTCCGGGAATGGAGTCGAGCGATCTGGGGCGTGGAGGTAGTAGAGGTCGACAGAGGGAAGTTGGAGGGCAGCGAGGGAGGCAGCGAGGGTTTTTTCAATGTCGGCGGCCGAGTGGCTTAACTGTGAAGGGCGTGGGGTGTTAGTATGAAGGGGCTATGTGACGATAGGTAGAAATCTTACAGCATTGGGGTTCTTTGGGTCGTCTCTGATGCTCGGCCAGATCTTTGTTGCGATTGTGATGCCGCGGCTAGTCGTTCCAATCTTTCCAAGGTACTCCTCAGATGTACCACTGTTATAAACGCGTGCGGTGTCGATTTCGCTGTGCCCGTATGACTTGAAGATTTCTAGATGTTCAAGGGGTTAGATCATCGCTACTTGATGGGAGATGATTGCCTATACGGACCAATAAGCCTCTCGCATTCCTTGATATCTGGTATTCTGCTGTTCTCGCCAAAAGTCATGGCGCCGAGGATAACGGGCAATCTTGATTTGTTTTGTGCCATTTCTGCGGATATAGTTTGCAAGGTAGCGGATATCCTGGGACGAGACTTGACTAGGTTGTTGACGTTTTAATTATAACGGGTGCACGTTTGGAACTGAGTTGTTCTTGTTGGATTTTTTCCTAGCCGTGAAACGGATGTTGGAGATTATTGCCGCAATATGCTTTGTAGCTTCAATTGTAGGAGCCCAGATTTTTATAACATATGCTCGGTGCGACGCCAACAAGAGCTTCTATTGATGTCGCAGCCCCTTGGCCAATTTATACACTTCTCCTTCTTTTCCAGATTACCATCAGGATGGATCCCTTTAACAATTTTGGAGCTTCAATGATAAACCTGGGCTTCAGCACAATTACCCCGCGATTCAGTCTTTGATCGCAAAGGTAGTCTCCTGCCCGAAAATGCTTAGCGGAGTATACTTTTCCCGTCAATTGAGAGCTGTAGGAGATTTGTCATCAAATAAGCTTTGCTTGACGGCGGGGCCGCTCCTTTTACGAATAAAGTCCGCTATAATGAATGAATGACTTGCGAAAGACTAGTGCGGGGCAGTTATTGTTCTAAAACAGGTGGAGTTTATTACGGCTATGTCCATTAACTTCGTACGCAGGCCTTTCTGGGAAAACAAGTATGCGTGATTGCGCGGGTGATGAGCAAAGCTCGTAACGAGAGGCCTTTGCAGATGGATCCCCGTTTGCGCCGGACATTCTGAGAGAGATGTGTCATGTCGTCATCGGCTAAACCGGCAAGTACGTTGGGTGGCATCTTCAACAACGCATTTAGAGTGCTTCACAGAAGCTAAATTGGGCATATTATATTGACCGGCTTGGGGATGCCGATATCGGTATTTCGAATCAATAACTAATTTCTAAGAGAGATGGGGTCTCCATTAAACTACTCGAGGTTTTGGTTCGGATAAGCCGATTCATTGTGCGACGTTACAAATGGCATTGCTCGTGATATCCGGTTATCCGCATATCCGCGAGTTTGGGTTTTTGTATATATATCCGCCCAACGCGATTGCGGAATGCTTTCACCAAGAATCAGTTTCGAGTCAATTCTGGTGACATGGAGTCGGAGAGGTCAATTGAAATCTCTACGGCGGATTTCATAATCTGCTGCGATCCTTGAGGCGTGACGTTATGTATCATCAAGCGGGCAGCTAGGTTGGCGGAATATTGTTCTATATCTTCTGATACGATTTGCGTCTCCCACAATTCTCTACATGTTAGGCAAATACAGAGATGCTAGAGAGTACCTAGGTAGACTTGAGGTTCATGTCTAAAAGCCTGCGTCTTCCCGTTTTTAAAGTATAAAATGGTCTTTATGGATAACTATCACACGATATTGTACATTCGCGTCCTGATACGAGAGAGATTGCGGTTGCGAGACCCGAAACTGTAGCCACGATTATCGCCTCGTTCGGATCGCTTATCCGTATGGTCATGTATTGTTGTCGCGTGGGGACGTGGAGGTGCCTTAACATGTTGATGCGAGTTGTTGTGTTGCATTTTGGGGCAGCCCTAACCCCGCTGAGACTAGTCCCGAAACGGCTAGCCACACTTTGAGCAAGCCCGTCAGGCAGTATGGAGCAGAAAAAAATTAAAAAAAAAAAAAAAAAAAAAAAAGTTTTGAAGATTCTTGGAGAGCACCTCGATATCATCATCAAATCAATCCCCCAACGATCTCACGATTAAACATCTCCGACCCTTCCATCGCCAATCCTCACCAAACGAAAGGACCTTAAATTCGTCTGGAAGACTGCAACATTTATCAAAATGTCCAAGATCTCAGTCGGTGCGTTATATCAAACCAAGCAACGATCATTTTTAGACGAGGAGGGGTCGAATTGCGGTGCACAATGGCTAACTGGGATATTTGCGCTTTACAGCCGGAGTGCGTGGAAACGTACGAGAACTCCTCACTTACTCTCTCGAAACCAAGAAGCGAAACTTCCTCGAAACCGTCGAACTCCAAATCGGCTTGAAGAACTATGACCCTCAGCGTGATAAGCGTTTCTCCGGCACCGTCAAGCTGCCCCAAGTTCCCCGACCAAACATGAAGGTCTGCATTCTCGGTGACCAACACGATATCGATCGTGCCAAGCACGCCGGTGTCGAGTCAATGTCTGTTGATGACTTGAAGAAGCTCAACAAGAACAAGAAGTTGATCAAGAAGCTTGCGAGAAAGTATGATGCTTTTATCGCTTCCGAAAACTTGATCAAGCAGATTCCTCGTCTGTTGGGTCCTGGTTTGTCTAAGGGTACGTAGAATAGATTCTTAAAGCATGCAGAGGTGCAGGAGACTGATGTAACTTTGCTACAGCCGGAAAATTCCCCACTCCGATTTCCCATAATGAGGATCTCGCGACCAAGTTGGTGGATGTCAAGTCTACAATCAAGTTCCAATTGAAGAAGGTCCTCTGCTTGGGTGTCGCCGTCGGAAATGTTGATATGACTGAGGATCAGTTGATTGGTAACATCATGTTGGCCATCAACTACTTGGTTTCCTTGTTGAAGAAGGGATGGCAGAACGTTGGAAGCTTGACTATTAAGGCTTCCATGTCGCCTCCAAAGAGACTGTACTAAGCATTGGTGTTTACCTATTTTCATGACACCTTTGCCTTTTTCAGAGGTAATGTCTCAAAATAACCTGTGGAGGGATATCAACATGTGAGGTTTCTAGAATATGTATATAGTGAAATCCTCAATGCGAGCTTACCACATGATCTCAAAGTCGGATAACCGAGTCCATACATGAAGCAGATTCGTAATTCGATCTCATGTAAACAAAGCGGATCGTCCCAATGGTTTCAATCTAAGCTATTGTAACAGTCCTCTAACTCTATAGATAGACCCACCATTCCCAAAGGAAAGTTTCTGCAGAGAGTAAGTATCTGTACGACTCCAACAAGAGTTCTTTGATCTAGGCTGGCCTTTTTCGTCCTCGTCTTGGGTTTACAAGAGCAGATTTCTGGTTTGTACTAAGATAGTCGATTAGATACAGATTTGATTTACAACATTTCCAACATGCTTGTCCGACCTGAGAATGCATCAATGAGAAATCGATATGGAAAATAATAAGTGGGATATAGGGTTATTGTGTGACTTGCGGCTGTGGAATCTGTGCATCGTAGTGACTTGCCACTTATGACTAGGATCTTCTAGTTAGTCAGGTACTATCTAGGAATCTGGCCACTTCGAATTCGCAAGTGTAGTTTTCTATTCGAGAGTGGGAAAGCTTGAACTACGAAAGGTGCGTCCGGTGATCGAACAAAGGCATCGGAAGCTGCAGGAAACCAAAAGGAACTCGGGCCATAAGTATTTAGGCCGAATGGTAATTATAAGTGTATATATACAATGGCATACTCGGAAACGGATATTTGGTAGCTAGTAGTATCTCTTCATTGAAACCGCAGGGTCCGAATACTGGATATCTAGATACATATCTGATAGGGGCGGCCTTGCATACACACCATCATGCTCTCCTCTCGGATGCCAACAGTTGCCGCTCTTTTAGCCATTGGATTACTGGCCTTTCAAGTGGCTGCCCAGGAAAGCTACACGTTAAATGTTAGAGTTAACATCTATCTCATGCGTATATGCCAGAGATGCGGAATCGCACCATAGCCATTTATATGGACAGAAACGTTAAATTCAATCGTTTACTAACTTGCCGAGAAAATCCTGTCTAGTTTGAATCCGCCCGCTTTACACAGCCAGGAGGTACTGGTCGCGTAACAACTCCGGTGCTAGACTTCAACCTCGCCGACTTTTCGGTCCTCGAAGGCGACGTTATAACCACGGACACGGTCGGCGTTACCGACATCAAATTCTCTCTCTTGAGACAATGCTCGCCCACCCACTTTCTTGCACGAATTGCTCCTAATCTCCAGGAACGTCTCAGCGGCGGGAATGGGAATTCTGGCATCAGAATCGCGACCAATAGCGAAGGAGAACCTAGATTTCGCAGCTTCGATATCACCAGCATATGTATGGGCTGCGCCTTAATCCCAGCCCTCACACAAGGCACCCCTTTGCTACAAATCAGTACCCGTGATGAGCTCTCTCGGTTCGTCTTACCAGCGAGTTGTCAGATACGCATGAGTGGAAAGCGCGTTGGCCAAGGGGAGACGGAGTTTTCAGAAACATTCACTTATACAGCCAACCCGCCAGTTAACCTTGCAAACCTCCAAAGGCTGTACCCTTCGGATATGATAAACTTCAACTTGGGTGGGAAGTGGAGAAGGCTGGAGTATGTGAGGTTTGAGATTGTGGATACCCAGATAGAGCTGCCTCTTCAGCTACCCGGGGCTTTGGGATCGATTTTAGGAATTACTGGGCCGTTCTATAGTATTGCTTTGGATAATATTGTTGGAGTGAAATACACTAGCTAAGGCTGTATCGGTGTAGCTCGGTTGCGCTGGGACTTCAATTGCAATAAGGGAGAGGTGGTAGCACGTATTGTTGGAATTTTAGTTCATTAAAACGGAGTGGTATGAATTTGGTTCACTAAGCTTGATAATGCTTGCATAGTAATTTTGATAGCAGCCTTTAGGCGTCTACTAGCCGAGTCCGTGGCTGTCGAAGTAAAACCGCTTTACTCTCCTTGTAGCCTTCAATATATAACCTTTGGGGGAAAAGGGGTTAAATAGGTTACTTTGTGATACTTAGCATAATCCCAAATACTTCAAGGCGCTGATACTTGTGCGGGTTGTGTGGTTGCTTTAGATACTATAATCTTGTCTCGCGAGGCCAGACTGCCCAGTTTTAATCTATTTAATTTTATTAACGTTGGAAGTTAGGTATTGGCGCTATCACAGAATAAACTTTATGTAGAAGAGTAGGCAAAGTGGCACCGGCTTGCGGTATTAATGATGCAATGGTATAAAATTGTAATTTTGCTTCTAGGTTGCACATGATTTAGCGACTAGAAACCTAAGGATTGAGGTGGCCTTAGATGAAATGTTCGGATGATGTCCGGGTTCGGTCCCTCTTCGTGTCCGCATGGTATTTGGTTTATGAGTGGGTGACGGGGAGCATGAAGCTAAGCCCTTCTGTTTTATTGGACTATCTAATGGGGTGACTTATGCCCATATTATGGAGGGTTAGTGTGAGAAGGTTTCGCGATAATGGCCCTGGACACAAGCTGACCTAGTGGCTGAAATTTTGAACGTAACCTTGCTCCAATATTCTTCAAAGTGGCTTGTAAACTTACCTTCAAACTTATAAACTAGGAGGCCACGTAGCGATTGCAATGGCCCCTAGCTTAGGGTTTCGTCCGAGAATCACTTTCATTGCCAGTATTACACTTATATAGCCATTCTTTAGGAAAGTCGCTTCCGTAAAGCAGCAGGTGCAAGCTTCAATCCAGTTCAATTTTGGTATAATTACAGTCTTTCTGGGATTGTATGATTCGATTCCGATATTCAACGTGCGCGTTGAAGCATCCAGTAACATTCTGCATGCAGCTGTATGTCACTATTTGTTGGATTCGGCGCGTTGTGTTCTCGCCAAGAACCTACACACTATATATATATATCAATTTGCTGTGAGATTCGATTCGATTCGATCCTGCTCTGCACTTATGGCATATCGTCACGCGTCCGCACCCGAGCGACTAACTTTAACCAAAGCCTCAAATGCTGCAATGTCCATGAGAAGGAACTTTGGGAATTAGAAACACCGGGAGAAATGGCGACCTTGTCTTCACTTCCTACGGAATTGCTTCAGCAGATAGTATGCTGTTCAACACTCACTTCAGCTGACCGTTCCCATCTTTCTCGGGTGTCCCATCGCCTCAACCTCGTCACTACCCCCGAGCTATACAAATACCATAAATTTAACTTTCCCCTTTGGTACACTTCTAGCGGAACATCACAGCCTACAATGGTATTTAGGTTCTCCCGCCCATCATCGATTCCGAGCTTCCCAACAATTGAGAAGTACAAGCATTATTTTCGGTAGGATGCTTTTGGAACTAGTCTGTAAGAAGGCTCATCATTGATACGAACTTTAAAACACTATAGAATGGTGAAAATAGACATCAAAGACAATGAGCCGATCCTCTTTGAAGCATGTGCCGAGCGCGAACTCAGTGTCGAGGAATTGATGGAATTTCTAATTGGATTTGCCGAACTGAACACTTTAATTCTTCGTGTAGACTTGAAGTGGAAGGAACTTGATATTCACGCTCAAGTATCCTACGACATGATGCTCAACATGGTAGAACTGGCTATCGTCAACATGTCGAATTTGAGAGAGTTAACTGTCGACTGTTACTATTTCGCTCAACGCGATTCCAGGCCTTATGTGCGAACCTGCGACGGAAAACGACATGCGCATCTCCAGAAAATTGCCGTGCGATTTGAAGGACCAGATACTCGCCAGGTAGACCAGAGGGTCATTATATTTAGCAAGCTTTGCAAAGCAATTAATGACGCCGCATCGACTGTTTCTGAGTTGACCGTGGCGATGAATTCAAGACAGGCCGAGGCCCCAGTGTCCTCTTCACCTCTTACCTCTTACGGGCCTATCTCATTTCCGCTAGTGAAACAGCTCCGTCTCGATATAGGTTCCCTAACGCAGAATCTGCGATATTGGCTCGGGGTGGACACCGAGAATGTGCGGTCATTGATTATTATGTCTCGTACAGGCAACCGGGCTAGATATACTGGGGTATGTAGCAATAGGGATATATAGCACATATAGTACTAGCGTGTAAAATGAACACTAATCCTTCTGGTAGGCAGTTAATACCTTGGCGCAGTTCCCGAATGTGAACGGCATATCCATATTCCAGAATAACGCCCACTGTATAAAGGACGTGTGGGACGAGCACATGGCGCATCTAGTGTCGGCTTTGCCGAAACTGCGGAAGGTTATGATCAAGAGACTTCTTCTCAAACGTTTGGAGGACGGTTTCACGAAGAAATGGGCTTCGGTAGAAAATCATTTCATTGTAGATCCGTCCGCGTCTGCTCTTAAGCAGATTTCCTCCAAAGAAAGATTATTTTAACCACACCAGCCGGAGCTCTGGGTGGAAGCGAGTGGAAAATAATCGCCCTCTGTTGTCCATCTTTCGGTGTATGCACTTGCTTGGTGGATAGTGAGATACTCTATATATATCAGATGTGCACATCCGCTTCTGTGTTGTTCGTGTTGGAGATGACTCCTTCCTCAAGCTTGAGCCAAGGGAAGCAACTGTGCATGGTCGAGCAGATATCAGATTTAGATACAATAACCGAGTCATCATATCTGATTTGATTACTTAAAGGGGTCCAAAGTAAGAGAGCCTTTGGCTCTACTAGTTGCTCTTATACAATACCGATAAAATACAAATACCCTTACATTAAGACTCTAGATGATATACATATTCTAAGAGCCTATCCGCTCGAGCATTTGCAACATTGGATTGGACTCAGTCGTCCATGAATTCATATGAAGCAAGCAATGACGACTTTGCTTTTATTTCCTAACGAGATATTGATTCAGATCGCGAGATGTCTTCCCCTGGGGAAGAGCCGGCATCACTTCGCACTTACATGCCGCCGACTTTATTCGATTGCAATTTTGGAGCTATATCGTTATTACGAACTCAACTTTACGATCGCTGATCGCAGCCACCCGATCGCACCTCGGGAGCCGATATGTTTTTGTACATCTACAGCTACCGGGACGTCGATAAAATCTATAACAAGGTTTCAAAAGCATGCTACAGCAATACGGTAAGTTGCAAGCATCTGGGAATCGAGATTATAACACAGACGGGGTTAAATTTTCTGGTTGGTTGTGTTGAGGGAGTTCAAACTGGAAATTAATAATCGAAGAGATTGGATGGGAAGAAAACTAGAAGCAGAGAAATACTGGAGGCGAAGACATCATGCACTCTGGATTACATTTAGCGAACCCGTGATATGTGGGTTTATAAAATTAGCGGTCAATCTGACTTGCTTCCGTTTTCAAGCTGCTGGAGGGTGGGCGGGACTCAAGATTGCATTTCCGTTTTACAAGACCTTAGAGATTGTGGAATTTGCAGTTCTAAATCTCCCAAACTTGTATGACCTCGAAGTTGGCTTTTACTTGTACAACTATGGGGAGACGGATTTTACGGATTTCCACCCGCAGGATGTCGAGTACCAACGAAAGCTGAGGCGCCTCAGGTTGATGTTCAAGAAAGAATATGTGAGCGGAAATGAGGATAAAATGTGGGCCATGAAGGCATTGGCAAAGGCATTGCATGGTGAAACTGAAACTGTCAAATATCTCGCGATGACTTCAGGAGATCCGGCGGCCAGTAGCAAAACCAGGGGACCGTGGATCAACGAGGAAAAGTGGGGTGGCAAGATTCGGTTCTATCGGGTCAAAGAGCTACACGTCAATACCAGAACTTTCCGTCAATATTTGGACCCTTGGGTGGCGATACCCTTCGAGCAAGTTGAAATACTGCATTTAGAGGTTTCTGACGAATACCAATTTGACCACCGCCCAGTAAGTATTAATTCTTCATAACATAGTCCTAAGGCTGAGACCCACTAATGGCCCATTTATTTTAGTATCTGGAAAGACTTTTATTATTTCCAAACCTTGAAATTCTTCACGCGAGGTTCTGTGGTCGTCCTCAGGGTACCGTGGTCGCTTGGGGTCCTATATTCTTAAGCCTTCCCGGGGAGCTAGTGAGGCTAAGACTAGTTAGCCTAGAGAAAAGGCACTACTCGTGGCAGCAGTTTGAGGCCATAAATTTTCGTGTGGAGAGGTTAGCGGGCGAACCTCCGGCGCTAAAGCTTGCCACATGATTTGAGTTAGACACGGCCAGTTAGTCAAATTTTAATCGAATCACATCTAAGCAACCCCGCCACTTCTTCGAATATCGAAAATTCAAATTTACGTCCGAAGTGCCCTACTTATGTACGTACTTCAATCCTGTTTCCAGCACACGCCCCTCCCGGGTGCTTGTTAACTTGTTTGGCAACTCGGTTCCATTTTGCTCCCTCCTTTTAGGCTATGCCTAGTACGCAAGCCGCCCTGAACTTCGGTGTATGAAGTCATCAATTAGATGTATTTTATCCACCTGTCCGATTAAATTTAGCGAGCTTGTGGACAGAACGTTATGAACCAACAAGCGGCCATACTGTCGCAAAGAGAGTCTAATAGCGCTTGCTGTTATAACAAAATACCAGCAACTGTAACCCTGCGTCTATAACCCGGTTCTAGGTGGCGTATATTCCTCCTTTCAACTGAATGGAAATCTAGCTAGTAGCCTTCAACAGGGATATATATACTAGCTTTAGCTAATCTCCATCCTACTTGCAATATGGTATGCCGCGAGGTGAAATATTAGAGTTACGCTGCATTATATATTTTTCTTCTCATACTGCCCTAAGCTTTTGGTGCGTACGCGTACGGCTAGGAACGAGGTGCAACCTAAACGGCGGTTTATTAAACAATGCCCAGCTAAGTTATTTGGAGCAAAATATAGCGTTTACTGGATTCGAACCTAGGCAAATTTAGCCCAAAACCACTTAGGAACAGGCTGATGGGCTGCAATCTCAGCAGCTTCGCTGAGTACCGAGACTGAATAAAACGTATAGTTGAGATTCTCAACAACAAATTGTGGGTCATGATCTGCTGCGCTGGTTCTACATGTCAGTTACTGATAAGAATTAAAGTAGAGCGATGTGGCCCTATGCATACTTGGCCCCACAAGATCACAGAATCTCGAGCAGTCATTTGATTATAAGCGTAAAAAGATGGCAAAAATTTTCTCATCAAGGCAAGTATAAAATACAACCTGGCTTCTCAAGGACTCGCTCATGCGATTAAAGTTGCACTCTATGGTCTTGCAAGACTAACTGGTTTGTGGTATTTGGTTAAATACAGAATACTAATTTCAGTTTCCAACTACAACTCCTGAATGCTCTTCTACGCCTTTAAAAGGACACATTGTAGCTTATCCTACTATGTAAAATTAACTATTCATACAGGCAGAATCCTAGGGAGTCCAAAATTCAGTCCTTAAACCTTATTGGCAAGATGATAGGAGAAGTATGGGGGAATGATGTGAATATTTGTCTATTGGGAACGGATAGAGGATCGCCATCAGGTTTATATAAATCCTGATCATATTTCGAAAACCAAATTCCGACTCTAGCCTCTGCACCAAAATGCCAAACCTTATTAATGTGTATATTGATCTTGAAGGATTTGTTTAGCCCGCCAAAGCTGGTAATCTCACGGAGGTTATATAATATCTTTGCTGTACTGCCACCCGGCACATTGGGATTTGGGACCCTAATCGCAATTTTCCAATTTTCAGTCGACATTTCGAATTTTGGGAGACCCGTGAGTTTTATTTCGGCAACGCCACTTCCGGTCCAAGGGATTGTATTGCCATTGTACAGCAAACTTAATGTCGAACAGCCCGTCCTTTCATTAAGGGTGAGACTCAGAACCTTAGGGTCAATAATTGTTCCTTCTGAGGTTTCAGTATTCTTGTAGGTCAGTGCTAGTTTGGTATTGTTCGTGATGCTGTGTAGTCTGATAGACATGGTGGAAAGCGGGAAATCGGGACGTCGTAGGTCTTTGTATAACGTTAGGAGTCGATTTGCGGAGCCGAAAAGGTAAGATCACTTGAACTTTGGCTGGGATTTGGCATTCGGGTTAGATATACACACCAAATGTACAACAGTGGGATGTAAGACTTGGTAGACTTACAAGAGTAGTTGTAGGCGAAGGAAACTAGTTCAACGTCGGGACGAAATCCCAGCTCCAGTTTGGTGACTTTTGAGGGTGCAGGGTTGCGCAAACCAGCGAACCAGTGTATGATTATGCAAGGATTACCCGGTGAATGCAATGTTATAGTGTGGATGAGACTTTCCAAAAGTAAGATAAGGTATGAGGTTTGATTATAACTAGGTAGGTATCTGGAATTTTGCGTCTAAGTGAACTCGCAGCATACTCCGGGGTGTATTTTGATACAAACTTAGAGGCTTGAGGTGTGGAAAGAGGAAGCCGTGTGAACAGGATGTAGTTTATATACTTGGGAGCGGGCGCATGGATACCGTGTCTTACTATTATATCGGCATATATGCAGACAAATTAAATTGAAACTCGGTACTTGGACCTGGTTTAACGTACTACTGACTAGGTAGAAGTTCCGAGAAAGTTGATCAGCGTCATGCCAGTAGGAGGCTAAGAAAGGACCTAAGTTTAGTCTGTGGTTTGGCGAAAACGAAAATCTAATCTCTGAGACAGCCAGTCGCGATAGGAGCTAAGGCCGACATGCTCAAAATCACAAGAAGGAAGTTCGCTTGAGTTTGGAGAAGTTAGCGCCAGCATGTGCATATACACTATACCTTAGTATAATACGCTATACATATGGGGCGGATTTGCTAGCTATACCTAAAGGATCTAGAATCTTGGCCCTGTCGAGAGCGCCATGAGGAAATTAACATGTATGTAAAGCACGCCTCCGGTTTTGGAATTCAGCGATCGCCGAACACCTTTCAGGCCACGTATCGAGAATTTAAGTTATACATAGCACGTGTGCAAGAGAAACAAGGACGATCACTGGGTCTCCGACCCTGCGTCAGATTCTTCGAGCACTGCCGCTCTATCCCGCAGAATTGCGATAATCTTCTTTGGGGCTCCCAAAAGCAAAACTGATATCACGACGATCATATGTCGTTATCGGTTTGATAAAATAGGTATCCGTCTAAGATTGGAGGTTGGTGCTAAGTTTAAGACTTAGATCCCCGATATCCGGGTTCACTGCTGCTTGGAGAGGGAGGAGATTATGATGAACAGACAGAAGCCGGCGGCATGTATCGACGGGATTGTTCCTACCATACGACTCAATCCCCTTCTTGACGCTATCTCTAGGCCTAGTTTCCGAGAATCTCATAGCGCCCTCGAGAAGACAAAAAGCCTAGTGAAGCTTTTCAAATATTTTAATGCACACCCTACCGTCTATCTGAATATCGCAGCTAAGATATCATAAGGCTGTTTAGAGAAAGCATTCGCAAATATTAGCCTTAGCTGCTTCGAGCGTGTGCGGCTGTCATAACCTGAATATTAGAGTCACCCGTTTCCGCTCGTGCTCCTTCATGAAGATGTAAATACACAAGCTGTACAAGTTACAACTACTCTAAGTGAACTGCTATTTCTTGCGAAGTAGTCTTTTCTAATAATATGGTAAAAGGTTATAAAATCCTTCAAGTCGTTTAGAGCCACTAGGTAACGTTATTAAATACAACATGAAGACAGCGGTGTCACGTGTGCCTATCAATAATTCCGTATTGATGCCGCTGCCGTGGGATCGAAGCTAAGCTCGTAGTTTGCATTTGGCAAAATCAGAATGACACGACGCTTCGCGACACAAAAGCCGTGGGTGCCGTTTTCAAACTCCCCAGACCAGCAAAATCCGTAACTAGCCTCCGTTAGAGTTAGATGCCTTGGAGATAATATTAGCGCGGCATAAAGCGAGGCTTCTTACGCATAGTAATCTTGCAGGTATTCATTAACATAGTCATTCTTTCTCTGGGAGAATCTAGTACTTCTCCATAGAGATATTATCGTAGATAGTCGTACAATGTCAAACATGGAAAACTGCGTCGCTGCCGCATCCGGATCATCTTCTGATTCCTCAAACTCTGGAGTTGGACAGGAAGCTGCCGTTTCCGCTGTAGCACTAGACAAAAGGGGTCATTCTGTAAGTCAGCATCTAAGGTATCTATATACTAAGAAAAAGAGTTTGATGAACTTACGTAGCGGTGGGCGTCTCTGGCCAAGTAGAGGCGGCAGTTGGGGTGGCCATCTCCTCGTCGTAAAAGTCATCCGTGGTATAGCTAGGTCGGTCGATTGCCATCTTTGTGACAATGGCTGATGCAATGCAAAAGAGCGTGACGAAGAACTTGACGTGTTTCATTGTGAAGCAAATTAGAGTATACCGAGCTAGAACAATTGATGCCGATGATTTGTCGTTCTAATCGAGTGGCTATAACCGACGGAGTGCGGTATAACTGAGTTAGAAGGACGCATGCCTATATACTACAATATCACGAGCAATCGCATACTACAACTGAGGAGGCGACTGTATCGCTCCCCAACCCAAAGGTTCTAAGCTAGGGTATGCTGTGATGCCCACGATGGCATTGATCAAATTTGCAAAGCCAGCTCCGCTACAAAAAAAAAAAAAAAAAAAAAAAAAAAAAAAAAAACCAAAATGTTTTCGAGTTTCCACAATTGTAGATGCAAACATTGCGAAAATGTCGATCCACCCAAGTGAGCGCGGGTCACCAGTAAACTTTCTACCAAAATCGAGCATGAAACAGACACCTCGAAGTAAAGCCCCATACTCGCTTCTGGCCAAGCTATAATTGTTTCTCGGAGATTGTCGAAGGATTTTCGCAATATCGGAATATACTATACTCGACTAAGCCCAAGGCGGGTAAGCCTACGCTCTAGTTCTCCGCTTTAGCGACGCTTCGGCGATCATAGCGCTAACTGCTTGATCTGCTTGATCTGCATGACTACGGACAATGGTATGCGAGTGGATGTTAGGTTCCCTTCTTCTTTGGGACGTAGGCTATAGAAAGCAGCAGGTGGGGCTATGGGGCAAGTGCTGTGCGCTAGTCGGCGGTTCCCGCAACGTTTTCGCAGCTAACCTTGTCTGTGGTGGTTGTGGTTGTGATGATGGCATGAGGCGCCACGGTTTTGCTCACGCCTCCGCCTAGACCCTGCATATGACCCACAGGAACCCCGGCCGTTAATTATTAACCGTGTCGTTCGGTATGCTGGCATACTGTCTTGTTGTCGGAAAAAATAGAAACAATTTGGGCGGTAGAACTTTAGTAGACACATGTATGCACGGTTATCATGCTGCATGCTGCAAGGTAGTTTCAGAGTGTATACTAGGACATTGCTTTTGCCATTGTGCACCAATGCAAATACACGCTTGGGAGAATATTTTTTTCTTTCGCTTCTCTTTCCCCCCCTAGGATGGGAGTTGTAATACCGTTGGTGTATACGTCCGAAGATGGCAATCTTTCTTTACCAGTGATGGCTCTACCTTTTCCGGTAAGTGTTTCCGTGGACAGTTGGTAACGTGCGTGAACGCCTTCTCTCAGGCATCTCCATATCGAGTTAGAAGGGTGCTAGCATATCGTTTCTTGTCAACCGAATTAGCTATGATCGCCCAATATATGTGTGTCTCACAGCCACAAGTTCCGACTAATGCGACTGGGGCTACGAGCTGGTGTGATCTAATAGATAAATTGTCCGGTGGCGCACGGTGATTGAGATGGTTTGTTTGCCAGGGCTTTCCTTTTACATTCCTCTTCAAGCTCCACGCATCCGCATCCAAGCGAGCTGCACGTTGTTGAGTTTTGGAGACCCCACTTGGACCAGCATATATCGATATATCATCCCCGCTTCTAGACCCTCGCCTGCGGATTTTTCGAGGACTGCACCATGAATTAGTCCTATAGTATATCCCGCTGCTAGCTGCTATAAACTTTAGCTTCCAAATTCTATATACGATCGCCGTCGGAAGAAATGTTCAATAAGTATTCCGATCGATTGCTAGCCGCGTCTAGTGAAGATCTGCATCGCACTTCATTCCACCACTGGGCATGGAAATGACGGAGGAGCTAGCCTTTTTTTTTGTTTTTCTCGTAGACCAAGTAGCGCTTTAATAACTTCAATATTTTTTTTTTTTTTTTT